>CM077794.1:1199089-1679089 GCA_039737535.1 Lagodon rhomboides
GCCTGGTGTACCGGGTTTGACCCGTGTTGTCACAAGCTCGTTAGCTGGTGGGAAAACTGCTGATTACATGCGTGGGATCTTATCAGATCACTTTATTTAACACACATGGAAACAGTTGAATCTTTAATCAGAATGATTTCAGTCGAACTGATGAAATATTGTCCGTCTAACCTGAACGATGCAGAGGCTGCTGTCGGTCTCTGCTGGCAGTGTATCGTGTATACGAGGCTCTTTACTTTTGGTTTGAATGTGTTTATCTCTAACATTTAGAAAGCCTGTTCCTTGGGCTTCTGCTCTCTGCTTCCTCGTACGTACCTAGAGGGACTCGAGTACATAATCAGCAGCTCATTTGCACTTTCTATCACCAGGAGCATTTTTCTGAGCTCTTAGTTTTTTCCGTGTTTACTGTAAACTGATGATTAACATGTTGGTTCTGCAGGAAAGGCAGCTCTGGGAGGCGAGGGGAAAATCGGTTTCAGCTAATCTGCCTCATGTGTATGTGATGTAATCTGGTGAATCAGTGCTTCAGAATGTGATGTTTTTAAGTGTGAAGGGTTGAGAGCCAGTTGTTGAGCTGTCTGTCCTCAGAAAAAACAGCTGTTCAGTCTGAAAACCTCGGAGTGTCACTACTTTCCTGAAAAGTTCCTCTCTCTGAGGCTCTGGGTGTCGCCTCGTCACTGCTTCTGCAGTTTTTCTCGCAGCAGTCGACGGATGTTGTCACATATATTAGCGCTACAAATCATCCGGCGGCTTAACTGGGGAATACCAGAGCTCTTATAATTCTCAACACAGCTCTTTAAATGTCATCCTCCACCTTCACAAGTGAAACGAGCAGAAATCCTTTCATGCTTTTTCTTTCTTTATATTTTTTTCTTACGAGAGACAGTACAGTATTGTTCTGGTTCTGGTGCGGGTCCAGTGCAGCAATGTTCTATGCAGCGAGGATTTAAGTGAATCCATGAAAAATGTATACTGTATCTGGAGAGTGTGGGCATTTACATAGAAAAGGGAAGAAACAAAACACATCTGCAGTGTTAAGAAGCTGTCAGCTTCTACATAAATCACATACGTGCTCTGCTCCCACGCACACGCAGACATATGCAACACATAAACACGAGGGTGATAACAGCCGCCTCCATTCACACCCTCAGCTGGGCATCAGATGTTCGATTTCTCTCGCCTCTTAAAGGCGCAATAAGTAAGATATTTACAGCTCTGGAGCAGCGAATGACCACCGTGTGGGTCTGAAGGGGTTTCACAGGGTTCAATACCAATGACTCAATGATTTCTTCAGCAACTGCAGGGATTTCTGGCTTTAAAAAGCCGACTTTCCAAGATCGAAACACTGAACGATTGAGCTACAACCGGGCAACGAAAGACCACAGAGACAAAAATGCCAAAGCGCCGTCATTGTTTTAGCTTTGTGCTTCATGAAAACGACCTTTTTATGGGATCTTACAGCTGCATGCCTCCCAGAATTAACCTGCTTCTCTGCAGATAAAATCCAGGGGACAGGATGAGTGTGGGGCTGCAGCAGACATGGGATAAATTATGTGCGTGATGCTGCAGCTCCCCCTCGTCCCTGATTGAGTTCAATGAAGTTCATGCATTACCTAATGCCCTTCTAACTGAGAGGAGCTGGCCTGTGGGAAGGCGCCTGTCATGGGCTGCCTCTGCGGCTGTAAATATGGGAGAAAGAGTTCATCCCAGCACGACGGAGCCCTTCATTCATCCTTCCTGGCCAGCAGCTCCCTAAATCGTCCCACACAGCTTGGAACAGATGACTGGGCAGAGCCTGGAGGCTCCGAGGGGCCGGGGGGGGGAAGCTCCCGAGACAGACGGCCGGGTAAGGTTCATGTTGGCCAGGAAGGAAAGAGCTGCCAGGACTGGAAGCTGAACAGCCGCAGATCGTCTGCAGGCTTTGTTCCGTGGATTATGTGTGGACAAATCAAATAGGAGCGATTACAGAGATTTTTCGGGACCTTGCAAAGCTCATTTATCTAAGTTGCCAAGATATCAGGACTCCCATCAGCACAGGTGATCAGACGGCACGCAGCAAACAGCACAGAACAACAACTGGATGGAGATAATTGTTTTTTAATGGGACGTATTTCCCTGTGATATGAAAAACAATTAGTTAACGGTGAATGTGTGTTGTGTTTCTTCCAGGAGGAGGTGTGTCCCACCTCACCAGGGGAGGAGGTCCAGAGGTGTGTGTGGTCGTCAGCGGTCAACATCAAGGACAAGTTTATTTACGCGACACAGCCGACCTTGGATCGAGTGCTCATAGTTGACATCCAGTCTCAGAAGGCCGTCCAGGTAGGTTTCACTGAAAACTGGGTTCATGTTCATTCATGTGTGATGTGAGAGGGGTTAACAACTTTACACCCAGCAGGAAAAAAATAAATAATCCTTCCTGTTTTCTGAAAGTTTTTTTTTCTCACAGAGCTGAAAATCTGCCTCCACACCAAACAACCTCAAGGTTGCAGGGGAGAGTTTCCTCTCTGACTGAGTTCGTCCAACAGTTAGCAGAAAAAACCCAAATGTTCCCACATCGATGGAACACAACCTTCGATAAATCATTACTTCATATGGGGTTTTTTTCTATGATTTATGTTGTTGAATGAAGGACACATTTTTTCATCAAATCGTGCTTTTCGATTCAGTTTGATACGTCGTCCTTCATCCAGAGACTCAATTATTTGAGAGCATGTCCAGACTTTCTGGAACAGAGCTTGTGTTTTTGCTGTGCCTGGATGTAAAATATTCTCACTGACACTCGAGTGAGTGCTGTGGTGTGATGATGCCGGCCCTGATGATGTTCGACAGGAATGAGACTTTTATCAGTAATGGAAGAGAACGATGACTCTTCAAAGGTCACATTTTCTGTCTGAGTAAGAGTTAAAAACCTGCAGTCAGTCAGTAAATGTTAAACTGCAGTACGATGCTGAATCGAACAGTCTTTGTACACTGTCGAATGTCAATCAGCCACTTCGATGACACAAAGCCAGTAGGTGTAGAATGTTTCTATGATGTCATCAAATGTTTCTATGATGTCATCGGATGTTGTCTCTCTTTGGATCTTTCTATAAAAATGATCTCGCTGCTTCCCAGTGAAATCTTTATGGATATCATCCCACTAAATATGAGTTTATACATCTGAACATCTGCAGAATTAAGTATCTTGTGAGAAATAATATGCGAGTCAGTTACACCTGTTATTATAATATGTCGGATTACATTTAATCAACATTTCACATCCACTGCTGCTCATCTCATTTTCAGGTTGGAGCTCCAGGTTGTAAAAATTAATCAAACTGAAATTCACGAAGATCTCAGCTAACAAAAGCCGATTACACACTTCAATTCTTTTGATTACGGTTAATTTTATTTGCAAAAGTTGCTCAGCCTCAGTTTATTAGATTTGATAAAGCAATTAGCAGAAATGCAGCTTCGATAAAATGCTTGCAAACATGTGAATACAGGCTCCACGTGTGTTGGATTTTTCTTCACGACTGTCTTTTAGTCTTTAACTCAGCCTTGGTACCAGCCAGGCAGTCTGCAGAGCTGTTACTTCAGCTTTAAGATCACTTTCTCACCTTTACTTCACCTGCTGACCCCTGAGCTGACCTCCTTCATACGTTCTGCAACAGTCGAGTCCAACACTGGTGTGGTCACCTGGAAACCCTCCGTAGATACTGTAACATGGTGATCCTGCAGTTTCCTCACAGATGGTGTCAAGCCTCGAGTCCCTCGAGCACTCTGCCTTGCAGGACCATATATTTTCCTGAGGGAATGTATTTCTGCCAGGCAGTCTCAGACAGTACCACCACTCCTACCTGACGACGTTCAGCCTGTTTCTGTTGCTGGGCGTGGAGTTAAATCTTCTGTGTCAGTGGGTTTCTGGGCGTGTCAGGTTAATCCAGATCCCTGCAGATGTTTCTGACACCGTGGTGTTTGTTTACAGCTCGCCAGCCTCTCAGGACCTGCCGGCACGCAGCCCGGTGTCACCGGCTCATTATTCAGCCGCCTGGAGGTTTAGCTTCTTTGCATTATATTAGCAGTCGTTAATTAACCACCTGAACCCGTCACGAATAGTAAGAGACAGAAGTTCTGGTTTCCCTGCCCTCCGTTCTCTCATTGAATCATTAATATGATTGACGTGAGTGAAGTAATAATAATGAGCAAATTTCATTTTCAAATTTCTTACTAATTAAATACTCGGTGAAGACTTTTTAATGAGCAGATAGTATTTTGTGCGTTATAGCCAATTAATTGCAAAGCACACACGGGTGAACGTTTGAAGCCGCTGTAATGTTTCCGTGCTTCATCTCTGACAGATCCGCAGTCGGCGCGAGAGCGGCGCGAGCATATTGGCGGAGGATCTTGATAATCTTCCTCAGCCAGAGAGAAGTTGTTAGTCAAGAGAAAAAGAACAACAGGAACACCTGTTTCCTCCGATGACTACATGCTCAGAGATTAGTTAGGATTCAACAGATATTCTCATCTTATTTGCAATAACCCTCTCAGGGGCTGTTTGCTCTCTCAATGAAACAATATATATTTTGCCGAGGTAAACAATACTATTAGGGCTCCGTGGCAAAACAAATAGCATGGAAAGGAAGCTGCAGTCAGAAGGGATTGTGGGAATTCAGGGTTGCAATAATTTTCTCGAAAAAGATGATTGCTTTTTCCCGGCTGCTGTTGAGGGTGGAGCTGCTGCTGCATCTCTTCTCCCCGGTGCTTTCTCTATTCCCTCTGAGCTGCTGTCTGTCTGCACTCAGGTGGACGTAATGCTCGGAGAGCGCCGCTCTGTCACATACCACTCATCTATTGTTCTGACTTGGAATATTGCCGCCAAGTGTCGAGAAACGGATAAAGACTGAAAGCAATTACCTCGGCGTGGTAAAGCAATCGCGTCTGTCACCACTCGATTTGAAATGCAGCTCAACACCACAAACACCTTCTACATAAAAAGCCCACCTCCGGTCTGCCTTGTTAACAGAAGACTTGCTCCCGTCAACTGACGACGCTTTAGTCTGCAGGAAAACTTTTCTAAAAGCATTAGCAGAGCACATCAGGGAGGGATCTGCACAGAAGCTGGGCTGATTGCCTTCAGTTGTGATTGTGTGGCCCTGCGGTCTCTGAAGGCTCTGCTGGTTCTGTTTGTCCCCCTGCAGACGGTCAGCACCGACCCGTATCCCGTGAAGCTTCACTATGACAAATCTCATGACCAGGTGTGGCTGCTCAGCTGGGGAGACATGGAGAAGAACTTCCCGACTCTCCAAGTAAGTCCACAATTCACCGATTATTACTCTCACATGTTATTTATTGTACTGCAGAGATTCATCCTGGTGTGATCGTAGAAGAGCAGAGAAGCAAAGACATTAGAGGGGTGTAATCTGGTGAGGACTGAGGAAGCTCTGCTGGCAACCGAGACGAGGCGTTACTGCAGATGTAAAGGAATTATGCATCACAAGATATTCAGTATTGTCAGGATACGAGCCAAGCTCAGCACAGGGGCTGTTTTCACGGCACACGTCCTCTGCATGTCTGGTCGAATATCAACTGACCTGTGTATTATCGTTACACAAGCCCAAAGTGATGTCTTCAAATCACCCGTTTGTCCGACCAACAGTCCAAAACTCATTCAACATCGATATGAAAACAGATAAAAGCAGAAAATAATTTCGCTTGAAAAGAAATAAATTGATAATCAAAATAGTTTGATTAATTATCTAGTTGTTTCTGCTTTAGATCACATTACCAAGCTAACTGCCAGAATAAATGTTGTCAATGTGCATTTCTGCAAACCACAGATCAGATTGCATGTTTGCACGGCACAAAAACCACTCGGTGAGGAAAACATCATGTTTCAGCTTAAAATTCCTGCTCCGGTCGCCACAAACGTGGCCGGAGACGTCCCGACTTCTTGTCAAACATATCTGTTTTTCGTTGCCACAATAACGTCTGGAAATCGTCCTGGAGTCTCATCAGACACATCAGTGCTTCCACATGTTGTCTCACACTGGGCTCTCTGGCCCGGCAGCCCTCTCGTCACGTCATAAACATTTAATGTGGAGGCGATACAACATGTATTGTAGAAATGTCAGTTTATATATAAAATACCATCCATGTGAGGTTTTTATGAAGGCTTGAATACTGTCGACAGAGCGTGAAAGATTCTATAGGTACGTCAACAACAGCAAGGTCATAAAAGCACAATGATCACTGAACACATTCCCAGCGACGGAGTTTATTCCACCTTCAATAAATAACTGTTGCTGCAGTTTGTTTTTAGCCTTGAAAGGAAATTATAACACGAACCTTTGTGCAGTTCATTGTAAATAACCTTTCTAATGAACATCTTACAACTCATTCAATGTGAATTCCTCCAACCTGTCCTGTTCCTCCCTCTTTTCCAATACGCCATCAGTGTGACATCAATCACTTCGGCCTCTCTGGATTATCAATAGTTGATTTGTCTTGCTTGATGACGGGAAGTTAATAGTCTCTACAGTGAAATGTTAAAGTATTTGGACAGAACTCCAGCACATTGGATTACAGATTCACCAGTACTATTTTTTCATTCAGATCCTGAAACCTGAACTTTGTGCATCGACTGATAACAAGTACCGATCCAATACTGGTGCATTAAAATTAATAACTGTCCACTACTAACCCTGTGAGGGTGTTAAAAAGATCTGTTACGCTGCATACAGGTGCATGCTGGGAATCATCAGGTCCTGTTTCTAATAAATACTGTCATGTATCATCAATACAGACTTCAGCATTTTAGGCAATCAGGGAGGTGTTTCCAATACTTCTACCAGAACAACCCTCTAATGTTTTCATCGTCCTGTTCCAGTTGTCACTTTTTGGTACTGATCCATATCAAGCTACTGCAAAAAAAATGTACATTTTTAAATTTTTCATTAAAACGTACCTGTAAAGCTAAGAAGGCAAAACCTTTAATGTAAACGTGTTATTTTTATTGGTCTAACTTCAGTCACATCCGTGTAAAGATTTTAACCTTTTTATTGTCAACGAGACAAATAAACGTTTTAAACTCAAAGCTGAAAGTCAACAAATAATTTCAGATCCTGAGTTCTGGGACAGAAACCATCACTGTCAACATATTTACTGATTACACTTTGTCACCATCACACAGATTTAAAGAGAAATAGAATCGACAAATATGTAATGCAATAGTGCTTTTTTTAAAGGAGATTTTGCTTCCTCTGTGTCATCTTGATTCATCTGAGTGTTTTCTCTCTCTCGATGCTCCTGCTCGTCACCCTGCACACAGATTCATAAAGCAGACTTTGGTCTGTGGTAATTTGCTTTGTGCTTTGTGGCACAATCAAAGCAAACCCTGCCTACACACAAGCACACGTCTGCACGCCGCCACGCATGCACCCGGATTATTGAGACGGCGGTGACAGCGGCACACATCACCTCCCACTGTGAGGCTCCAGCATCTCAGCAATGAGGGACGAGGCTGAGGAGCTGGATCCCGAATCAAAGCGCTGCATCCGAGATAAAAACGATAGCTACATATTAAGTGATTTATTTATCGTACGCTGCTTTTATGAGATGAAACTCTGTGAGAAATGAAATAAAACATTTCTGTATTTTTGCTGTAACTTCAGCTACACAGGTAGAACCCAGCAGCACTGAATATATTGATCCGGCTCATGTTTAACGCCCACCTCCTCCTCTATCGGTATTCACCAGGTGATCAATCAGGCCAGCGGAAGAGTCTCCCACCACACCGTTCACACGCAGCCGGTCGGCAGGCGCTTCGACCGCGTGGACGACTTCTTCATTCCCGCCTCCAGCCTCATCATTAACCACATCAGGTAGGTCCAGTATGATCCAAGAGCACTCCTAATGCAAATTGATTTGCAAATTAAATTCACCCCATCGGCGTTTTATTCTCTTCTTTCACCTCCTCCACTCAATAATGATTTGGATGAACATTTCGTGTGAGATGTCTGTCTGTTAAGGTGGCAATTAATGTTTTTGGAGGGAGGCCCGGTTGTCATCTGTGCTGCAGGAAATGTGGCAGATCACCTGGAACAGATGTAAAAATAAATCCTCGTTCCATCAGCTGTGGAGCTAAATCTTCAGATCTGACTGTAAATCCAAAAGCCACAGACAATTTGATTTAATTTCTAAAGGGTCAGTAATTCATCAGATGAATTAAGCAAACATTGATCTCAACAGAAACATTTCATCATAAAAAAACAATTAGAAACAACAGTGTGTTGTCAAAACGATGGATTAGACACACTCACTCACATAGAGCCACAGCCCTGATTCAGGAAAGGTCGGGATGCTGCGAGAAACGTAAATAAAATCTGAATGCAGTCATTTGCAAACAAGCGGTGTTTACTGGTGATGGTTTACAAAGTGTTCCTGAGCCTGAGCCCATGGAGTAAAGCATGGAGTAACATCATCTGATCACTGATATGATTGAGATGTCCAGGTTTATAGGTTTGAATCAAACATTTGTTGAAAGATCTCCTTATTTGTGTAATCAAACACATAATCATGTTTTTCAAAAAGCAGTGAACCTCACCCGATCCCTGCTTCTGATTGGCTGAGTCTTTCAAGGATGCCCCTTTCATACCTAACCATGGTACTCATCACCTGGTACCACTGACCCGAGCATTACCTGTTGGAATGTACAACATTTTTGTCGAATTTAAGTGGAGGAACGATCCAGAAACACCAAAGACGACAATTTGGTAAAACATTAAATATATTGTCTTTGTTTTCAATTGAGTACATGTCAAAAAGTATTCCTGCACAGCTTCCCAACTTTTTTTTGAATCAGGGTTGTATTTATAGCCAATCATGTAGCAGTCATTTAGGAGGGACGGCCCATTTCCCCACATAGACACAGCAGAGCTCGCCAGATGTTGTTGTTTAGCTCCCAGAAGTCGGATAATGAGATCAGAGAAATGAATTCTTCTTCTGAGGAAACTTTCTTGTGTTGTCAGAGAGAGCAACACTCACAACGACCTGAAATCTAAGAGGTGCTGTAGATAAATGACTCGATCATGTGTTCGTGGTGTGATGACTCTTTGGCTATTTAAAAGCATGAAGGGAACACACTCAGAAATTCTCAGAGAATCACACAAGGATCTCGATGACACAATATTTAGGCGGCTGGTATCAATCGAGGCTTCTTAAAGTCTAACAGGAAGCAGATTTGTGTGTTTGTGTTGTTCCAACAAAGACTTCAGTCACCACGACGTGTCACATGAAGCATCATCATCCAACAAGTGAACAGTCGTAAACACAAACAGCTAAATGACCCGTTTTCCCCGTCATGTCTGCTTCTGAATGTACAAACAGCAGAATTTTTTTATAGAGTTGATATGCATCACACTGTATTATTAAGTCACTACCATCCAGCCCTTCTGAGCAGGCTGGACATGTTTGAGCCTGTTGCTTGTACCAGCGATGTCACTTTAACAAGTGCAGGCAGTGTAATTATCCTCCTAAGATCCAGAAGCGTTCGTAATGCTGATGACCATCAGAGCAGCGGCTGCAGCCTCGAACTCAGCTCCGTCTCATTGTAAATGCCCTGCATGTTGTGTGTCCTTAAAAATGGAGATTATTCAAACGAACAGAGTCCACGTGAACTTTAAAAACCTGAATCAGCAGAAATGTTTATAGCTGCTGACATTTTCTCTTTGACAGTATCAGTGATCACAACACCTGCTTCCTCAGGACACGAGGCCGGTGCTTCTTGAAAAACACGAGTGCGCCTGAACTAGGACGACTTATTCATTGTTCCATTTATTTGTTTTCAATAAGCGAGACTTAAAAGTCTGCATTAAGCTGCAAAGACAGGTCAGAGGGAGGCGTCTGGCTCCTCTCCTCCTCCAACACTGCCGTTAATCAACAACGAAGCAGAGACGAGCTGAGTGTCTCCGAACGCTGAGCTGGTTTTTATAAGTCATGAGCTATTGTCACGTTTGGGTTTAATGTGGATGAGAATAGATGCTCCAAACGCTTGACTGATGTCACCGAGAGGCCGGGAACAAGCAGGAGGTCTGAGGGATTCAGGATGTTAACGGTCTCCTGGAGAGAAGGAGTGAGCAGGCGAGTGTGTGTGTGTGTGTGTGTGTGTGTGTGTGTGTGTGTGTGTGTGTGTGTGTGTGTGTGTGTGTGTGTGTGCTGGAGTCGGGGGCACAGCTGTAATTAGATCCACTGAGACCTGCAGGGAAACTTCGGCTGCGTTTTTGCAATGTTGTGTTTGACAATTAGCGTCTTCGCCAACGAGTTGCTGAACCAGTTTGATGCTCTGATGACAGAAGCTTACTGCAGGTTGCTGCTGCTGCCAGGTCGTCTCCATGAATGTTGCTCACGTGGCTAAAATATGAAACAGTACCTGAAGACTTACGCCTGCGTAAAATGTCTTTCTCAACCTAAATCTGCAGTTCTGTTGTCAGGTAGCTACACAGATCTGATATTTGGACACGACACTGTAAATAAAATCACCAACGATTATTTTCAAAGCCGATTATTCTGTCAATGATTTTCTTGATAAAAACTTTGAAAAATGCTCATCGAGATGTGTCAAAGGTGATGTCATCAACGGGCACGACGTCCGGCACATCTACTCACTTAACTGGAACCTGGGTTTCCCACGGCAACAGGAGGCTAATCCTCTTTCTAAGAGTGATCGGTACAGCGTATTAATCATTCATGAGGATCTAGGTTGGCGATTTTATCAAATACGACTTAACACCATTATTGCTAAGGCCAACTAGCACTGGCACAATCAGAAGTGAGCTAACCCTAACTTTATCATCCCTGTAAATCAAACCCAGGATAGAAAACACAGTAGTCACAAATGAAAATGAAAACAAAACTTTAGTTCTGGCACATTATCGATTTTCCACATTATCCGTATTAGCGATTCTTCTGTCAGATGCTACGTTTGGCTCTGATGCAGCTTCCTCTCACACAATGTCCCGCCCACAACATTATCTGACTGGTAACACGTCACAGTTAATGACCTATAAACACTGAGTTATCCAAATCTTCAAAGAAGCTAGTAACTAATGTTTTAAATAAAAGCAGTGCAGAGGGAGTTTGAGAGTAGCAGAAACAGGAAATGCTCACGTAAATTACCAGTCTCTTTCATTTCTAATGATCGTTATCGACCCTGAAAAAGACACATCGGTCGACCCGTCGGTGTAACAGACATGTAACCCAGGGCGAGTAGTGCACAACAGAGTGGGTGAAAAGGTGTTGAGCTACAGGAATGTGCAGAAAGTTATTCAGTTTACAAAAGACTTTCTGAGGAAATAACAAACATGTCAAAAAACACTCACAATGTTAAAGAAAGTAAGATTAAACATTACAGTATCGTCCCTTCATCCAAGGTCAAGAACATCTCACTGACCGCTGACACATTTACTCTGGTTTTACTGAACGTCAAGTCATTTATGTAACTCTAACTGGTCTGGTATAAAATATATATGTTACCTTTACTGTATAGTTGTTGTTTGTCCGGCTCAGTCGATGTGTTTCTCCTGATAAAACGTCTTCATTGATCGTCTACATTTAGCTGAGAGCAGATGGAAGTGGACGTCGGAGCGCTGCCGGCTCTGCACGTAGTTCTGTTGCAGACACATAACTCAGCCTGTAACTGTGCGTCTGTATGTTTAACAGGGGAATTAATCAGGATACAGTTGGAGCACAGAAGGAGCTTCGGGTCTATACACGTGCACGGATGTTGTTTTTTATTCGGACAGCTGTTTTCATCACAGATATTAGGAAAGTTTAAATTAACTGCTGCCTTGTGGCTGTAACTTACTTATTTATTTATCTCTTTCTCTTGATCTAGTACCCGCGCTGCCGTTTGTCTGCTGGCAGGAACGCAGCATTGATTGGTCGATTTAGCAGCGTGAGCAGTGTGTGAACAGCCAACACAGATTCAGCAACTTCCGGGGATTGTTGGATGACGGGGGATTCCCTCAGCAGCTACTTTAAAGCGAGCAGGAACTTCTGGGGGCTGTCATTCATTAAAACCATCGACTTACAGTCAGGCAACTCTGCAACTCTGCATTTCTTATTGTACCCACATTCTTCAGGGCAAAACGAGCCGAGCGAGATGTTGATTCGATGCGTTTCTGCTGGAGGACGGGTGACAAGAATTGCTGTGTTATAGATATCTTTTACTGCGCAGCGTTCATTGTTCTGTTCCCCGTTCATGACTCTCACCCTCGGGATGTTCAAGTGAACTGCAGAGCAAAGTGTTGAGACCCAGTCGGCTCTAATCTCAAAATATTGACACGGAGATAAGATGATGAAATGTGAAGTAGTTGAGCAGAAAGCTGTTGTGCAGAACCAGGGTGGCTGTTTAATGCATTAATCATCGGTACAAACGACAAACAGCAGCTGTCAGTTTGGCTGAGAGCAATCTGGGTCTGCCAATAACACACCCAGCTGTGTTCACACTCAGACAATGTTGGATTATTAATTTATCAATCATGAAAAAAATATCTCGCTGGTGGTGAAAATATTTTCATTGCAGGACAAATGCACCGTTGACCTTTATCTTCCACCATGTTACCGACACATCGCAGTGTGCGAGCGCTGTCCATTGATCCGTCACAACAGCGACAATATTGAATACAATCCACAGCAAAACAGCTTCAGCAGCGTCTGACAGGCGGTGGTAATATTGGTCTAATAACATCAGCTCCGTCTCCCAGCGGAGGGGAAGGAAAATTGTTTTCAGGTTTAAACTGCACAGTACATTTTAGAAATGACTCTCACCTGTCTGTGAGCTTATTTTTAATACAGGTGGGACACAGAGGGATCAAGCAGCAGTCTGTTTAGTGTCAGAAGACTTCCTTTGATTTTAATCGAACACGTCGAGCTTTCCAAGTCACATGAAGCCTATTTGGCTGGTTTGACGTTCAGGTTGAGACCTACAGTCTCCCATCTGTTCAATTAGAAGGCGGGAAAAAATGTAACCTGAGTCGGTTATTCATGAGTCTTAATAAGACTAATTTCTAAAATGCCTCAAAATAAATGGACCCTGGCTGAGGTCATTCCACTTCTTTAAGTTCCACTCAAAACTGTGAAAATAAATAAAACAGATAATCTGAAAAAGATGACAGTTCCCAGTAAGTTTTCAAATGCAATTCTACTTTCAACAGAAAGTACAAATGAAAACTATCCACAGACTAGACCATCCTGCGATGGGATCACACCAGCCACGACGCCCGTCAACATGTCAATGTTCCAACCCATGACTGCTCAGTACCAACGGGTTGGACCCAAGCTTCCAGGAAAAGTCTGTAAATTTGTCGAAATGACTCGTATCACTGTCAGAATTTGAGGCATTCGTTCCAATAAAATCTGGAAAGTCTAAAAGAGCTGCACAATTTTATCCCCATTCAAGTTGAGCAGAAGTCTCTCGTGCACACGCTCTGTGGGCCGCTCAACATCGAAGATCCAGGTGTTTTCATACCTGTGAAGTCGAGCTTTTTTGGCCTCAACACGCCACTGAGCAGCTTTCAGAGAAATGAACGGGGCTCCACCTACAATTAATATAACGTCCTCGGTCGGACCATCGCAACATTCAGCTCGGCCTTCATTTCCATCTCAACGTACCTGTAAAGTTTCATGATCACAACAAAATCACTGTGGCCCTATGGCATAAAGTGTGAGGATCACACCTATTTTCACACTCAACCTTCATTTTCATCTCAAATACACACCTGTAAAGTTTTGTGACTGGATCTTGCACGGGTGTAACGTTGTGCCGACAAAAACATTTCCACAGACAAACACCTGGCAGAATACTCACGACTGCTTCTCTTAGTGTTGATTCCAGCTACAGCCGGCGTCTCCAGGAGCACGATGACACACACAGACTCACAAGGTGAAAACATCACCAGCCAACACTGGCTTCTAATACAACAAATGTGAACGATAATGTTCAAATAAAATCTGAGCACAGAGCTGTTCAACCTGCAAGAAAACCAACCAAACGCTCTGAAATTCCAGAAATCCACCCAGCTGTCAGTCAGCTAAAAGAGTCACCAACAATCTCTGTGGTAGAAATTTGGCTCGATTATCAGAAAAGCCAAGCTAAAAACTGACCTGAGCCTGACACTTAATAAAACATCACTGCATCCATGACTACATGTTAAAAAGCCCACACAGATCTGTGCTGTTCTGACCTCAGGGTCTGTACCCGCCGGACAAAACGATCTGTGGATCAATGATTCCCACCGCAGGGACGATCACGTGTCTGCGGCTCTCAAACAGCCATTTTCTGCTCACAGGTACAGACAGCTTGGTGTTCAAATGGCATAAAAGATGATGAATGACTGCGAGATTGAAGTGCTTGTCAGCATCGATCAGCTGCTATTCACATTTAATTGAGGCCTGTCAGCTTCGTGCATATTCCCCCTCTACGCTGCTCGGCTATTAAAACGTAATGTGCCATTAACAGATTCTTTGGGTTTTTCTAACGACGAGCATTTTCACTGATCAATGCCCCGCATGTAAAGCTGCTATCATCCTATTAGAGGGGAATGTGTAGATGATGCTGTAGTGCCAACATGAAGATCGTCAGGGAGCAGAATCTGAATGCTGAGCTGCTTGAATGGACCTTTTTTTAATCCTGAACATTTCTGCCAGTCAAGTTTGAAATCAGTTTGCATTTCTTCTCTGAGTTTGACCTTATGTTAATACGACGAGACGCTGCCACTGTCTGAGAATGCAGATGAACCTTGGAAACTTAGCCAAAGCAGAAACCGACCACAGCAGCAACAGCATGAAAGGCAAAATGAATAACAGTAGGCAGCTTCTGTGGCCGACTGATGTTGTAGAAAGAGAGGAAACACAGACTTTGAAACAAACGCTGTTGTTCTCCATCGAGTGAACGCCCGTCTGTCACCGCTTGTTTTACCTCGATATCTATCACTTAACTTCTTCACCTCCTCCATCAGCGGGGTTCTTTTTCTTCTGCAGTTACACCCGTCGCTCTATCGTTACCTGGGGATAGCGACTGGGAAAGTCAATGCGTCCGTCTGTTTGGGTTGCACAGTGGCAGAAGTGTTTCCTTTGTGCTTAAATTTAACCTTCATTTTTCCATGAAGAATCGATCCTGGTAGCAAAATGAAAGAGATGCTCATAGGGAGCCGATCTATACACAGATGGTGACATTTCTCTTCAGCCATCACACTGTGCAGTCAGTATCTACTGCAGAACAAGTTAAACAAACAGACGTCTTTATCAGTTTAAAGAGATATTCAGACATGTGCATGATTAAATCACCTGGCACTAGATTAAAGCTGGGTCATCACCAAACTCATCCTTCCTACAGATGTTGAGATGGTTCAGTCTGGAGTGGTGCACCGATTGACCGTCATTGGCGTCACAGTCATAATTTGCCGAATTCAATAAGTCAAAATGTGTTATTGATTCAGTCTTTCTCTTTGTTTTTCTCTTTAAATTGCCCACAGATTCGGACTCATCCTTCATCGAAATGAGCCTGTTCTCCACAAGATCGACCTGGAGACAACGTCGTATGTGAAGAACATCAGCTTACGGGAGTACAGCTGCATCCCCAAGTCTGTCGCCTACACCCACCTCGGCGGCTACTACTTTGTCAACTGCAAGCCCGACTCCACCGGAGCCACGCAGCCTCAGCTCATCCTGGACAGTGTGACCGACAGCGTGATCGGCCAAAACCGCGACGTCACCGGCACTCCCTTCGTGTCTCCAGACGGCCACTACTTGGTCACTGTGGACGACGGCGACGGCCTGATGAGGATCCAGATGATCTCAGAGCGGGGAGAGATCCAGGAGCCCTTCGACATTCACACCAACCTCCACCTGTCCGATCTGGCCTTCCAGCGCTCCTTCACGGAGGTCCACCAGTACAACGTGTTCGGCAGCTCCGGCCGTCAAACTGACGCTCTGTTTGTGGAGCTGAGCAGCGGCAAGGTCAAGATGATCAAGAGCTTGAAAGAGGCCACCAAGTCGTTCGAGTGGCCGTGGAGCAGTCGGAGCAGGGTAATGGCGGGCAGCGGACTGTTCGGACAGTACCTCATGACCCCGTCCAGAGAGTCCCTCTTCATCCTGGACGGACGGCTCAACAAGCTCAACTGTGAGATCACCGATGTCGTCAAAGGCAACGTGGTGGTGTGGGTCGGGGAGTCTTAGGTCACAACATCGAGACACAACGAGCTTTGTTTTCCTCAAAAAGGTACTGTTGCACTGAATTCTGTTGCAGAGTCTTTAATTTTGTGGGAGCGCAATAGTGAAAACCACATTCAGAAACCAAATTGAGCATTTTTTAAATCTATTGGATGGGGGGGCTGTAATCCAAAACAGAAAACACACAAGTGAGGGAGTAATTGATTTATATATCGTCTTGAAGCCAAGTTAAAATAATGAGTTTAAGTCAACATGAAGTTGCTTGCTGGTCATCTTTTTCAGGAGAATTGGTATGAATCTGTTAACGTGTGCAACTTTGCATTAATATTCACAGTTTTTCAGTGTGTGGGAATGCTGTAGATAATCTCTGAACAAAACTAATACTAAGTGAATTGGCAGAATTCAATCTATATATACTGTCTCTGTCCGGATTAACTCTTGTAATTTAATTTTATCCATCTCCGACTTTTTTCCTGTGCCTTCAAGGAAAATTCCCCTCCATCAGAGGAATTAGCGTAATTATTCCCAGTGTGACTGCCGACTGCACCTCTTCCTTTGACCCCTCCATTCGTGGTGAGCGTGGTTTATCACAAATCTACCGCTCCGGTCTGTCTGTTCCAACGCAGCCGACTCAGTCTAATTAAAACGAGCCCTTGCTGTGATCCCAACCTGTTTGAAGTGCAGACTGAGTGGTTCATTATGGTTGTGCGATCTATAACCTTTGATCCAAAATTATAACCAGCGTTGGAAGGTTTTTTGAAATATACATATATATCATTTATTTTTCCCTTTTCCAGTCCAAAGCAGAAAAATGAGAGTCTGTGGCGCTGTGAGTTAAATTGTACCAGCTTTAGACACTACACATTGTATAATTTAGCGATGAGTCAATAGAGCACTCGTGCGTGAAGAAAACCCTCTCATAATTTCAATATCCCAGGACCAAAAGAGAGGAAAAGAATCGTAGAATATAATAGAAAGAACCGTGGGAAATAAAATAAAATTAAAAAAAAAAAGAAACATGCGTCGTCTGCTCTGTTTGACAGCATGTTCCGAGTGGATGTTTTAATGTGAAGTAACGATGAGCTAGCACGCTGGGGAGCGGGTAGATGTTCTGTCTAGAGGGTCTTTGAGGATAAGCTCTGAATATAAGAAACTTTCTGAATGCTCCTGCAGTAGAAACATAGCTGGCAAGTCAATGAATCCTAGCTGGACACATTTCTATGCATTTTCACCCTGGCACTCTTTGACTCTGTGAATCACAATGGGCAACTGTATCTCAAATTTAGTACGGATTTTTGATGTGTACAGATTATATAAATCATTCTGTCTTTCCTGTTGACTCGTATATATTTTACTTTCCTCCCCTGTCACATGTTGTTTCAGACCTTTAAACCTGACTGTACTGCTGATGACGACCTCCGACCTTTCTCTCTATTTATGTTCTGTACATAGCGGCCGACTGTGAGTCCATTAGTTTCCCATCGATGTACAGATTCACGCAGGTTCTGGTCATTTTCCGAGCCGGTGATCAATCACCCTCCTTTTTAACAAACGAAAACAAACACGCAGCTGTCATTATCTACATCCTGTACTCATTGTGATCACACACACACACACACACACCGCTTTCACCTCCATATAGCCATGTCTTGTATGTTCCTTCATGTGATTGTTATTTATATAGAGAAAACACGCTTGTCATTTTACCCAACAATAAAAACTAGACCATGAAAACAAGTGTAATATCGTGTCTTTTTCCTCATTTAAACGAGCCTTTTCTCTGTCGAGGCCGCTACACAGACAATCACGTATTGACAAGTTTCCTTTAGGAGCTGAAGCAGCCAGTTGCCAATTATTATGCTACAAGAACGAGGTCAAGACTCTGTTGTCCCTCTGGGTATATTTTTCTTCTCAGAAGGCATTGCAGTAAAATGTTTCGTTATAATTAACAAAGAGAGAAAATACAGATGTAAGACTGTGACTGAAACAAAAGCAGACTGAATTAAAGCAGAGCAGTTTGAGTGGAGAAACTTGTCAAGCACTCAGTTTACACTGAAATGTAAATGATCTTTGACCAGAAGAGTCGGTGACATTATATAAGTATATATAAGTATGTATATTTAAGTGAGGAAGAAACAGCTCGGCTCAAACAGATGATGCACATCAGAAGGTGGAGAGGAGGGTGGTGTCGTTATAACAGTCAAGTCAAACCACTGGATGTTTTAAAGGACCATCCGTTTTTGTGGCGATCAAAACCAGCTATTATTCACAAGTCAGACCATCTCCCTCAGTAATCGCTGTGACCGAAACAGGTATTTTAAAGCCCACCAGAGTTTATTCATAGTCAAACTGTAACCCGTCCTATATCTGCCACCAAGAGACAACTTGATGTACGACTCCCTTAAAGTGACTTTGAGCACAAAGTTGGGTTATTTGGTGAACAGCGTTGCTCATCAACATTGTCAGGAAACGGCTCAGACAAACCAGGATGTTTTCCTAACGCCAGGTTCTTTTTGTGTCTGAACCGAGCCACAGCATGAGCACAGTGTTGGACAAGAGAGGAACAGAAAACGTACCTGGCTAACATTTATTCTGATCACTGGGTTCACAAAGCAACGGCAAAAAAAAAAAGGATGCATCAAGATGCAAGCAAGGGATTCAGTACAAGTCTTCCAGACGGTGGTGGTGAATTTAAACTGCTTTATATTCTGATACATAGTTGAATTCAGAGCAATGAATCATTTTGTAATGTAATGCAGTGGAAGTGTTGGAAGCATTAAGCAGAAACAGTCAAGTGAAGTACGTTAAAACTGTTACCAAAGTGCAGAAGTCGAACACATTTACACACTGACACTGTGGGTCGACAACAGCTCTGAAGTTTCCTGGTTCCTGTTTCTCTGCTGTGATTATCGTTTGGTGTTCTATGATCGTACACTGAGTTTACTTGGGTTTGTTCTGTTGTTCAGACGTTTGAAAACAGCCCTTCAGGCTCTGGGAACGTTTCACCAAACAATCATGAAAACATTCGGCAGATGAATTAAACATGAAAATGACGGCCAGCTGCAGCTCTGAAATCAGGACTGTTATCACGGCCACTGCTGCTTGGTTGGAGGCGTCAACTTTGGTTCCAACTTTGGCTCAAATGTGGAAAACGGGACAAAAAATGTGACATGTATGATGTTAATCAGAGCTTTACCGTATGTATTATGCATGTGCAGCAGCAGTTAGTCTGACGGCTGACTGACGACTGGTTCTGTCGGACTAAACGTTCACATTAAAGACGAGCAAAAGGTCGCTCAGTGTCCAGAAACCTGTCCACCAATCAAAGGTGAGGATTTTCTGTGTTAGTAAACATTTATTTTCCTGATCGCAATGAAATCTGCACACTGAAAACAACAATTATAGATATTAAAAAGGTAAAATTTGGAGGTTTGCGACAAGAATATTATTACATTTTTAGGGGTCAGACGGGAACACAAAATATTTAATCCACAAAAGAAATATGAGACACGTTCTAGTTTCCTTTGATTACAAACATACTGAACAGATCATTAATGAAATCCAGTTCTCTTCTGGATGATCAGACCAGATTTCTCTGAACTATATTCAACATGTTAGTATTCGAGGCTCGGCTCAGCTCACACTCTCGCTCTCAGTGTGGTTTTCATCCATATTTAAATGTATACAGCTGCAGGTTCTGGGAGGCGTTCTGGGTAAAAGTATCCTCCAAATTGCATGAAGCTGTACACTTATCTTTGAAATCCACGTGGAGAGCTACTTACACCTGAAGCACCCCGACACCTGATGAGCCTGCTGCTCTGATAACGGACAGCTACAACGTTCAGCCATACGTTTGACAGGAGAGAGCGGTTCTGGTTCTGTTCTGTATTTATTATATGATGCATTTATGGTACAAGAGTGTGTGGACCTGTTGCTGACTCCAATTACTGTTCAATCCATCTGAACAGTTTCAATTTACAGTTTTATCAAAAGGAGAAAAAATAGCAAATCCTAATTTTTATTTTAAAATAAATGATTAAATGTATCTGTTATTGCTGTTATTATTGCAGATCTAATGTTTTGGTAGATAAATGACTCAAAATGACTAATTTACTATATCTAAAGAGAAATTACAATAGAATCACTTTAATCATGATCAGTTTGCACAAATGACTGTTGTCATCAACAATTATTTTTCAGACTGTCAACTTGTTTACTTTGACCATTTTTTTTTTTTTACCACTTCTGTCATTTAATAGACAAAATTATTAATCTATTAATTGACTAGTTTATTAATTGTGTGTAATAAATGTCTGTCTGACAAGTTCATATACTGAGTGTCTTTCACGGTCTGTGCTCATAATGTTCATGCAGAAAGTATTAAAATGTATATGATATAGTTATCTGACACACTTGAGTATGAAAGTACAGCGGCTGCGGTCATCAGTCTCCAAATGCACGAGTGACATAACACACATATATATGTACATATATAGAATGTATGCATGTAGAAACAGTATATATCAGGGTTGGCAGTCCATCGCCGATGGCTGACAGCCATCAACTACTGAGCTCTGATCATCACAACATCGCTCTCCTGCAGACAGCACAGACACGTAGTTCTGCAGGAAACACAGATGAAGCGCTTGTGTACTGAGAGAAAAGATGTGAAATGAAAAGAAGTTCATTGCTGCTCCTGGTTTTAATAAATCTCAGGTGAACCCAAGACGCTCACATCTGTATTTCTCTCAGCCATTTACATTAGCTTAGCTTAGCCTCCTCAGTATAGCCGACTAACTTTGTTTCAAGTTTCTGAGGGTGAACGCAGCTGTTCAAGTTGAAGACATCCTACATATGTTACCTTTAACAACATTAAAGGAGCGATATGTAGTTTTGGAGGAGGAATTCAAACTGAGAACCTTCATATTTACAATATTAATGAGGTGATAATGCAAACTCAGAAATATTTAACAAGCTGTTCTCAGAGGAAAATAAGGTCCCACAACACTGTTTGAAGCCAGAGAGGTGGCAGGGTCCGCCACATATAAACAAAGTAAAACAGTATAAATCGTGTTGTCTTTTAAGGTTACTTTGTTTAATCAGTCATGGGAACAGAGAGAGTTTATTTTATTTATTTGTTTGTTAAGACATGACATATCTGTCAGTGAAGATCTTTCTCTTCTCATCAACATTTCTTCACCAAAACTCCAAAGTGCACCTTTAATCTTTAAACGATGGAGCGATATCCTCAATCTTTAATCTGCAGAGTGACTACAGCTGTCAGAGGAGCAAAGGAAGTGAGACATCACTGTTTTCCTTCCAACATGTCAGGGAGGAAAGGGAGAAGAAGCATGGCCGGCGGTGTAACTGGCAGTTTGAGTGTACATGGACGTCTCCTGATGCTGATGACATGTTCGGTTCCTCTGCAGAAATCAACAGAGCCGAGAGCGTCGGTGCTGCCGTCCTCGTGATCACCGTGCCCCCCAGCGCTCCGGATAAACGCCCCCTAATGCATTCCTCCCCCCACCGCTCCCAATTTATATTCATCACCGAGTCACACAGGCTGGTAGTTTATATTAATATTCTTCCGTACAGAATCCCCTTTAATAAAACAGCCGTGTGAAGAGAAAAGAGGTCCTGGCACTTCCTTAATTATCTATCGTGGATCCTTTATCTTCCGCCGGTCACATGGGAGGGCCTCGGACTCCTCCCCACCACACACTCTTGTCTCGCCTCCATCAGGAGAATTTAGCACCAGACTCGGCCTCTCTCTATTATTCCATTCACAAGACGAGCAGCGTAATCACGCCGCCGGCTCCTTAATCATGTTGCCGGGCCTGCCAGCAGCACAACCTCTCTGCTCCGCCTGTACGGAGGAGCCTGATGACTGATTGAGGCCACTGGTGGAGCTGCACCCTGAGCTGGTTGTAGGTCCTCATCCTGCATTCTCCCTCCTGCTCCCCCCCTCTTCTCTCTGCCTGCAGAATAATCAGTGAGCTTCTGTGTGGTGGAGGACGGCAGCAGTTAGAGAATGGATTTTCTCTCAGGGACAGAAGTGTCCCTACATGGAGAAATGGACTATTGACTGTGGTGCAATAAGCACAGTGTAAATATAGAAGGGCTTTAATTACATGGGGGAAAAATCAGGCACTTGCAGAATGTGTAAATTATTTTCTTTTTTCTTTTCTTTTCTTTTATTTTTCTATTTTCCACTGATTCTCTTTATCAACGTGTTGATAAAGAAAATCAGTAGTTAACCTCTGAAGTGTGTGTTGGGTTTTAGTGTGTTGCTTTTCCACCTGGACCCTGTTTTCCATATGTTTTCAATACTGTTACGACTGGTGAACCACAAACAAAAGGACCCAAATGCAAGTCACCAAGGCTGAAATACAAAGTGGGAGCTTGAATAATGTAAAACTTGAGCCCAGACAACAAAACTGGCAGGCGATGGGGCACATCCCAAAAAAGATCTATACATTCAACTAAGAAAGTCACACAGAGCTGAAGCAGGAACGCTGAGACACGAGGGGGAAAAGCAGGACTTTGGAACAGAGATTGCAAACACAGAAGAAACACAAGGAACTAAAACGTTGTTTTATATAAGCGTCATTTGACACGAGGCCACCGACACTTCCCAGCTCTGCACACTTGACCAAAACTGGCTGCAACCTCCAGAAACCACATACTTCAACCCGGCTGCGCCTGATTGGACAAACTTGGGGGCTGCAGCTCCAGGAATTCAAATTTCAAGGCAGTGAATATAGAAAACAGGCGGGGGAAAGACAACGTAAGGAAAAAGGTGACACATGAGGATGAAACCTACAAAATAAAACAGGAATTGACTAAACTGAAACCCAAAACCATGAAATATTTGAGATTGGTCCTGGATAGTCCTGGATGGGCTGCAGTGTAATCCCTTATTTCTTTATTTCTTATCTGACAGGCTCATATTGTCGCTCAATGTCTGACAACATCAGGAAAGGATTCCTGCAGAGATTCCTGTTGTTAAAGAGTCAAATCTGGGGATTCACGATATGGATTTTTTTTCCACCGAAGCGTTAATCGATCATTACCTGACTCTCAAGGCCGATACCGATAAAATCTCTGATAATAGAAACCAACATGTTTCAGGCACACCTGAGTGGAAGAAAGGCCACAGTGTAGTGAGCACAGGTGGTCCACCTTGATATTCCACAGTGACGACGTGTGTGGCTCGTTTGTTCTTCTTCTGTGTTTACTGGCTGCTATCAAACCAACATACCTCCACCTACTGTGTGGAGATGCTGCCGTGGTTAAACCAACAAAAGCAATTTGTCCGATATGTGTTGTGCATCCCGAGTAAAATCCTTTTTGTTTAACCAGAAACAGCCACTGAAACGTTCCAGCCAAAGTCACCAGACTCAATTTGCAGAAACAGTAATTTTACCCTCCAGTTCATTCAAACTCAACAGAAAAACAAAATAAAAACTCACTAAAACCATCCAACAAGATGGAAAAAATTGGTCCGATGTGGATAAACTGGAAGAGCAGCAGAAGGGAGGGTCGACATCAGCTGGGGAAACAGTTTGTAGAGTCAGAATATCTTCACATGTTGACAAGTGATCATGGCCAGAACACGGAATAAAAGCCCAAAAAGCCAAAGGTCACCTGGTAGCTTGCAGTAACACAGGAGTGGCAGCAGAGAGACGGATACAGAAAGAAAGCAACAAACATAATCAGGTTAATTCAAGCAGTAAATCTCGCTGTCCGCTCCTCGGCTCAGCTCATCCCAACAGATGGGAGTTTAAGGGTTTCTGCTCATTAAGCGAGTGTTGGAGACCTTCAGGGAGATCAGAGATGTCGACGCCCGTCAACACAAATCACAGAACTTTTTAAAGGTCATCTGGTGAATCGCTGCCTCACATTTTAAGTCACTGGTGCAGAAAATTCATACGATTATGTTTTTTAATATGTTTGAGTCAAATTTGAGGTTAGTTTTTGCAAAGTCATGAGCATCTGGTGGCGGCAGCCGCCCAGGATGTGGTTAAGGATGCTGACAGCAGACGCCTCCTCTCCTTTAGTTGTCCTATTGTCATGCTGAGCTGGCTGCCGTGACACCGAGGCCGAGAGGACGCCTGTGGACACTCAGCAGAGACGGAGACACGGGCAGAGTCCTGTCATCCAGACACAGCCGACTGATCCCGTCCTGATGGCGCCCAGGTCGACCATGACAGGAGCCACCGCCTCCACTTAGCATGCGCCTTGTCTGTCCTTTCTCTGTTCAGTGTGCTGCGAAAAGGCAGCAGAGGGACGGCTCCTCAAGGTCGACCCGAAAAACGACCAGGAAAGTTATCAACAAGGGGTCCCTCGCAACGGCCGTGTCAGGAAAGGTGTAGGACCTTTCCTGACACATTTTCAGTTTAACACCGGCGCTGTCAGACCCAAAATTCAGAAAAACACGGAGCTGTGTTCATTTGTGTCATGCTATAGTGGCTCCAGCACATTAGGGATAGTAGTCGGCTGTGTTTTGATTCTCAGACACATAATTCAAGCTGAGCCCTGAGGGATTAGCTTCCTGCTATCCACCACTGACACATCCTGTCTGTCTGCCTCCTCTGTCATGGACCAGAAGGAAAGACGAAAATCTAATCTCATTTCATGTTTTGTCTCTGAGGAGACGACGACAGATTCAGTCACTTCACGTCTTCTGAACAGATTATCTGTCGATGCTATCATGGAACAATTTTACATGAGAGCTGCAAATGTTCGTCGATTTATTGATTACTCTACTGACAGAAAACTATTTTGTTAGTCAAATACTCGATTTCGCAACTTTTAGGCAAAAATCCATCAGTCACAGCTTCTCAAACCTCAGATGTCTTTGGGTTTGAGACAGCTGGATTTTATGAAGACATGTCAGTCAGTACTTCATGCACACATTTTTCTAGATATATTCTGCTAAGCAGCTTGATATCCATCTGAAATGTGTCTGTTTGAGAATCACTAACTATCAAACTGTCATTGGGATTCTATGAGGAAATACATTCATATTCCTCGAGGGGCCAAAAAAGAGTTTTAATACAAAAAAATAGTATGGAGTTAACCTTTAAACTATTATTTGATGGTTAGAATAATTGTTCATTCTCTGTTAACTGAATCAATTAAAAACAATGTTGTGAATCACAACCAGGGCAGCAATATGAATCTGGAGCTCAATTCACTATGAAGCGTTATCAGTCATAATTATTAGGGGTCGACCGATGTGGCTTTTTCAGGGGTAATACCAATTATTAAAATTCAAGGAGACTGAAAACTGAGTTTTGGGACCGATCGTAGTCCCAGATCTTCTACAATCATCGATCTTAGTGTCAAAACTTCGAACAACCAGTGATGAAATAAACCTGAGTACAATTTACTGAAGTTCTGTTCTTAAGTTTTGACTTGAGTATTTCCTTTTTCTGCTTCTTCATACATCCGTCTCCACGACATGCATACATACAGATTATTCAGAGTTTACAGGATATTAAATGTGACATGTTACCGATCAGATAGTGTTTACAGGACACTTTGTGAGAGGAAGCTGCATCAGAGCCAAAGTAGCACATTTTTAAATTAATTAGTATATTTCATCAGCAATCTGCCAGAAAAATCACCGATATAGAATAAGATATAATGAGAAAATGCTGAATATCGACCCTGATAATCAGCCCAAGCCAATAATCTGTCTGCCCATAATAACAATGTCTTCAGTTTATCTTCACGGTTAACCAGAGGCAGAACACAGACATGAAACTATCCAGAACATCAAATTACATCCATCATCTTCTTTCCCTCACAGCTGTCCAGTTTAACCGTCTGTTAAACAGACAGTCGGCCCTGCAGCTCCGTTTAAACTTTCCCTCAAACTACTAACAGTGAAACAGGTGTGGCTCTGAAACGACGGCTACATTTCTCTCAGCAAGATGGATTTAAAACGACTGCAGTGAGCTTCTGTATCTCATCGCTGCAGACGCCGTCAGTGATGTCCTGCTGCGATGTTTGCGGGGCTGATGTATGTTAGCCGTCTGTACGTTAGCCGTCTGTACGTTAGCCGTCTGTACGTTAGCCGTCTGTACGTTAGCCGTCTGTACGTTAGCCGTCTGTACGTTAGCCGTCTGTACGTTAGCCGTCTGTACGTTAGCCGTCTGTACGTTAGCACGCTGCGGAGGATTTGTCTGGTTTGTTTTCTGAGGCGATGTCTTTGATGTTACATGTTCTTCTGAGGAAGGAACTCTTTGTTTCATCAGACGATGGAGGATCACGTCCCTCATGCTCTTTGATAATGAGCATGAGGAATAATCTTTATTTGACGATGATGTTTCTGTTGCAGGAAAACAACCTGAATCCTTTGTTTCAACTTGTATTAAAAAAAAAAGTATTTATTGACAAGTTCTGTCGATGAACTGAAATTTGAATTCTTCTCATGTTTCGTGTGAGATAATGACACAGCAGCTATTGTCCACGTCTTTTCTTTTTTTAAACTGTTTTTAGATGTGACTGTGGAAGCAGCCGCTCAGCTTCAGGCCTCTGGGTGGGTGTTGACTGATATCTTTGCTAGAAGATGAGCTGTTAATTTCTGTGGTGCGCCGCTGCCTGGAGCACATCGTAGCCCTGTATAATCTATCAACGCTCATAAGAGATGTTCTGTTGTTTCTCCTCAACAAGCACACACAGCTTTGGTTATATCGCTGACAATTAAAACCGTCTTACCGTGTCACCAACTCATTTTTGGACTACCATTTACCACTGCTGCCATCTTGTTTTTCACCCTGAAGCAGACCCTGCTTATCCTCTGTTTTACTCTCAGTGGGATCATAATGTTCAAAATGAACATCATGCTGCACTGAAGACCAGAAACTCATCAGGAAACTGTTTACTGAGGTAATAAATCAAGGGAGGAGAATTCTCAATTTTCTCATAAGCTTACAAACAATCTGACTTCTCTTTGTAACCAGTGGAGTCGCCCCCTGCTGGCCATTAGAAAGAATGCAGGTTTAAGGCACTTCAGCATTGGCTTCACTGTTCAGTTCCAGATCAATGGTCCATTTATACTCGTCAACCTCTGGGAGGACACGTCATGCTGGTCATCTAGTCAGAATCTAGTCAGCTAAGATAACTAGCCTCTGTTTAGAAAGGGAAACAAGTTAGCATAAATTGCTAACATTACAACTAATTACTAGCAGCTCCCTCACTTCGTCTTGCAAAATAAAAAGATGGCTGTGTCGCTCAGTGTTAGCTGTCTCTCTTTCATGTGTCCAGATGTCATTAGCAATTATTATTGCTTAGCTATTATAATATTCACCTCATCAATATGCATCTAAAACTACTCAATATGTTTTTAAAAGTAGACAATAGTGCTATTTGGACTGTGAAACTGAAGTGAACAGATAGTATCAATCGATGGAAGAGACTCAATCTGTTTAATCTGTGTATTTTGAGAAAATAATGTAAAAATATATATACGCACTTTCCCAACTCATTCAGGTGTCTGTTGTAGCTGATGAACACACAGTCGGTCCAGAGAGCGAGACGAGTGAACATCTACACAAAGAAACTGCGAGGTTTGTTGAAAATGAAGTTGCTAAAGGGTCTTAAAAGTCACCAGAGATAATGAGAAAGTCTCTAAGTTGACAACAAGGCACTTGAACTGAAAAGATATCACAAACTATTTCCAGGGTATGCCCACACAGATATCACACCAATTAAGCTACAAAGCAGCCATCAATCAGAAGCAGAACATCAACACACAGTAAGGGGCGCTATTATAGCAGAAAACTATATAAAATAAGTAATGAACAAAGTGAAAAAACGACAATGAGGACCAAGGAGGACATTTAGCATCTATCATCTATCAAGCTGACTGTCCATCTGGACACAGCAGCTAATATTTCACACTGCTGGTTGTTCTTTTCTTCGAGGTCACGGGGCAAGTGAAACACAGCGACATGTTCAGTTTCAGCCTCTCTCATTTTCACTCAGGCGCTGAGCGAAAGCCCCAAAATGTGTTCGCCGTTTCACGAATCATTGAAAGGTCCCATCTTTAGATTTCTCTCTCCACTAGAGCAGGAGGGAGCTTTACACCCAGGCCGAGGCAGATTGGGCCTCTGGCCAGCCGGTCGTCATTAGGAGAATTTACTTCTCACTGCCTGCCGCTGCAGAGCTGAGGACCAGATGTGATGCCCGTCTCCTGGGTTGCCAAACACAGCGAGACGTATCCTGCACCGAGGGAAACCATTCTAGAGAGCAGCTCTATCACTGCCGGGAGGAAACATCGCACAGCTCTCTCCAGCTTGACGGCTCTTAGCCAAAGAGCCAGCTGTTAGGAGAGGAAGTCTGAGTGCACGGAGAAGAAGGAGTCCTGTGGTTTTTAGGCCGAGAGGGACTCCTCCAATATGCAAAGCTCTCGAGTGAAGAGTGAGACTGCAGAACTCAACGAGGATATTCAGTGGAAAATACCTTTGCTGTGTCTCCTGTACCTGTCGCTCAGTCTGCACGTCAAAGTTTAACTCACTTGGACATTTGTCAGAGATTCATCTTCCTGTTCCTGTTGAGTGAATAAAGCTACAGAGATGTGAAGCAAATCAAGCGTACGATCGTAAGGTCTGTACGGCCGACAGTACTAATTCACTTCTTGGCATGATTAAAGTGGCGATCTCGAGGATTTCCAGAAGCGGCAATCGCAGGTGTATTTTTGGACGTCGCTGCCTCCCAGAGATCCGCCGTCGCCTGTGTGACGTTAGTCAGTTGTCCGTTGGCAGCGTCGCCACGCCTCCGTGACAACACCACATAAAAGCGAAATGGGAACGATGTCTTCTAAGAAGGTAATTATAACACGTACTATTTATGAAGCGAACCACCTACTCTCTCTCGACCAGCCATCGCTGGGTGAACGCGTCACTAACTCTGCACCACTTCTGATATTTTCCCGGAAAGTCGCCACGGACACCCGGTGTACGTCTTTGGTATTTCAGCAGATGTGAGAGCTTTCATCAGCGGCCAGAGGCTCAACCATCATCGTGTTACCTCATTCAGCGATATATAGTGAATAAACAGATTTTTATTGACATGAAAATCTTCAAGATTATTTACTTAAGCTGTATCCTAATAAGATATGAATAGCTCAGAACAAGAGTACTTCTTAACACCTTCACATAACCTTTGACACATCAGTTCTGTCTGCTGTCTTCACACCCCGAAGCACTTTGACAGCAGTTTGGAAATGTTTGCAGTTATGATTTATTCTGATTCTTCCATTTAATTAACAGCCACAGACAGTTGTTAACCAATATTGAGAGCTGCTGTTAATTAACAGCACGTCTAATCATGTTGCTTTTACACACCTTTTGAAGTGAAATGGCAGAACTGTGTCAACAGCACTGCAGTTTAATCTTCCCAAAGACTGGATGATTCTGTTGAGATGTAAAAATACTGTTGTGGTAACATTCAGATAACAGGTGGATTTCTTTTAACCTGACTCTCTCCAGATGCATTTCGCTCCGCCTAGCTCCACTCACATCCATCTGGGATCGCTCCCGTTGGGAGGGATTTCTGCACCAGATTTTCAGGTTCGAGCCAATCAGGGACCGCCGGGCGGGAGTTTCATAGATGTGACGTAGCGGAGAAGCGACTGTTTTGATTCAGACAACAATGGCGGCTCGCATCGAGGAAGCAAGCGTCAACATTGATGCTGCTATTTCATCCGTGTCGTCCAATCTACCCGATATTTTTTCGTTAAAAGAACATCGCGTTGAAGTAGCACGTCAATAAAGATGACAGACAAGTGGTTTATCCAATCGTATGCAAGGATTTTTGATAAGGCCCAGCCTTCTGAAACACATCTCCAATGGAGCGATCCCAGATGGATGAGTGGAGCGAGGCGGAACCAAATTCATCTGGCGAGAGTCAGGTTAGATTTCTTTATCATCATTTCCAAAATTCTCCATTTCAGGGAATCCTGAAACACCAGACTATTGTGGGCGCCAGGCGTAAACCAAAGTTACACACTGTAAAATTCACGTATTAGTGTGAATGTAGCTGTAGTCTTATAAAATGTGTGAGAGAAGATGTTTCAAAAGGCCACCAGACATAAGATATATTCATCCATTCAGCCTTTGGTACTTGGTGACGACTCTACCTTTCATCTTGAGCCTTTATCAGGCAACCCAATCACCAGAACAAATGATCGCAATGTCCATTTCTGCAAACCACAGATATGTTGCACAATTCTTTAGGTTCAGTTATAAATCGTATGTTGGATGAACAGTCCTCAAGACATGTGAATAACATCCGGAGGGACAGACGACAGCTCCTGTCTCTACAGTCTGATAACAACACATCCCTCCTGTGGAGATCTTGTCGCTGTATGTAAATCAAGGCACACACACACACACACACACACACAACACCTCCAGACAACACACTGTCCTCATACCTCATACATGCTATGAGCAGAAAATGCAGTATCTTTGAAAAACTGAATAAAACATTACAGTCACAACCTTAAGAGTTATTCTGAGATCTAACCTGCAGCCCCGGTGGCAAACGTTCCTCTCCTGGAAGGTGTTATTCCCAGTCGACCTGCCGGTGACAGCTGATGAAATAACATCCAGAACAGGTGTCACACCAATATTTAAAAAATAAGAAGATGCTAGCCTGACACTATGTCTTGGCTGTAGCAAGAACAAAATGTCATAATTTAGTGTCACTAGCTTGTACTTACAAAGCTTGCCTCTGTCTGCCCTCTGGGGATCTGCCTACAGCTGCATGTGATGCTGCTGCTACAGGAATTCAAACTAAAACCACACTTTCTACATAAAGAACTGAACATTATGATCAGTAGTTTAATTTCTGTGCCAGCTCAGTTTTACGGATATTAAAGTAATACCTTTCCCTGAAGTGTAACATGATTTGTTTTACTAATAACTGCCTGATAAAAGGGACCACGTTACAATTTATTATATGGACGTGACATATAAATCCTCAGAAATGTGTATCGTGACATAAAGTACGTGACTGGACACAGAACAAGCTGTGTACAGGCTGAACAAACCGCAGAGAGGCGTCCTCAGTGGTGTATTCAGCCTGTAGAGAGCTTGTTGAGTTGACAGCAGTGGACAGCTTGTGTATCTCGCAGCAACAGTCTCATCTTTGTGTCGAGGCAATTCAAAAATAATGAGTATCTGAACTTTTCAAAAACACCACAGACACACTCTCCATAGCATGTCTTCAATTCATTATTTAAAAGAAGAAGGAGAAGAATCTTCCCTCATTAGTGCTCCAAGCACTTGTTTGTCATGTTATGCTAACAGCAGCCACTGATATGTGACAGTGGACAGCAGGTACAACTATTACTATACAAACACTGTCGATAGGAGATGAAAATGTTCTTTAACCATTTAACACCTTCAGATATCTGATGGTACAACCTTAAGACTGGGCTGAGCCAATAGAAGAGTAATGATCCTGGACCGCAGACTGGAAGGTCAGAGGTCACACCGTCACATCAAACACAGCAGAGCAGCTTTTTACGATCTTTATTAGAGGTGTGAATCTTCACTGGACTCATGATTCCATTACGACTCAGCTGTCAACGATTCAAATGCAAAACTATTCTCGATGCATCTCAGTGTATGGCATCCTCAGACTACAGCAGTCTCCAAAATAAAAGCTGCATCTTTTCAATACATAAACATCACCAAAACAAAACCTTTAACCTTCTGCAGAGCCTTACACGTTTGTTGTAACCCACAATAACATTGTTTTCACATGGCAGCTTTAAGAAAAGGCATTTATTGACTCTGCTGCACACACCTCTCTCAGAGTTGGACGGCAAAGTTGACAGCACCTCCTCAGATCTCGGCTGATTAGCTGGGCTGCTGTAGCAGTAATTATTTATGGCTGCAGACGTTAGCTTCAGGTGAAAATGCCTAACGTGATTAGTAATTGGTGTCAGGCAGAAGTCATGCTCAGTGTGGGTCTCGTCCAGCTCGTGCTTCCCAGCAAGGTCATAAAATCCGACATGTGCCTGAGATGTTTAACAAAATACTCTCACAGATGATCTCTGCCTCCCTCAAACATACCTCCTACATTAGTAATTTAATCATTTAGTGTTTTTTTGCCAGACAATTTTAGTTTACATGTTGCAGATTTTTACAGAAAACGGCCAACAAATGAACAATAATTTGCTACAATAATGATTAAATGGTGTGTATGTCTTGTCTTGAGTTTTCTCTCCCATCCTCTCACACAAGTGCTGCTGGCTTCAGGTGACAGTGTTTGATTTTGTGCTCAAGGTGACATGACACCTTCTTTTCACCCTCCGGAGGTGAAGTGCTTGCGTTGGCACAGGCAGCGGGAACAAAGCCACAACCTATTGTCCACTAAAAATGGGAAACTGACTGTTTGGCATTCAAACCTATGGGGACATTTGATTTACATTTTGAGCCACAAAGCTGTCAGACGTTTCACTGATGTCTGACACTGTAACAAGGTTTTAATCTTCTGTCTCACACGTTCCCCGTTCAAAATAATAGCTCTTACACTGGAAAGAGAACAGGGCTACTTTCCACGGCGCTCGACATGAATTTGTTTTTGTTAAGGCGAGGGGAGAAAAAACAGCACATATGGCACGAATATAAACTGTTGTACCCTCCAGGAGAACGCTGTGCACAGGTGAGCTGGAGCCAATTCAAATGCAATGGAGCAAGCAAGCTTATATTTCCCAAAATAATATAGAGCCAGCCAATACTCGCAGCAGTTCTTTCAACAGCCCGCCTGCGAGCCACCACACTCCCCTCACCTGGGATTTCAAAGTTTTTCTTGGGAATATATTGAACACAGAGGTTCCTCTCAGACGGCTGCACGTTCGTCATTTATTATTTCAAAGTCCTTCAGTTCTGCCCGCAACCGACTTGAGAAAATTATCTGGTGGCCGGTTCTAAAGGTCGTAGCAATTTTGCACAGCTTTATGGGAATGCCGAGGTGTGATGCAGTGAAAACGATCAAACATAAAGAAAGATGTGGTGCGGGGAGCAGAATTGGGTGCATGTTTGTTTTTGCTGGGCGTCTGTGAGCGTCCATGCGTGGAATAGAAATCGCTGGGTTCTGCATTCATTTGTGTTTTGTGTGTTTGTCTTGTTGTGAACTTGTTTCTACGTGTTCTCCAAGTATCTTTGCATACATAAACATCAAAACCTGAATATGCAACCAGGAGTACTCTGACAGAAACCACAATAAAAACAACAAAATAACACAACTAAAAGCCATTTCACAATCGACAACGAAACCCACTAACATCTGGCTTTTGTCTTTAGTGGAAACAGACACAATCAGCATTCACTCATGGGTCAGGAGACTGCAGAAGTACAGGGACTTGTTGGGTTACTGGCTAGTTTTTGCTCCTTTTCTGGCCTGATGCTCTGATATGAAGCTCCAGACGCTGGCATGTCAATATTTTTCCATCCTTCTCTCTCTCTCTCAGTTTCTACACCTCTAAAGGAGGCAAGACAAACAGTCTGTCATGGCCCCGTCTCACCATTATTAACCATTAAAGACTGCTGGAAAGATGACCCTTAAATAAAACTGGGCTGTCTGAGCAGCAGACAGATGCAACTATTTTTTAAATTGCCGCGACATGTCAAGAGAAAACTCTTCACTTTTGCCCAAAAGCAAAGAGACCTACAAGAACCACAATGCACTGCACCATTGACATTAGGTGGTGCTTGGTTCTGGTTCAGCGTCTGTTCTGAAAGAGGCAACAGTATGGAGGCCTTCTTGTAATAAAGATATCGTATTTCAGCTAAACTAGTTCACTAAAATATATTCCTGACAACATCTTTGGTGAGAAATAGACAACGAACAGAATTGTGGTTCATATTTGTTCAGCATCCGACTACACTCTTTGTGTCCGTGGACGCACGTATACAAAATATGGACCAACAGTCTGTAGACGCGACAACAGTCAGACAACATCCACCAGATGACATGTTTTTGTCAGGAAAAGAGTGGGCGGCTCTGGGTGCAGACGAAATGGAGAGAAGATGTCATCTTCAACAGTGTGGTGATTCAGAGCTGGCTGAGAAATGTCCTGTTAAAAAATATTGGAAGGGAAAAAAAATTCAGTTTGAACTAATCAAAACAATATCAATCAAAAATATCAATAACAAGGTTCCTTTAACCTTTAAGTGAGTTTCTCTCACGTGATTAAATCAAATCAAATCAAAAAAACAAAAGCTACACAGACAGTGAACCTGAGAGCAAACCGAGCCTCGTCACTCTGAGTGTGCGTTGATTTGTACTGACGTGTTTGCCTGTTGAGCATCATCTGTCAAAATCTGTCCACTTTAAACTTCACATGCTGCGCTGTCTGACTGAACGCTGCCTGTACGACCCCGCGGGCCTGGTGAGGGCAGGAGGCGTTTACTGTGACGGGCTGCCATCATTTGTATGCACATTGTGTGGTACATATTTTTAGTTTATGACTTTGACCTTGATTATTATGGAAATATAAAAAATAATTTGGTGCAGTACTTCCCTACATTACTGCGCCCAGCGAGGGAGGCAGTTTACTGGAAATTGGAGGTCAGCCGGATTTTTAGCGGCTGATAGAAATGCGATAGTTTAGAGCGGAAAAAAAGCAGATAATTGGCCGATATGGCCGATCCAAGTAAATGGACCAAGTGTTCCCAGTTGAAGCTTACACACGGCCTGCAAGCTGCTTTAATTCAGTAACAACCAAGTCTACAGCTAAGGCTAGGCTAAGGGTAGGCTAAGGCTACTGTCTGAGCCAAGTTCTGCTCATAAAGATGATAAAGAAGTTTGTATAACGTCCGATCAGCATCAATTAATTGGCCAAACTGATGAAGCTGTAAAGTAAAGTAAAGTGCAATATTCTTGAAATCACACATTTTATTCTTACTGTAGAGCAACATTGCTTAATTGTGTTCTTAACAAGTGCAGGGATGTCGACGGCCCGCGCTGCACAAAACAAAGTGAAGTAGTTCATTATGTTCTGCAACGACAGAGTCAGAAAAAAGGAAATGCACTTGGGAGCCGTTTCCTTTGTTGCCTCTGAATCACTTCTTGGCTTGGCACGTCCACAGGGAACCACCGAGACTTGTTGCTCTGTTTGTCCTGTTCATTTGCATTTTTCCGCTGCAGAGCTGCATTTAATTATCACATAGAGAGCCCATTTACAGCGATAATGAAAGAGAGACCAGAAGCAAGCAAAACTCCCCATTACACAGTCAAACACTATATACAAGGAAAGCAAATCTCACACTGCACCCATATGTTCTCCTAACAGAGAGATAAAAACTGTCTTTACTTCAGCACCAGAAGTCTTAATTGGTGACTGTAAGGCAGAGACTTGGAATAACGAGGACATATAAAGAGACCTGTCGCAATTAAAACTGTAATTCAAGCTCCGTCCCTTGAAACAACTTGTGTGAAGAAATTAGAAACATCCTGAAAGTACATCTACAGCTCCGGCTATCCGTGACAGCAGTCTGTAAGTCGACACAGAGTGTTTAGCTTTATGCTGTGTGGGTTTTTGAGAAACGTCATAAACACCTACAACATGACAGCATCACTGACGCCATGAACATTTCATCTTCTCATCTCTTCCTCATTCAAGATACAGAATATTAGGTGTTTACTGTAATAACCTGATTCCTGCATCATTAACAGCACTTACTGTAGTTAACAACACTGTAACACCAAACTATCAAACTCATTACCAGCAGACAACCAGAACTGTCGCAGGCAGCGAAGCCAAAATGAAGCAAATATGGAATGAAATGTTTGACTCTTAACAGCAGCTACATCGTTCTGTGATTACATTTCTGTTACTCTTTGCAGTCGCCCTTTTTGTGTTTTCAGAGCTGTAAACAGTTATTAGTGTTTGACAGCAAGAATTAATAGAAATTTCAATTTATTATGCTCACAGATCAACTGAGTGCAAGTTACAAGAAGATAAAAAGGGGATAAAAAAGGTGGAAAAAAATAAATGTTTTGCAATTTTCACTTCTAAAAGCTGACTTCAAAGTCCAGTCCAGTCTGGAGCAGCCTTCTGTGTGGGTTCACTGATTTCATATTTTCTATTCATTATGTTTTACTTTGGAGAGAAGTATTTGTATGTACTTTGATGTTCTTGTATGTCTGTTATTAAGTCTGCACACAGCAGTTTGTTGACACTTTTTGGTTTATTACAGGTGCTTTGTTTTTAGCCTGTTATTGTAACCGTTGTTGCATTGACCTCTATGGCCTTAAAATACACTCAACAAAAACACAGCACTTTGACTTACTCTGTGCTCACACAGTACGATGGCTTGGTTCTCTCTAATTTTGCACACAGTTTGGTTAAAATCCCTCTTAGCGAGCACTTCTCCGATGCCAAAATACTCCATCCACCTGACAGGTGTGGCACATCAAGATAACAGCACCATTACTGGTGTGCTTTCGGCTGGTCACAATAAAAGGCCACTCTGAAATCTGCAGTCTGATCACACAACACGGGGCCACAGGTGTCTCTGAGGGAGTTTGCAGCTGCTGAAAAAAAGTGGTGTGCTTATATTTTCGTGCAATTTAAGGCTTCTTCTGAGGTGCTGTTTCTTTGTGGATGGCTGATTCCATGCTACCAATGACTGTTTGTATTGTCTGAGTTATGCATGTCCTGTATTTGTTGGCTTTTTGTTGGCTAAAAAGCTTGACAAAAGAAATTGACCAGAACATAATTTGCCACCACATTTTGATAATGTGTTTGGAACGTGGACTTACTACTCATTCAACTTGGCAGCCGTCTGCATACATGCACACAGGGATCACTGTTCCTGTCAAAAGTCCACAAATTGAAATGATTCTTCTCACACAGAGTCACAAATAGAGAAAATGCTCGACTACAACTACAGCTAGAAGACACTGTCAATCACTGTAGGAGGACACTTTCATACCAGTCTGAACCGTTAAATGTGAGGTTAGAGGTGAGTTAAATGTGTCCAGTGTTTTTCTCTTGAGCGTCAAAGAAGTGCTTAATTATTCTGAGAACAACTTTATCGTCCAATTGTAATAGTTGGACACCAGCTTTCAGTCAGGAGATGTTGTGGATGGAAATAAATATGTATGATATTTTTCTTTTTACCACATTGGTATGGATGCCACTACCAAAAAAAAAACGCACAAGTTCCTGAAGAAGCGTCTTATCATTGACAATCCATCATAATCACTCTGATAATCTGAGTGGAGCCAGGTTGCTGCATCCCTCCATCACAGACACCTGTTCAATCAATGCCAGAGTGCAAAACTCCTGGCAGCATGTAGGGACTTTAAACAACTTGGCAGTTTTCTTTTTTTTTTTGGCATTTATCTCGACTTGTTCACTTCATTGAACTAATATGAAGTGTATAACCTTTGGTTGAAACGGCCCCACTCAGCCCTGAATGTAAAGCAGGGCTTCGCCAACTTGCTCCCTCGACACCTTACAGTGTACTGAGGCATGAGATCCTGCTGCTACGTCGGCTCTTTCTATTTCCTCAGCCAATTTCATTCACCGTGTCAGGGAATTTGCATGCAAATAATGCATATCTAAAATACTCCCATAGTATAACAGACATACATTGTATGACCACGTTTGTCTGAGACTTAAAACTCTGCTCTGATCAAGCAGCGGAAAATGAGAGAGGAATGGGAAAAAAAACTTTCAGCGTTTGGAAGCATGATGAAAAATGTCCCGTCCCCCCTTAGTAACTGTTGCTATGCATATCAAGACTTTTCCTGCAGAGCATATTCAGTTTGCAATTATAACTGTGGCAGAAATAGCACTTGAAATGTTTCCGTGGTCCTTGACTTCAGACAGAGGTAGACAAAAGCGGGCTTTTTGTTTCTGCAGCACCAGTCGACTGACGCGTTCTGCCTGCTGAAAAATGTCCCGGCAGATTTTATCAGCTGCAGCTCATCAGGCTAACATCAGCTCCAGGAGCTGGCTGAAAACACCACGATCACTTGGCCTGTATTATCAGCCCATACTGACCTATCGCAGATATTTCGGTATTGGCACGTTGTCTCCAGCTTCACCTACTTGTTTGTATTTTGGAAATGAAAGGCCGTAATATAATTAATGTCATCTTCCCCAGTGTTACTGTAGTTTAAGACAGTGACAAATAGCATAATTTCATATTTCAGTGTCTGTGGAAATCAGAAGTGTTGTTACAAACATTTTCACTCTTGCAAAAGAAAGTTAAAACATTAACATATAAATTAAAATGTTGTTTTTACAAAGAAAATAAATGAGTGTATGTCTGTTATTCCAGACAACAGATGAGGGTGTGTTGAAAAATGACACATCGTTTTATTCCGAAGCACAAAAAGACTTTGTGGTTCTCCTCTTTGTTCTTGTGTTGTTTTGTGCGATGTGCCAGCCATACAGAGTGAAGCTGAGTCACACTGAGCTGTCTCCAAAATGCCTAATTACTCATGCATAGTAAATACAAAAATGTTGTTTTTTTCTTAGAGAGACATTTTCCGACTGTGAAAAATTAACACAGGAACATAAAACAGGAAGGTCAGCGCTCATTCTTTCAGACACTCCATTTGTTCTTCCCTTAAAAACATTCTCGAGGAAGATAAATAACACCAACAGGCTCAGGTATTATTCCCCTTTGTGTTTAGTCTTTGAAAACACCTGAAATCATTCTGTCATCAGTTACAATGAGTTTGTATCACATCCTCCTCCAGTCACTTGGCTCGGCTAAAAAGGAAAGAGGAAAGTGAATCCTTTACTCAGTGGGACATTAATAGCTCGACTTCATACAGTACCTATTCATATGTGAGATTGGCTAGTAGCAATGCCAAAGAGATGAATACGGCAAAGCAGAACTATGCACGACTTAAGAATACAAAATGAGTTACAAAGAGCCATGACAGATCTGAGGGCCTCCGGCTTCTGGGACTTTTTCTTATTATTTATTTTTTTTTAGAGTATTCTGTCAAGGAACAAGGGCGGATCGGTAATCATGCACGAATCACCAAACAACAAAAAATGCACTCTGCATCCTTACAAGAACAGTTGCAGCCGTATTAATGAGTTGGGGAGAATATTACATTGCACTCACTGAATGGTATTTGCACAATTAATTGAATTTGAGGTTTATGAATTAAAGAGGAGCCATGTAAATTATAATCCTCGGTTCACTTGACAACTCGGCCGTAAAATCCATTTTCTTTTCTTTTTTCTTTTTACTTTAACTCTAATTTCTGCGAGCGGCGCCTGATCATGTCTCTGCGCATTAGTGCAACTGGATCTGACTGCAGATAAAATGGAGCGGAGAGGAAGCCAGAAGACAGAAGAGGATGGCAGACATTCATTCATTAGCAGAAAGCTGCACATAATCAGACTAACACAGGATGATATACTGGACTGTATGCAAATGCAGGGAAGCAGAGGTGCAGGCATACATACAGAAATCCTGCAAACCCTCCAGAAAACACGGCGTACAGGATGTAAACAGAGAGACTTGGTGTTGATTAATAAGACATCAGCTTCTCGTCAGTCTTGTGAATATAACAAGCCTCACTGGCCTCAGTGTGGCTCCGTCAGGCTCGGTAGGTTTAAGCTTGGTGCTTTTTCCAGCGAGACATCGACACGAGTCCCTCCTACACCTGACTGGATTAATGTACTTCCTGTCACCGGTCTTTGTATCCAATTTTATTTTACTGGAAAGCATCCCTGCCTGTCCTGGAGACTGGTAAAAAACCTCCTAAATGAGGCAGGAAATAGGCCATGTAATTTCAGACTCATGCTGCTTTATTTTATATGCACAAAGCGGAAAACTGAAAAGGAGTTTGTGAGTAATTCTGACTGGAGACGGCTTTCAACAGGAAAAGTGTCAGCATTAGTCATCTGTTCACACTTCTTTATTATGTCTTGCAGTCAGAGTAATAAATGTCCTCTCAAAATAGCATCGATGGTAAAGTGACGTTAAATGTGTGTCAGTCCACTTCTTTCAGTGGATTTTCAATTTGCACATTTAAATAACCTGAGAAGAAACCCTAAACAACTAAATATAATGTGGACATACAGCAAAAAAATGTAAGTGGAAAAGTTTGAGAATCAATGAGACAGACCTGGTGAAAAAATAATGACACACATGAAGCTTGTGACAAAAACATCAGATCAATGTAGGAGACTGCAACCTCAAGATCAATAAAGGAAACAGAAATGCCATATTTCAATCAAGATCTCCACATTGTTTCTGTTTGATTGAGCGTTGACTTGTGCTCTTTTTATTTTTTCTTATTTTTCAAAACATGTTCTTGGCCTTCTTCTTGCTCTACCAAATGGGCTTCAGGTGCCCCAATGATCGTTCTTGTTACGTCCCCTTCCTAACTTTTCTCTCAAGTGTGTCAGACTCCTTCACACAATTTGCATCAGAGTCATTAGTTCTTATTGATTTGGATCAAGCAGCAGAAAAGTTGGGGATAAAAACTTGACTTTTGTTGTGGTGATTAATACCAGGTAAACTTTGATATCAATGATTTTCTAACCTGAACCACAAACTGTAGATTAAATTTAAGGCGGGGTGGGAAATATCGATTAATCTGCCAGATATTTTTGAGATTAATAGTTTATAAAATGTCAAAAAACACCAACCCAAAGTGTTGCCATCTGACGACCTGGGAATGAGACTCAACAATCAAACACCTTCCTCCAGAATCGCTCACCCCACCTCTAACCACAGGCACAGAAGATTAAAAAACAACGTTACGTTCTGAAAAGCCCTTTTAGCAGAAACTGAAAAACAACCTGTTGTTGATGAGTTGGTGCAGCTAGTTTCTGGGTCCGGCTGAATCTCCCTGGATGTTTTCCAACCGAACCTCTTGAGCTCACAGGATTGGGTGCAGTTTAGTGAGGCCGGCAATAATTCCACATTAGTCTGAATTTGGCAGCGTCAAACACCACAAACTGCTGTTGACACGCAGCAGTGGAGTGTTTGTCCAGAGAGATCGGCTAATTAAATGTAAAGGGTGTTTCATGAGCCAGCTGTAAGAGCTGCTGATATCATTAATCTTCATCGTAAAGAGACTTTTATGTCAAATCAGTAAAGTTTCATTTCATCTCAGTCTTGTTGAGCCTTCAGATAAAACAAATTGCTGTCAGTGTGTGTGCAGTCTGAGCTGTCAAGGTGTAATTGTTTACACTGTTCAGTCCTAATCGACCGTCACTATCACCGTTACTGAGGGAGGACACAGTCCAAACGTTCGCTGCTACAAAACTTCTTTGTTGAATAAAATACTGTTTGAACTTATAATGAGTTGTCATAAGTTTCCCTTGTTGTGTCTCTTTAAATGTAGGAGCTGAAAAACCATATGATTGATTTTCAGTGTCATGTTGCTTGAGTACAAAAAGCGACTAATTACAATTTGCACACCACCTTTTTCCCTCGCTGAGGTTTGTTGTGATAGAAAAGTACATCTGTTTCGCCACCGCTGCATGAAACTCAAACCTTTCCCTAAATGATAGCTTTTCCTCTTTCATTATCATCGAAAGCCCATATCGAGTGTCGTAAGCCCTAAAGAATGCATTTAATGATGGTGTGTGGCAAACATAAATGAGCTGTAACAAATCTGATTTACATATTTCCCAGCATATATTATACTTCAGTTAAATCTGTGGAAATTCAGCGACGAGCGGGGACGTTTCACTGAAGTAACTCTGGAGGATAGGTGGTGTCTTTGTTTCCTCATAATCATCTAACCAAAATAAATCAGCAGAAATGGAAGTAATTTCTCTGTGAAGAACATAACTCATCATAAAACAAAACAATCAGACACAAAGTGAACTTCATTTTCTTTCTCTCGAGACACTTTGAGTCCCGCTAGGTTTTCCGTGTCTGCAGCTAATGATAATGTCTCCTGAGCCGCGTGTTCCTAAAGTTACATTACATGCGTGTTAGACGTCTGATCACCTTTGTGGGGCAGATGGGGAAGCGGAGGCGAGTAAATCTGATGGCTGCACATCTGTTTTTTCAACTGGCCGATCTGGAATCTACTCCATCACTGAAACTCATTACACAGGGTGGAGGAGACTGTGACGGATAAACCTCCGCCGAGTCCATCTATTCTGCAAGCATATTCAATTAAAAAATTCATTTGTCTGAGGGACTTTACATTAATGTGTAATGATACTGTGATATTCATGAAACATCAGTGTCTACGACCTCGTCTTTTATAAATAGCAAGTGTCTCGGGATCTTTCCCCTATGTGAATGAATAATTCCTTACAGATGTGTCTCTGTTGTTTCATGTATGCACCGTGTTCGGTTCTGTTCCAGACATGCAGAGTCAGTCTGGGTTTCTTTTACAGGTTCTGCTGAGGACGTCATTATGTCACCGCTGATAGGCATACGCTCCACAGAAGTGTTCGGTGTTCCTCTCATGATGGGTATTCTAATAAGGTTGGGATATTAACTTTTGGATCTAATAACCTAAAAGTGTGATGGATAACTCAAATCCACTGTCCACAATTTTCTTCTGCAGTTTTTATGCAAATTACTTGTAAAACATGCTGACAATGCTGTAAAAGTGAAATACTGAAACATCAGTTTTATGGTGGCCATGTTTGCCAACTTTATATACAGCTGTAAAGTATTTTCACTTTTTCGAAAAACTTTTCAATATCAGATCATTAAAAGCCCAGTGTGAAGACTTCAGGGGGCTCTTTTGGCAAAAATTGAATAATATAACCATAATATGTGTTATCATTAGCGTATAATCACCTGAATTTAAGATTTGTTGTGTTTTCGTTACCTTCGAAGAGACTTTTACTATCGTCAGAATAAGGTTGGGTAAGTTTCTGGTTTTGCCAGTTTGGTTGGTTTATCAGCATGTGGTGTTTTAACAGGAGGCCCAGGAGAGCCAATTAGCTCAGCTCCATAGGTGGCGTGATGCAGTGCCACTATCCTGCACAGACCGACGTCCACAAGGGAGAACGTCCCGTCATTAACAAGTTGGTGCAGCTTCGTGTCACATGCTGTTTTTGTAGCCTCCAGTACGAAGCCTAGTTTTGATCCGCCGCTCCTGTCTTCCCTTAAAGTTACTACGTTATGATGTTAACACAAACTCAAAACTTGCTGCATCTGTTTTCAATAAAAAGCCCTCTCAGCGTGTCAGTGGACAGAAATTCTTAATTTCTCAACAAGGCTTTTATTGTGAAAAATCAGGAGCTTCCATGTTAAACTTTAGAGGAAGACAAGTTTAGTTAAGTTGTTGTTTTGGGAAATGAAAACATGAGTTGCAGTTGCTCTGATGGACTGTAGTGCTGCTACACTCTCAGTCATGGGCTCCCATGATGTTCCTCTTGGTAGGAGCTTCTTATCTTAGGCCTTAAATCTAACTGGTTTGACTTTCTTCTTTTATTTTAAATCAGTGTCCTCTTCTACAGGGAGGACTTGTAGAGGAGGGAACATTTATTAGGCTTCAATTTTAAATCTTATGTTGTGACAACGCTGTACCGACCTCTTGTTAAAACATATCCATCGTTTCAGGCTTACAAATGTCATCTCAAGCAGCGGTCTCTAATCTGAACGTGATTCGACACATCCAGCAGAAATGATGATGTGCTTAAAACACACAGATCTGATTCTGTCCATGGTTTGCAGAAACGTAAAATGCCAACAACTGTGCTGAGGACGGTGCCAGCTGCGCTCGACATTTGGTTGGGTGAAGCCGCTTCCTCCGAGGAAAACTGTGCTGGCATACAGCAGTCCAAACATTCATCATAAATTGTCAGTTCAAGATTTCATCATACATTTTATCACGCGCTCTGTTGACAGTGATGCAGTAGTCACGCAGAAGTGTCGATTTCACAACTCCACTGAGAGATCAGCGATTTCACTGGAGGTGCTCTGACAGATTATTTTAATTTCATGCCTCTGTGATGAAATCTGACTACAAAGTTGAGCAAAGTGCTGCGTGAAATGCATCACTTGTAGAATAATCTAATAAAACCCAGATGAAAATGATGATCTGCTTCTTCATCACTGCTGTAGTTGTTTTTCTGCCCTTAGTTGTGAAGGATTTCAGCATCCCAAAACCTCCCACAGTTGTCTCAGCTGCTCGAGCAGCTCTCAGGTCCAAGAGGGATTTGGCAGCATTACAATAGCAGGGCAGACATCCAAAATTCTCCCAGCGTCCTTGTTGCTCTTCTCCTCCCTCCTTTCACTTCTACTGTCCTTTCCTCCCACCTCCTCATCACTTCCCCCCAACATTACATCTCCTCTCGCCTTCGTTTCTATCACTTTCTTTTAGGGATGTGCAACCTCACCCCTTCTCTCCAGATCAACTGTATACAGAGATCCGGGCTCCTTATCCCAGATTTAAAGGCGATGTTCCTCACTTTATGGAGTGAATTTAATAAAGTTTATGTGATGATGCTAGAGACTGCAGCAGTCCCAGTGTGGCTGATAGTGGAAACAGAGAAAATCATCATGACCGATACACAATTATCTTAAAAAGGTCAGTATCAGAAAAGATTAGATGATTCAGAGAAGTAAATTGCCAACTAGTTTGATAATAATTAATCATTTAAGGTACATTTGCATCTTAAACTTCCCAAATGAGAGCAGTTGTCATTTTTCTCTGCTTTCCGACAAAATAAGACAGCTGAAGATTTTTAGACAACAATTAATTAAATATTCATAAAAATAATCAACAGATTGACAGACAGTGAAAATATCTGTTAGTTGAAACCTTAATGCATCAAATCGCAAGAATAAATGTTGGTAATGTACTTTCCTGTTAAAACTTTACATTTCTTTATGTTACTACTTTATTATAAGTTGATGCTGTGCTTAAGGTCTGGTTATGTTCAGACTTTGTTAGGGTTAGGGGAAGATTTTGTTTTGGCTGCTTCTGTTGCCACTCAGATTACAGCGATATTGAGGTAAACCATAATATGAAATACCATGTGCATTTGTTATCTAAGGTACTGAATCATACTCTATTATTGTTGAAAATATATCAGTATTTTAAAGTTTCATGTCTCTCACGATCAATAATTTGTGAAATGATGCTAAACAAATCCTTCTGTTTTCATTTCTTTAAGGTTCATTGATAAAGATTATTATTGTGTACCGTGATACTGTGAAACTAATGTTTTCCAAGATGGTTACTGTGCTGTAAAAATCTCGTACCACTCAGCATCCCCTCCACATCTGGATACAGAAGTCAGGTCATAAACATACAACGTGAACATGACACCTACTGTAGATACGGTACGTATGACACATACAGGGACAAAGGACACATCTGTAGAAAATGTAAAATGCCAGCAGTCATCTTGTTCTGTCCTCTTTTCAAACTCATCTTAAATTATTCTTCTTACACTCAGCCTTCTTCCCTCTCACTCCGGTTTCTTCTACTTTCCTCTCATTATCCCATTTCCTTTCCCTCCTCTTTTCTGCTCTAATTACTTTTCCTGTCCTCCAAACTCATCTCTCTTAACTGCTGTGCTGCTCGACTCTACGTGCCGCCTCACAGAAAACCTAAATTCAGATTTCAGCTGGCAAGTTCCAGCTTTGTTGGTAAGATGATGATGAATGTTTGTTCATCCTGCGACGAGAGATGGGCTCCTACTCCCACGGTTTTTAAATTAACTCATCGGCGCTGGTTTAATTTATTGTTTTTCCTTTCGTTTTCACTGAAAGTCATTAGAAAGCAAAAGGAAAACTAATTATTAATGCAGTCCTTTTACACCACTTCACACAATGCACTGTTGACGGTACAGCTTTCAGCCGATTTAATATGCATGGTTCCCTAACTAAATAAATGAAAGCCTGCTTTGTTAAAAGCCTGCCCATGTGGTAATCAGTGCTTAATTACAAAATAAAACCACCACCCACAAAGTGTGACACCTCCTGTTAGTAAAAGACTGGTTGCCTGGGTATTTTCTTGGTCTTGGTTCTCCTCGGCAAATGGGATTTTTTAGGATTTTACTCATTTAGCTGTTCCCCAAGGAGCTGGGAGCTACAGTGAGTCCGCTCTCCCCCACCTCTCGGAGGCTCGTGACGATATATCTGCCACACAGGTGAACAAGATATTGAAGAAATATGAGGTGAAGTCTGAGGAAAGATGATCTCGCCGGTGTGAACCCTCTGGCTCTTTCTTTTGTCTCTTCTCGGTGGCGAGTGAGCATCTGGCAGGCTGCTAAGCGTTCTGGTCTCTCCCTCCATATTTCTCTTCCTCTCCCTCTCTTGGTTTCTGTCTGGCTCTGACAAAGGCAAGCTGGCAGACAAATCCAGTCAAGCAGAACACCATGCTCAGATGTAAGACTATTCGTTTTAGCAGCAGCATGTCAGTGAAGTAGTCTGTCCTTTTCTGCCTCTCTGGTCAATTCTGTATGGGGTGTCAACGTAATGGCAGCATCAGGGTAATGGATAAAGATGTTAACCTCAGAGAAGAGTGACGTGTGCAGGACTGAAGAGCACGTACACGGAGAAAAATACCTCCAAAATCAAAAATCTATGAACGTGAGTACATTAGAGATCGAAGCAGCGGTGAATAGATGATTCCCGTAGCAGCAGCAGCAGATTGATGAAGCTCCTCTTTAAATATTCAGAGGGTGTCGCCGGTTTGTTTTCAGGTGACCTGCCCCTTGAATCCACTCAAGAGTCCGATGAAAACGTTGCAGATGATTAGTGACTCACACGACTCATCTGTATTTGAAGGAGGCATATCATCAAGCGAGGGCTGCCCGCTGGCCGAGGGAACAATCAAGGCTGGATATTGGTTCACATTCAGGTGGACACCTAATCACAAACTTGATAGGACTCTGTCAGATGACTGCAGCTGTAATTTTGCACTCCAGTGATTTCAGAAAAGCATTTTTGATATATATGTTTCAGAGCTGAAACAGGCAGCTTATCTGATCAGCGGGCGCCTTCTATTATAAATTACACACAAGGTGAGGTCAAAATAATGGGACTACCCAAATGTCAACATTAAGTCGCACACGGTGACGGATGGGATTTCTATTCTGGAGTGGCTTCATTTCCTGGCAACCTATCAGCCCTCAGGGAGCTGGATTAATTGTTTTAATTTCTTATACAACACTTGGTGCTGAATCCTCTCAGTTCAGGGATGCAGCTCCTTCACACGATGACGACTCCACTGTGACAATCAAGCAGTTGGACAAGAACAAAAGAAAGAGACTAAATGTGTCTGATTATATTTTGAGGATGCTTTTATGTGAAAAACCCAAATCAGATAATATTGTAGCAAGTACAACTGAAGAAGGGATGAGAGATGAAACATCTTCAAGAACCCAAAAAAGTCCAGTCGCCTACGATAAAGCACTTAGAATTACCGTGACAATCGTCACCAATATTTTAGAAAGTAAAACTCAAACGAAGGTTCATTTGTGAGGAAGACATCAGGACAAACCGAAGCATCAGTGTTACTGAAAACTAACCAGGAAGAAGCTCTGAAATCAAACACAATCGCAACGAAACTGATCAATTCCAGCACACTGCATCATGGAGAGGGTGTGAATCACTGCTTATTCTGGTGAATATCTTATTTTTTTAACAGTGAAAACTTTTGCAGTTATTTCTTGGAGACATTCTCGTCAGTGTAAATATTGAGGCTCTGATTTTTGCCAGCTCCCATTTTTCTGTCACATAATTCGCCCCACATACTTGAAAATGTATCAGAGGCTGCAATTTTAACAAATCATTGTAATTTGATGTAATGATAGTATTTTTCCTCCAATCAACAACAGTGTAATCAAGCAATTGGCGAGAAGCTGAGCCCAGCAGCCCCTCATCAATGGCAGCTCTTCTGGTTCTCTAAAATTTTACCCAAAGTACAAAACAACACTTTTATCTTCATGTAAGATGTTGCTATAGGTTTTACAATCATCACACCAAAACTAAAATCTGTATTTTCCTTTTCCTCACAGTACATTTACACAACAATGGGATAACTGGTAATAAGCATGTTAGCAGCTGTACGATTGAATCTGAGACCTTCCAGTCAAGAGACGACCCATTTTAGCATCAAGCCACGCTGCCAACTTTACAGATAATAGACTTGATTTCAACGTTGACTCCATTTCCATCAGACAAAACGTTCTGCGAGGTGGAGTCAATTGATTCAGATGCAAATGTGCATTCAGAGTGCAGCATCAGTGGAGGTCAGACCTGGAACAGGCGAAGTATTCACAGCAGCAGGGAAGCAAACGCTCGCTGCACAGAGGAGGAAGCCTTCCACCAAAAAAACTGACAGGCTTCTCTCTCTCCATGTTTGCAGGACGATTCTGCCGCTTTATCTCGCCAAAAGGCTCAGCGGAGAGTCAGACTGACACATTCCAGCTGCTTCTCTGCACTCGCTGCAGACAAAATAACAAACTGCCAACCGGCGAGGATGTGTGAGGAGATGCATACTGTGCCCTTAAGGATTTATGCCCTGGTCTCTTTGAAGTGCTGCTGCAGTCTCTGTAATTGTCTGGCCTTTGTGGACTAATTGCTTGTCTGCTGCACCGTGGCACACTGCGATCGCTGAAAGGAGGATTCACTTTAAAAATAAAGGGGTTGCTGTGTTCGAGAGCTTTTTGTTTGAAATAGAGATATCATGGGTTTCGGATTCCTCAACATACCGTACATGAGAAATCCCAGAAGTACATACAGCAGATACAGTACAACAAATGTATGTTAGACCGTGTGAGAATAAAATGAGGAAAGACAACTACTTCTACCACTGCTGCTCGTAACCAGAGCCACCGTCAGTATATCCTTTGGCTGAGATTATTGGCAGATGCTGGTCTATCACAGGTACACTGGTATTTGCATAAATGTTTTCCACAATATGAAAACTTCCATTTATTATTTTTAACATAATGCAGAAATGCTTCTCTCATTTGGGATAATAACATTTATTGTTAAACTGACGAATGATCCTAGCCTCCATGATATGGCATATCTTTGTCATTAGTCTTTGACTACATTTAAAGGATAATCGCAAAATGTGTGTGTTGTAAATATTCTGTATGTTGTATATTTAAAAGAATATTGGCTGTGGACAAAAGCCTTCATGACGCCTCCCCACAGTGCAGGTACAGTGTCCCGCTCTGCCTGCTGCTGGAGGCAGCAACACACCGTGGTGCTAGCTAAGCAGTTAGCTTAGTAGCGTAGTAGCTAAGCAGTTAGCTTAGTAGCGTAGTAGCTAAGCAGTTAGCTTAGTAGCGTAGTAGCTAAGCAGTTAGCTTAGTAGTGTAGTAGCTAAGCAGTTAGCTTAGTAGCGTAGTAGCTAAGCAGTTAGCTTAGTAGCGTAGTAGCTAAGCAGTTAGCTTAGTAGCGTAGTAGCTAAGCAGTTAGCTGCTGCATCTTCTTCTCTGTTTCACTTTACGTTAGCTTTAAGGTGCATTAAGGAGGGAATGCAATGATTTAAAGGCACTGGAATATTTACACAATATTATCGTGTATGATTGACATGATATCAATGTTTAATTTTAAATATCACAATTATTGTCCACATCGGTATATTGTGACACCCCTAATATCTACCTGATTTCTTTTTACTCCCTATTGTCGGCATCTGCCCCTAAAAATCCAGTAGCACAACAGGTAGTCTAAGTAGCTTAACAACAACAAAAATGGCGGTTACTACTTCTACTACTATTAGTACTACTAATACACTTAACACAGAAACACAAGCCAGACGGACTGAAACTCTCAGATAACTTCTGATACTTCTAATTTACTTTAACTACACCAACTGTGCATCACTGCTACTACTTCTACTCGAGCCATAATTATACCTGTACATACCACTGCTACTACTTTACAACAATTACAGTTATTACAACTACGACACCGTCTACCAACAGGACGAACCACAGCCACTCTGCCACTGCTGGTGCTAATGCTACGCTGTATTATCAGGTCTTCCTCCTCACGCCGTCACCTTCACCACCACCCTACTACTCACGTTATTCCTCGCTCTCTGACTGGCTCAAGTTCAAGAGATTTTAAATTCTGTTCCTCCCGTATTTATTTTGCCTGCCTGTTTGTTCAGATACACGTTGCTGGGTATCTCACTGTTGTTAAACGTGCGTGTTGTGTCGCACTAGTGCAACAGAAATAAACTCAGTTCATAATTATTATCATTACCACTACTTATAATAATTATGGCAATCTTAACAAATCACCATCATCATAATGTGTTGCCTTTATTTGTGCAGGACAAAGTAACTGTGGGAATAAAATGGTAGAAAACACACAAACCCGACACATCAACAATCATCCCGTCAGCGCTGACTGCACGAGCACTCAGCTTGTTAGGCTCAGCTTGGTAAAATGGCACGAGCCTGATTGGACCATATATGAACTGACATGTCACATTATTTCCAACACTCCTCTATCTGTCAGACGCCGACTGCCGACACTACAGCGCGTGACTTTTCTGATAAGGTTGCCATGACATTTTCCAGATGGTGACTGAAAAATGTTGGAAACAAAAGGCTGGTTAAATGGATTCCATCCGTCGCTGCGGGTTTGATGCCTTCTTATCGACGGACTAATTCCCTGAAGAAATAGGATGTGCCAGGGGAAGAGACTAATGGAACAAACGGAGAGTTGCATTCCCCAGACAGCCTATCTGAGTACGAGCGCTGGCCAGCTCTAACTGGCTCTCTCTATCTCTGGCTTTGCATCGTTTGCCACCTCGGGCTGGGTTAAAAGGTCAAACCCACATCAGATTTGTCTTTATATTTTTTAAAACGCAGCATTATGTTCCCCTTGCCCCCAACCTGATGTGAAAGAGAAAGATAAGACATTTGTGCTGGTGAGAAATGTAGTGAGGCGCAGCATGTAGCGCCGGACTGACAATGACACACGACAATGACGACTCTCTCGGCGCTCAGACTCCTGGTGAGATTGGATCCACAGCGACAATACAGCAGTATAAATAACTCCAGCAGTGGATTAGATGAGGGAGCTCATAACGGGCTGTTCGTACCATTTAGACTGAAGCAAATAAACAGTGGCAGCAGGTGACATGTCCAACAGCTATTGTGCCGCTGAAGTACAGGACTCCTGATGCAACGCGCTGAATTCTCTGGATGTGAATGGCCTCGAAAATCAGCCTGCTGCTGAGTTTAAATGTCAAGCAGCACAACAGTTCTATCAACAGGAGGAGGACACATTTCTCCATCGTCCTATCTGCACATTTCCTCTCGGAGAGAGCGTGTCTTCAGTTCAACACCACACTAATGCACAGATGATCTACAGACCAGCTGGTGCCGTTCCACAACAGGAGGACCTTTTGGCACCGGGAGCAGTTGGAGTGTGTTGTCGAGGATACAAACGGAGTGTGCTGTCTGCTGAGCTGTTCATTTGTGAAATGAGCAGCGCTGCATTTGTAATCAAGGCTCGCCAACAAAACCCAATCTAGCCCCTGTCATAAAACAAGCAGGGCTGACAACAGCGCCATCAGAACCAAGGCTGCTGAGAAGATCCCTCACCATGATCATACTTTGCTCTGATTCACGGAAAGAGAGAAAACGATAAATCTGAACTCCGTGTTCACTCACAGCAGAATCTTTACTGAGATTATATTGTAGTTTACTGAATGTGAACTGACTTCTTACTTAAATAAACCAGTTTTGTTTGTATCACAATTGTGTGGCTTTTTTATTCAACAGAAAATGTTACAAAGCAACTGAACAAAAACTTTAGAGAGTCATTTTGTGGTCGCTGCTTCAGGCAGATAAATGTATCCGTCCATCTTCATTTCAGACTTTTCCTCAGTTGCTTTTTTAATTTGCAGAATGTCAGTGATTCTAATTAAGATGTCTGATAACTTAATGACTTTTGCCAAGAACAATCTCTTTGGAATATTATATTTGTATTCATTTATTTTAATTACTGTTTATTACATCTGTAATTTGAAGCCCTGCAGAGCGTCAGCAGCCACTGAACGTCACATGTTACATTTTTCAGCCAGCGTTGCTCACGTTGCTCACACAGGAAGCGTCGTGTCTGTGTGATAGGATGAAAAGTGAAATCTGCTGGAAGATAATCTCTCAACACGGTGGAGCTGATGAGGACGTCTTTGTGCAGGAGACAAAGATGTCCTGCAGGACACAGCGGTGTGCGGAAACATCAAAGCGCTGAGGATCGAGTAATCTAAATCAATATCCTTCCTGAGTGTGAAATGTGGCGAGGAGAGAGACGGGCAGAAATATAAAGCCGGGGAGCGAGAGACGCAACGTGAAGAGCTTTAGAGTGTTTTTCTATAAGCGCACACATGTGGATAAATGAGCATGTTGTTGCCTACATGACGAAAATGACACACTTGTCAGGAAAACACAGTCGGTATGAGGTTATCCTCTTTAAAATGACAGGTGCACACATTATGTTCCAGCTTATCAACGTCTCAGAAAAGCGTTAGAACTGTTCAGCCTTTGGTGGATGTTTTAAAGAGTTAAATGGGCGTTATTGTGTATTTTTCTTATTGTCAACAGTCCGTCTTCCCTTCCTGTCTCCCTCCCAAAGCTGCCTGTCCATTAGCTCCTACCGAACATATAAATCTTTAAGAAAACACTATTTTTGGTGCATCACAACAGCGTCATTCTGGTCCCATTTTTTTCTTTGAAACCATTACAAAGTCTTCCACCGCAGCGGCAGAAAGTTTCAGTAGATGGAAAACTGCTCCGACCCGGGTGTCGCCTCTGATGTGTGAAGGACTGGTCATTAAATACCTAGTTAGCCGTGAGGGAACAGCCAATTACCGACCTCTCTGTGGGGCCGGAAACACCAGAGGAATCTGTCTCAGACAATTTTCACCATAAACCTTCCAGGAAACCTATTCCAAGTGACCATGGAAGAAGACAAATTAATGCAACACACATTTCATTCAGGTCTCAATTTAGAGCTGAGGTCTGTAAACAAGTCAACAAACCTACAGTACGCCTGCGGTTCTATTGTTAGCTTTCTGTGGAGCTCAGGAACAGGTGAGCTCTTCCACATAAACTGTCATGGCACAATTACTGTACTTGTTTCTCTTCACTTAGCTGGACATAAAGAACACTGTGGATATTTTACTGCTAAAGCTTTGGCTTCAGTACAGCTAAATTAACACGTCCATCTCCAACTTTGTGTCTCACCAAGGACACTTGCTGTATAAAGTAGAAGACAGGCTGTATTATTTAATTAGCTCGGTTGTTGGATCAAGATGGTCTAACTAACTAAGAGCTGCATTTTCCCTTACATCCATGCTTCATTCAAGTTTACCCACACTTTTTTGTTGTTTATTAAAATTAGAGATTCAAGTAGAGAATCTGTTCTGGGAGAAAATGTCAGATGTGAGGTAGTGATTCAGAAATGTTCTAAATTTTTTGTGAATCTAAAAAAAGTTGCATATAGAATAATGAAATTTATTGTCATTGTCTTTTTTGTGGGTTTTTGGGCTTCCCCTGGTAAACCAAGGTTGACACTGTGTTGAACGTTGCAATGCTATGAACTGTGGGTAATTCCCTCAGGCAAAGTCTGCAGAAATGCAGACTTACAGAAAGTGACATGAAGGGCTCAAACTGTTCACGAGCGAGTCCTCTTGCCGTTAACGATGTGACAGCGGGACGGACCTAAACCCTGCTGACTTACCGGGAACACACCTCAAAGTCTGAGTCTGTGAGAGAGGACGGTGGGATCGGCCGACTGTCTGATGTGTGCGATGCTGTATTGTGTTCTCTTCTTTCCTTTGTATATTTACTGCGCTGTAATTTCAGCTAAAACAATTTATGACAGAAAAGTGAACCAGCATTTTTATGCCAAAATGCCAAATATTTGCTGGTTCCAGCATCTCAAACGTGAGTATTATTTTTCCATCTTCCGAGCATGAAAGCCTGTTAACAGCACATCTTTGCGTACTGTTGTCAGATAAGACAAGCCATTCGGAGATATTTCCTAAAGCAATTGGAATTCTTTTAAAGAGGAATCAATAAAAAAAGGAATTGAAAATAAGTGTTGACTTCAGCCGCTGGTTGTGATAACTGTTTGATAACCACTTACTCACAGCTTGGAGCAGGTTTAACGGAGGAGGAAGTCAAATATGCTATATCATTTGTGTTTACTATTTTCAGTACAGTACACCGTGGTTAAGATGTCGCCATAGAAACCTGGCAGCCATGTGCATACCTGTATTATATACAGATTTGGAAAACATGTGCTTTTGAGGTCCAGGTTTCTCCGTACAGCGGCTTTAATCCCAACATCTATACAGCAGCATGATTATGACGGGCTGTCACAGCAGCAAACACCTAACCTTGGCAGTGATAGGTCGATGCTCTATCTATTGAGCTGCACATGTAATAAAACCCTTAATCCTGGCAGCGTTAGTGTATCGCTCTGCCCACTGAGCTTCAGAGGACACGGGACACCCGAACCTGGAAGCACTGAAACATCTCAGTAAGCAGGATGAGATGTAGCAGAGAGCGAGGAGACAAAGTGAAGGACAAAAGCAAAAAATAACGCAGAACACCGCAGCACCAAACACCAGAGGGAGAAATCTCTCTCACCGTTTGATTTCCCTGGTGGAGCAGAGAGGACGGGCCTCTGTGGTTTAAAGATACGGCACTGTAATTAGAAAGTCACGGGTTAAATCCCATCAGCGGCCAACACATCGACCAACAGACATCTGTCCTGGTGACGTGTCTTCATCACTCTCTAGTCTGGTACACTTTGCATGCACAGGGCACTCCGGCTATCGACAATATTCTGGTTAAGGTCTAATGTGGATTAAGCTATTTAAAAAGCACACAATGATTGAGTATCCCAGAAAAGCTAAACATAATATTGCATAAGCCCGTCACCTCTGCCCTCTGAATTTGACTAAACAGATAGCTTTCAATACGAAAAGAAATAATTATCCAGAGAGTTATTTGTACAATCGTCTCTAAATAACCCGACAAACAGCCTCATTAATGCAGATTCTGAAACAAGCACTCTAACAAATGCCGTGAAATTTGCCTTTGGTGGATAAATCAATAAGGGTCACCCACCGCGCTCGCTACTTCTGACAGACAATAACATTTTAATGCCGTGGTGATACAAAGTGTTTGGACTTGGCCTGTTGTTCCGCTGGATACCGTGAACCACGTCTGACCACGAGCCAATTAAATCAAAGCAGAACATCACATGTGTCAAACAGGCTCATAAATTGGCTGCGTCTCTCTCTGCAGAGCCACAGCGTCTAATCCTTAACATGCTTTTTTCTGAAAAATGGCTGTTAATGATTTTTGGTCATCCCATTTATTTCCTGCAGTAATGTTTCAGTTTACCAGGCCATGAAAATGTTCTTTTCACACATTTGTAACAGGCAGTTTATCTTTGACACGGCACACTGATGAGATTTTATGTTTTGAACTTGATATTAAAAATTAAATGAATAGTCTGAGGAATTATATGTTTAGAATGAAAATAACTCTTTGTCTTGTTGAGTAAGACTTGAGTTAACTTCTGAAGTCTGAATGTATTTGGACAAGAGTCTTGTGATATCTGGTTTACTGAACATGGCGAGCAGACAGGACCGCCTCTTTATGGAGTTCTCTGTCCTGATTGGATGAAGTGGGCGGGGTTTACTGCATGAGCAGGTGGAGGAGAGACAGGTCACCAAACTGTGATGACTGGTGGAATACAGAGCGATTTAATAAGAAAATATCACTTACAGCAGCTTTAACATACACTGGTTTTATTCACCATCGATAAATCTGCCCATTATTTTCACGATTAATTTCGTCTATATGAGGTCAAAACATTGTGATGTCTTCCTATAGCTTCTTTTGTCCAACAAACAATCTATAAATATAAAGACTTTTCATTTACTATCAAGAAAAGCAGCAAATCTTCCCAATAAAGTAAATAAAGTTTGACATTGTGATCATAATCTAATCTGTTGTTTAATTAATTACAACAAAAAGTACTAAGTTCATCAAGTTAACAGAGTTATGGAAAAAAATTGACCAGTTGAAACCAAAAGTTAAATGTTCCTGCTTTAATGACAATTGTTTTTAAATCTGTTGTTCTCTCTTATCAATTGTTAATGTTGTTATTGTGTCAGCTGATCGACAGGCAGTTTCAACACTGTGAAGGTGTTTGTCTCCCACACTCTATGAAACACCTTCACTGATGACTCTCATGCAGCGTTTCCTGGGCCACATGTGGTACGTTTCCTTTGGCGGTGCACAGCAAAGTGCTTCAGACCGTTCACATCTAATATCCGACCACTACCTATGAGTTCCTGTAATGGTCCGGCTGTCTGAGCTGCCACTGCTCTGACATGCTGCCACTCAACTCGCTGCTCTGTATGTGGACATGTCTGCCTGTAACCGCTGCAACAGCCTCTTCTTTATCAGTCTCATCTTCTTTACACGCATTTGTTCAATAAAGCTGGTTAATATGCAGCAGTCAGGGTAGAAATCTCATTTAACCATGGTTAATTGTGGGTAAAAAAAAAAAGGGCAGCTTGTGCACAAACACAACATTTCTACAAGTTCAGATAGTTACGTAACCGTGTGACCTTCATCCGCCCACAGGGTCAGAAACGCTGCCTCGGGAAGTCTACGCCTTCAAGTATTCAGCTCAGACTCAATTCAGTGCTAACTGAAGTCTGCTCAGATAAACAGGATGTTTCAAATATCGACCAAATGACTTGGATTATGTGTATTTTAAGTTTATGGTTGAGTTTTCTATGGAGCAATGTTTTTTTAAATGAGTCCTCATTACGTTTGTGTCGTGTGTGAGGATACAGACACAGTACATGCACCCAGTCACACACCACATTATTCATATCTTGCATCTTCCAAGCTGTTAACCTGATTGACTGACGCTGACAGTTGGCAGCGGTAACGCACCAACAAAGGCAAGTGATAGGGAAGACTTGTAAAGATGCACGTAAACGATGCAGGATATTCTCACTAACCCACATTTTAGCATCTCCACACTGGTTACCTGTACGTTTAAGAATTGATTTTAAAATATTAATGATTACTTGGCGTTAGCCTGATTAACCCCTTTAGGAGCCTTAAGGGAGCCTGATATGCTCTGGCAGAGGTCTGTAATTCCTGGGTCAAGGCTAAGAACCAGGAGAGACCACGTTTTTAGATTCAGAGTCTGAAATGAGCTGCCGGAGGAGATCTGGCAGGATATCTCTGCTTCTTCTTTTAAATGTCTGATGTGGTCATTCTTCTGCTCTTATTTGTGTTTTTGTGATTTCAACCTCTCTTGTTTTATTATTATATAAATTATTTTCTTTTTGTAGATAGTTCCTCCAAATTTAATTACATTTTAGTTAATTTTAACTGTTGGAAGGGGGCATTGGAGAAGAAATCACAGGTTTTGGTTTAAGAGCAGCAGACTTAAAGACGATCTCTGCCCACAGCATGTTTTTCTGCTATCAACCCCGACTACCTGGATCGCCCCAGGGAGGAGAGGGAGAGTGTCCGAATCGGAGCCATGCTAATTCAGCTTGGATTTAAAGCTGCTGCTGGCTGATATCAGGTCTCAGGGATGTGAAGTGGACAAACTGGGACTGTCCAAACAACAGAGACAACAGCTGCAGGACGAGGAGAGGTGGACTAAGTGTGTACGTCATCGATGCTTGGTGCTCAAACACGTGTTTACCTGATGTTGAACTTTTTAATATGAAGATGCCGACAATCTTATCACAATCTTGTTGCCACTGCTTACATCCACTGAGATGCAAATTTAAATAACAGTATATACGTCCTGTTTGTGTAGCATGAAGGAGACACAGGAGCTATGTTTTATGACAAATTCATTACCTTGAATTGTAACTTTTATTTATCATGTGCATTTCTATCACTTTTATGTCTTTGTAAAGCACTTTGCAACTTGTCTTTGAAAAGTGCTACAGAGAGAAAGAAATAAAATAAATGTAAATATAACTTTTGTTAGTTTACAAGAACACAAACACGTTCAGCTGACACCTCTGAGCTCTGCTGCGTATTAAAGATCCCTCCCAAACAATTTCACTGCTTCTTTATTTCACTCAGTCTCAGTTACTGACACATTTCTGTATTTTCTAGCAGGGAGACTTTAGCCTTCAGTGATGAGATGATAACTGATGGTGATTTCACGCCGCCTGTAGAGAAACTCAAAATGATAACAGAAGCAATAACATGATGCCCGTTAGTCAACAGGCCTTTAACGAATGATCAATCAACCACTACTTGATTAAGTAAAGAAGTCGCGTGTTTACTGATCGCTCTCACTCTCGCTCCTCTTTCCCCGTTTATCGGTTTGTTCTGACATTAACTGTTAAGAAATAATTACATTAATTGATCATCTGATTTTTCCTCCAGGGGCAAAATGAAGTAAATCATTCTCTGGTGAGTTAAACTACAGGACAGAAAATATCTTGACATACTCGCTGAAGCCTCTTAGATCCTAAAGTATTACAGAAACCCGACTGAATATACTGCATCACTGTGCAGTACGGGAATTTATGTCCATATACTCAGCCTTTACGTCGACTGTTTATTCTTTAATACAGTGGGGTTTGTGTTAGATTAAAGTGGTAATGGTAACCAAGGGGAAACGGCAGTAGTGGTGATAAATTTAAGGACAGCAATAACAACAATGGCTGTGGGGAAAGAGTGAAAACAGAGGCAGAGATTCAGAAGCCATTTGATCGGGTATAAAACTAAAGATCTCGGAGGCAACAAAACGATCTGTGTAATATTTCAGACTAACTGCAGATGGCCGCACAGTGTCACTGGGGGTTGTTTTTCTAAAGTATTTCATTAATTTGGCCAGCAAACGTAGACTGAACACACTGCAGAGCCTAAAGCCAGCGCAGCACTGTTCCCAGATATTGTAACCTTTGGTTCACATAATCCTAACAAGAGCTGCTTCTGCACACTGCGGTCATTAGTGTGTATGATGGTACCAATTACAGTTTTGAGAACAAAAAAACAGCTAAAAATACAGTGTTGACGGTAACACAACCTGTTCCCTGTGAGGTCTTTAGGGGTATTATCAAACTCAGATGCTTCCCTGACCTCATCAACCTGCCCCAACACCATCATTCATCAACGTAGCCATTAAAAGTAATGACTCTTGTAGAGCGGCTTCAGGATTTAATGGCCAGCGCTCCTCACAAAGAACTTGGTTAAAGGTATTGTTTACAGATGAAGAGAAAGACTGTCAGGGTAATGAATTTTTACACTATCAACTCCCCCTACTTTTTGTGCTCAGGGTGCTATGTAATACTGATGTATGAACGCTGCCGCAATAATAATGTCTCCAGGCTCAAATGGCCTTGCATATTGTTGTCGTAAGTTATTGCTGATGTGCAGATAAAACAAACATGAATTATAAAAACAAATTACGGACTCCAGCACCATATGTTACGGAAGCAGATATGTAAAGTCTGTGAAACGACGGAGCGAGATGATCACCTGAAGCCAGAGAGGAACCTGTGCAGCTAACCCCTAAGACAAAAGATCTGCCTACAGTAGGAAGCTTAATGAGGCAAAACACCACTATTACAGCGAGGAACACACCAATAAATTACTCAACCGCTGACTTCATTACCAGTGAGCTGATTGAAGTGTCTATAGATAACTCAATGTTACAGCAGCCTTTCCACGGCGGCGATACTGCCGTCTACATAAAACACATAAAGATGCGGTAATACGTGTGAAGGCACTTGGAAATCCATTTAGTCCTGCGACGCAATATTGCAGTGTGGAATGCTTCTCCCTGAGATGTGCCATGCAAATGAGATTTTTGCATCTTGACGAGATGAGATTGCAGTTTGGTCGTAATGACGCCATAATGCTCAAGGTTACTAACCTGCTTATAGGGCGGCGGGAAGGCACAAAAGTCTGAAGTCATTTCTGAGCAAAGTGTTGACATTAGTCACTGATCATGTCATTATCTTCTGGACGTGACTTCGAAAACATGATTTTCTTCTTTTTGTGTACTGTGAACAAAATCCCTGCTTCACTCAGAGAACTCTGTACTGACCAGTAAATTGAGTTTTCACACTCTTATACATCATCATTTAGAAGAATCGCTGACAAGTTCTCCAAATTAAAACAATGAAATATTGTTTGTCTGTGTCCTCTGCAATGACACAGAGAAGCATTTTCAGACCTGATGGCAGAAAGACATGTCACTACCTTCCAAAATGTTATAAATCACTTTATGAGGAGACAAAGCTGCAACAATTAGCCTACTGGTTCCTTTTGTTTGTTTCTTTGCCATTTAGGAGCATCAGAAGTGGTTCCATCACCTAATTCATTGTTCCAGTGAATTTGTTGTAAAACACTTGCTCATTTACAGATCTTAGCAGTTATTGTGCAACTTTATCATTCATTGGAGTCGAGTTTCTGGCCACCTGATGACCGTAAGCTCAATATTCACTCTCTTTTAGCTCTGCTTTTGGTCAAATACGCTCATCTTCAGGTTCATAATTCTAATTTGGGATACTACTAGAATAGGTTTACATGCTTTAATGCAAAACAAACAAACAAAAAAAAAAACACACTGTTATGGCTCCTGTCTCCTCCCGAATATCCAGTCGGCTCTGATTGGTCAGCTCACACACGCCTGAGCCAGCATCAATCACAGTGTATTCAGTCGGCTCTGTCGTGTTTTCAGCTTCTGGTTAGTTTCACTTGTATAGTGAAAATAGTCATAACATTACACAAATGTGTGACATGTCATTGAGTGTGATAGCAAGAAGTCACAGAATCAAAAGGCTCAGCTGGCTTTGGGCTTTTTAACTTTCAAGACCTTTTACATGCACAAGAACCTATAAAACGCACTGAAGGAGTCATTCAGCTGTTAAATACTCCACTGTGTTGACTAGCTGGTCGCTAACTGTGTCTGTCAGTGCAGGAGTTGCCTGCTGCATTTGAAAACAACAGCGTTCAAACCGTGAGAGTGAACCGGAAAGTAACAACCGGACATCCAAAAGAAATTCAATGAAACCTGCTATTGAGTTCTGTCATGACGAGGGGAGATTTTTTTTATTAAGTTATTAAAAAGATCTGTTAAGTTTTATTTCAACTTTTAGTTTTTTCATGTTTTGATGTTAGGTTAGTATTTTATGTTCCTTTGGGGGCATTTAATGCTTCTGTCTGATGTCCAACAGGAGAGAGATAACAGATAATTAGGGGAATGATACGCAGCAAAGGATCCTGTCCGGAGGCGAATCGGGGGACGCTGCAGGCAGCTTCTGTGTTGGTTTCAGGTTCAGTTCAGTTGTCCAACGAGAGTAAGGGATATAAACACCTTCTGCTTAATTATACACAGTCACAAACTGTGTCCAGTGAGGTTTTTGATGTTTCAGCATCAATGGGTGGTGGAGAAAAAAGGATCCTCCCTGTTGTCAGGAGTCATTGTGATTTGTTTTGTGGTATGATTAAGGTGGATAAAAGTGAGAAACAATGAGCTAAAATCTTGTCAAAAAGTACATTTTTCTCAAAAGGACACATTCTTGTTCAATCTGTGACGGTTATTGGTTTATTTTGCCTCATGACAGGCCTCACCTTTGTGTCGATGAACAGCAGGTGAAGAACAAAAACACATGGAAGACACAAACAGTGGCACGTCTCATTGTTGTTATCAAATGATTGTTATTCCTTCCATAACTGTGAAGAGATGGATAATTGGTTCGTTACCAACAGGTGTGAAGTAAACATCAGTTTCATCCAACAGTCTTCTAATAAAAACAGAAACTCAACCTGATGTAAACAAAAATGTGCCCTTGTTTAACAGCGTTTGAGCAAAGTGTTGATTATAGTCCTTGTTTTTCAAACAAACTGTTGTCACACGAAGATTAATTTGTAAACGCCTGGATGAAAAATATATATAATTCTCTTAGGCAAACACAGGCAGGGAAAGTTTAATGACTAGTCTTCTCTTGGCATGTCATCCAGGAAACTGTGTTCAAACACACAGAGTACAGAGTCCCCTGTGTGCATCGCTCAGCAGGTTTCAGATAGCCAAACAGATGGACGCAGCACTGCGAGGATTAAACAAAGCCCCAGACATTAAAGTAAAGTTCACTCTTATTTACTTGGGTGTCTTGGTCAACGTGTTGAATAAAACTGAAAAAGACCTACAGTGTAATTACCACAACAAACTGGGCAAACTGTCCAGCTGTAAAACGAGGAAATTATCTAAAAACTGACATTTTGACACAAGCTTTGGATTGGAGTGTTTCTTGTATTTGTTGTTAGTAGATTTAGTGAAACACATTCAGCATCAAGCGTCCTGTTTGCAAGCGAGGTCGGGTACCAGTATGTTATTATTTATGTTCAGAGAGGAATGGAAGCAAACTGATTGAGATTAATTAGTGAGTTGTGGAGCGGTAGGATTAAATGTTTACTTCTTCCTGCTCCATGTCAGTGCTTGTTAATGGAAGATACTTTGTAACATGCTTTTCATTTTATCATGTTTATTTGTCGAACTAATTCAACTTTGTTTTCTTTTCTTTCTGTTTTTTCTTTTGTTTCATTTCATTGTGTTTCTTTTCTTTAGTTTTTAGTTTAGTTTTTTTCTTTTCTTTTTGTTTCTTTTCTTTTCTTTTGTTTTCACATGTCTGAAATAAATTTGCATTTATTCTTCCATTCGTTCGTTCATCAGTGTTTTTCTTTAAAAATAATAACATTTGAATTGTTTCTGGTTGGTAGATATCTTCTAGTAATGACAGATATATTATCTCTTTGGGGACTTTAGACGAGGATGTTTTGAATTTAGACCACAGCATTGTTCTTCTTATGCATCAGGTTCTCATCTTGAGAACCATTTTCAACTCTGCTACCTGTTTTCACCTGAACCTCCACCAGGACAATATTTCCAAGGTGATGAGTAAAGTTTTTTCTCACTTTTTGTTGCCTCTCATTTTTCTCACATCACGGCGAGTGCAGCTCAGGGAGTTAGTGGTCAGACACGGCGTGCTTGTTGATTCAGGACAGAACACAGATCACCTTTTCTGTGCTTGTAGGCCGTCTGTGTTTGCCTTTGTGTTGCCAATCACTAATTTGAGTGCAACTCGGAGGAGGCAAGGTAGGGCCAGAAACAACATATAATTCAGGACAGAGAATAAAAGACAGCGACCATAGAATATTCTGAAGGTTGATTTAGTTTGGGACTTTCCAAGACAGGAGAAATCAACAATCAAGCTGATTTGTTCAGACTTCACCTCGACCCTGCAGAGCATGACTCCCTCTGATGATCTTTCATGATCTTTGTTATCAGCTTCCTGACACAAGGTGATATCAGGTGAAATCCTTTGCAAGCAACAATCCAGGATAATTCATTATAAGGTCATATAATTGGCTAGCGGTATCGCCACTGAACGCGACTCGCTGAATCAAAAATCTTCTCATTTTAAAGTTTTATAAATGACAACTGTCTGTTTATCATTTAAAAACAGGGGACACAAACAACTAGACGAACAGAGCTCAGTGTGACGGCCGCAGTACACCAGATGTGAACCTGAACCTGCATGAAATGAAACTGTTGTCAGACCTCGGTCGAGCTCAGTGTTGTGGGCACGTCTGTACACTCACTGTGACACATCTGGCTTGTTCCCTCGCACTCCCAGACGGATACGAGAGTGAAAATCACAGGCTAACTGTGACATTGGAGGAGGAGACAGTCGGAGGCCTGATCTCAATGACCGTGACCTTCGCAGACTTTGATTATTGTCACCTGCGGGCTCAGCGATAATGTTCGAGTGCAAGAGGGTGCACGGATTTAAAATGCTGAATATGCGATCAAAGGAAAAACAGCGATGCAATGTAGCGTTTGATGTGAGGTATGTTCATGTATTGTTTATGGCTGCCCCTTTCATGTTTTATTTGCCATTTCATTTTCTGTGATGTTTTTGGACTTTTCTTTTTCATCCCACTTTTGATGTTACAATGTTTCAAATGTGGATTCTTTCCTTAAAGTCTGGCAGATGAACAGAATTAAAGCGGCTGAGCCCAAACCATGTTTCCTACAAATTACACTGCATGATTTATGTTCTAATTAAACATATAGTGTAGTATCGATGCAGGAAGTAGTGTGACATTCATATTGTTAAGTATAAGGAGGCTAAACGTAGAATGTACAAACAGCTTGACAAGGAGGTCGAGGTTGAATCACTGTTCATATTCTCAATACTTTACTATGAACATGACATTTAATCACTGGCTTTATTTCGAGAAAATTAAATCAAGCATGAACCCTGCTGTTGTTGCCGCACTGTAAGAATGAAAAACACATGTTTAAGACTTCAACAGTGATCATTTTGCAGATATGTTCAGTTTCAATGTTGCTTGTTTATTTTTCCTAAAACACTATTTAGCTTTTTCAAATTTTTTCTAAACTCTCGTTTAGCGTCATACAATCCGTCTATTTTAGCATTTAAAAATCAACAATTCTTAATTCTCATCTCATAAAACTATGCTCATTTAGATTATGTTCTTGATCCATGGATTATGATTTTAACTGTTCAGTGGGGAAGTAAATCCCTTTGTTTTTAGCTTCAGTAGCAAATACAGAAGCTGGATTTCTGTTTACTTTGAATCATACTAAAAGACTATTTGGAAATCTTTGCACTGCTTTCCCTTTTACATTCCTTGATTTCAAAGTCTCTACAACAGCGGTGCAAAGTTAGCACGGCCGACGGTCAAAAAGCTTACAGTTACGGAGATAAGAACCAGGCTGAGGAATACCAGAACATCTCCTTTTTTTTCCATAAACAATCAATAACAAAAACCAGTCGTTAGTCACAGCCCTTACACTGTGCACTCACAGCCCAGTCACCAGGATAAAATACAGTCAACATTTCTGCTCAACCAAAACTGAGTTTAAAGATATTTTTAAGACGACCTCGGGACAATTTCAATCCGTGTTGAAAAAAATGATATCGTTGACAGGAAGTCAGGAGAATCTTACACCATTCAGTCTGCCAATTTTCTTACATATAAATGCAAACCAGAACATTGCTGTGACATCAATTTGATTATTATGCATCACTATCATAAGAATAATATCTTAATATCATCATTGATTTCGACCACAGTGCCCACACATTACAGATGTAGTCACTTTAAGCAGCAATTCTCAGCGTGTGATCCACTCCAAGAATCCACGGCTGAGTCACAGTCCCCACTTAATTCAACCGAGGTGCAGAGAAGGAGCAGCGCAGTGGACCATGAAGCTCTTAGGGAGCGATGTAAAGAACAAGAAAATGTGAAAGGCTAGTACGGAAAATGAAAATCGAGGAGTGAAACGTCGGCAAATGAAAGCCCCTCTGGTCTTGTCTGGAAGTCCGGTGGTGCATTTGAGGGTCCTGACTGGCAGAAGGTGTTAGGAGCTGAGCTTCAAAGGCTGTCACAGGGAGAGGTGTGTGTGTGTGTGTGTGTGTGTGTGTGTGTGTGTGTGTGTGTGTGTGTGTGTGTGTGTGTGTGTGTGTGTGTGTGTGTGTGTGTGTGTGTGTGGCAGCATTGTGCCCAACAGAGCGACTTTAATGTAAGCAGCTCAAGAAAAAAAGGAAAAAGAGAACATCAAAACAAAAGGAAAGAGGTGGAAACACTGAGGCCGATTTATACCAACAATTCTCTGCTGAGGCACAAATTGAGTTAATGGGTCTCAGCCAGGGAGACAACCTGTCCGTCGCTTCCAGTGTTGCTTTGTTTTCTGCCAGCAATTCCCAAAAATCATTGACATTATATATTGATGAGTCAATATATTCAGCTGAGTCGGAGACAAAATAACTCCTGAATCACGGATGTGTTTTCCCATCGGAAGGCAAAGATGAATAAATCTAATAATTTGGAAGAATTGATAGAAACTCGGAGAACTAAACACATTTATGGCTTTTGTATCATTTAATTGGGGGATGCAGTGGTCTCCTAATACCATCGAATCATCATTATTCAGACCTCTCGGTGGCATGGCGGATATTTGCCGAGCTGCACTGGGAATACTCCGAGTCGTGTACTGTCTGCCAGGAGGATGAGCCTTTTTCTCCTTCACTGTTTTAATGGAGCGTGTAATTCTGAAGCAGTTGTTCCAAGATGTGAGTCGTTCAGAGATAAGACATTAATCATTTACTGGCACACTATACACTAATTTCATTATTTAATGATTTGCATTGAAAATATCATTAAAATTAGATTAAGGAGGCAACCAAGTGTAGGTATCACACGATTGTTATGGATGCTTGTACAGTCTCCTAAACTAACCTTTTTTAATCATCAATGTTCCCAGAAATTAGAGGGCAATACAGTGTGACTGTTCAGAGCCACAATCCCACTGAAAACACATCTGGTGACGAGATAATCGAACTCTTAAACTGTTTTATTTTCAGGATAAAATGAGAGCAATAATATAATCAATAGGGACAGATGGTGTGAATTTCTGCAGTCGCTGCAACGGAAGATGTGATAATAAGAGCGGGCACGTTTGGCATTACCTCATAGCTCCATATTCATCATGTCTTTGTCCTCACACAGTGTGTCTCTCTCACACACAAACACAAAGAGAAAGCTCAGTGCCAGACACATCCGAGAAGCATCGACAAGGTGCCTCAGGCAGTTTATTGATAATGTAAATAACACACAGCGAACACGCACGTTAATTATAAAACGCCCTCCTGAGTTCTGCTCTTTGAGATACGTATAGAAGTCAAAATCCAAACTTAGATTATGCATCTTGTGGAATACATAATGCATACTATACGAAAACACCCCGGTTTGTTAAGTTTTAATTGGAGGGAACAGAGAAAAGATCAGACATTTCTCCATATAGACCAGTGAGGAGCTGCAGCTACATGCTGGAACCAGCCACAGTAAACATGAGCCTGTCTTCAGACCGACTGGATCAGCAGGGGTAGACACGGACTCAAGTGAGTTATGCAAACTGATTATAATTCGTTCTAAGGGGGACGTGAACATCTGTACCACATTTCATGGCAATTCAATCACAGTTGTTGCTTCAGTCTGGACCAAAGTGGTCGGCTGACTGCACGTTCTGATATCACAGCGTTGGCGTTGTTCCTTGAACATCATAATCAATGTTTCTCCGGGGCCATCATTGAAAGTGTCAAATCACATTTTTGTAATATCATAGCTCAGTGACTCGGGGGAAGACCAGGAAAATATACACATGGGAGAAGTTATCCTTTCAAACACGTGTTTATCGCTGTGAAAGGGTCAATTTTAACCCAAACCGTGTTTTCCTAAACATAACTACAAATTCTAGTTCCATGAACCGAACAAAACAGCAGCAAGAAACTGAATAGAAACAGAAAATAAAATGTGACCTTGGTAAAAAAATAATCATAATATGTGAAAAGTATAATAAAATGTTTCCAAACAGGAAACAAACCCCAGTCTCTCAAGAGAGAGTCCTGCACACAACCCCCAACCGCTTGCTCCAGGTGTGGTGTTCGACTCCGTTTCATAAGTGTGGTCCTGATCAACATTATAATGTCCCAGGAACACCTTCATGAGGAGTGGCAAAGCTGTGACATCAGAATATAGTGATTGGTCAGTTGATGGTGATGATGGTGTAGGAACAAAACCAACCCTTGGCAATTATCCATGGCTGAGATCGTCTGTATCAGCGAGTCACAGTGACTCACCTACAACACTGTCTGATTGGTAACACGTCGCAATTAATAGCCTATAAACACTGAATAATCTGAATCTGCAAAGTAACTAGTAACTAAATGTATCAATAAATGAAGTGGAGAGGAAGAGTAACAGAAAATGGACAAGTTCAAGTTAATAACTTCCAAATTGTACTTTATTTTCATCACTGAAAAAGACTGCAAAAGAAAATCGCCCCCAAATATCAGTTTGCAGTCTCCTTGATTTCTAATTATCAGTATCAGCCCTGAAATCGATGCCTGATTTACTGCCTATAAAGATGGACAACAAGACAGCTCCCCAAAGTGACCTCGATACTCCAACACCTCATGACATCACAAACACCTGATGGCAGGGCTTGTATCCAGGATATTTTGGACTGATTTTGTAGAATGGGAGAAGGTGGTGACGCGTCGTCAGGTCTTTATTTACAGTCAGTGATAGTCTGACTGTTGCACTGGCTGACATGTTCCCTCATCACTGAATATAATCCCTTTCAAACACCATTTACCTCTGTGTGATCAGTGTCCAGCATTTTAAAGACATTAATCAGCTTTTTTTGAAAACAATTGAGTGCCCCGTTGGCCCGAAGGTTAAGGTACCATGACACGTAACTGCAACGTCCCTGATCCTGCACCTCATATCGCTCCCCGTGTTTCCTGTCCCTCTCTACACTCACTACACCTACTTCACTTCAGCAACAAGACAAAATATCTTGTAAAGAAAAAAGGAAAAGGAAAATGTAGATTTTGTGACCCATTTCACGAATCCCATCTTCAGTGGGAGTGAATGGACCTGGTGATGAGAGCAGCAGATAGGACGGGGAAGTCAGACGCTGCTGAGAAATGAACTGATGCGTTGTTGGGTTTTCGGTCTTTTCATGGGATATGTTGACACCAACAAAATATAAATATCTCCAGTGTTATCCTTGAAATGTAATTGAAAAAAGCAGAATATAGTACATGTTGTCATATTTTCTCTGCTATAGCAGCAAACATTGGATATAAAAGGGTCTTGGGCCTCATATTTATATATGTATTGAGGTGTGTTGACAATGTGAAAAGTTCCACTTTAATTCACTGAGAATTGTCTTCATATTACAGATACATGACTCACTCTATTTCTGTTCAAAAGAGGACATTGTTAAGGATGCACTGATATGGAAATTCTGGCCCTATACTGATTAAAAATAACCTATAATAAAACTACCTCTAATATAACCTTCTTTCCCATGAAACAGACGGCATCAAATCATTTTTGTCCTGCCATACGACTACCTACTTAATGAGAAGAGTGCAGCATTTAACCTGACAAAACAATTCTCTTTGTGTTACATAAATTAATGTTATTATATGTTAACGTACGAGTGATTAAAAAAATCAGTGAAATATAGAAGAAAGAATCAAGTTTCTGTGATGCCCACTACTCTGGTCCGTCTTCCTCCAGAATCTCCCTAAACATGTCCTGCACAGTGGACTCTGTGGGTGATCAGCTCTCTCTAACGGTCATCTCATCTTCAGCTCCGGCAGCGGGCCGATCCATCAGTTGGGCATAAAGTGCTGCTGGTGCATGTTGTTTAACATCCTCCTCAAAGTAGCGCTCTTTATATCAAGGATTGAGTTGGGTCACGGAGCAGAATATGGGATGGGTTGGTTTACAGCTCTAATGATGCGGTCTGTGTTGTTTTAACACAGCGGTCTGTGTCGGCCTCCACTTAAAACACGTCTCAGGGCTCTCACCGAGAGGATCACGTCAGCAAACGCCACTGGAAAGTCTCGCAAACTATGAGTCAGTGATCTTTTCTGGGACAGTGTAATATTCCCACACTGCAGACGTCTTCTTACACTTCTATTTAAAAACTAACCACACGTGTACACGACACGTTGCACGAGTCCTGGAGAAAGTACTGCAAGTGTAAAACTGCAGTCCATTCAGCCAGTTAGCCAGTTACTTGTACATTATTTGAGTATCTCAAGGGTTTTTCTGCGACTTTTTCCACATTTTATACATACAACATATGATCATTTTTTTAAAATTAATGCAAAATCCACATGTAAAAGGTCTATTTTCAATTCAGCTCAAAAGTTCAATAGATCTGCTGCCATGTCGGCAATCAGTGGATTTTCCCCCTTAAATCGGTACTGGTCTCAAAAATCTCTAAACAGTACAATATACAGTATGTTTGCAATTTACAACAGCACTGGTGCGGACAGAAGTAGTTTGGACAAATATCCACACATGCAACATTGACAGAGTGGTGGAGAAAGTGATGCAGGTACGTGGCTGCAGCCAGCGACGGGGAGGGTGGACAGCATGAGCATCCAGGGGAAAACACTTTAGTCAACGTCACTCAACAAGGTGCATACTGGCGATACTGATGGTATGAAAATAAATAGGTGAATCACTAGATGTATGCATCACTATTATAAATCTTAGATTTTGACAACAAGTATAATGATGATCCAAAGTATGAGAATGTCAATCTGATATACTCCTCATATGATCCAATATCGCCTCAATTGTAAAAGTCTTTGATTCAGAGCGGAAACGATCAGTCAATTATTCAACTAGTCAGTGATTTGAAAATCAATACTACTCAAAACGACTTTGAGAAACAATTAATCGTTTTTCAAGAGACTCCCTACAGCCACTTTCTCAGTTTTCTCAGATCTGCTGCTTTTCTTCCTGTTATGTGATCATAAACTGAATGTCTTTGCATTTTTTGAAAAAAGGCTAAAATGGGCTTTGGGCAGTTTTAATCAGCATTTTACAGACCAAATGGTTGATGAAGAAATCAGGAAAATAATAATAATAGTAGAATTTGAAGTAGTTTTGTCTTAAACTGTTTGATACTTTCAACACCAGAAATAAACCAGCGTCCACTGACTGCTGGGATGACAAAAGGAAAGATATGCTGTGTGTTTCACGGTACATCCTTCAGGCCATGATCCCTCCACAGCCGTGTCTTATCTGTTATTAATATGGACAAGACATTCAAACACTTTTTCTTGCCTTCTCTCCTCAGTGAGCATAAACCTTTGATATGGCTCCGTGGAAAGGGAAAAGATAATTGGCGATGCCTTTCTAAACCTTACTACGGGGCTTTTTCCTGATATGTTTCTCTGCGTGTGTTGTTGTTGTTGACTCTCTGATCTATAGCAATGAAACAAACGGCTGAATGGAAGCTCGGATAACTAAAATTAAAGAGGAATTGAATATATATCTACAGGTTGGTTGGAAGTTTGGGAGATTTCTGGTTCTAATACTTATATTCTACTTTATATTCACACTTACATGAGTTTTTGACAGCCCCAGTGACGTCCAATGACATTTTAAACTTCTTAATTATGTGAGGTTATTAGAGTTATGAGCAAACAACAAATGTTTGAAGACATTTCAGACCCTGCCACAGAAACTGACACGGCTTTTGTGTTGTGACATTTCGCCATTCCATTAGATTGAAAAACCTTTCAATTTCATGATTGCTGTCATTTCCAATTCCAACTGTGATGTCGAGCAGCAAAAAAATAAATCATTAAATTGTGGTTTAGCAGCCACTACCCTCTGATTTCCTCTATATGGAAATCACAGGAAATCAGATCTTTTCCCTCATTCCTCTGCCCACAGGTTTCTTACCATTCGCGCCTCCGTCACTCAGACACTTTCATCTGCCCCCCAGTGACAGGTACAGTGTGATAATGTACAGTGTCAGCAGGTTGTCATCTGTCTGCTTCGCTAAAGGAGAGCGAAACAGGAGCTGGTGCCTGCAGCTTTCAGGGGTCTTTTCCAACCTTTTCCCAGGAAACTAGCAGCTCCTCTGGAGACGGAGTCTTTGATGCTGACTACAGTCTTTGGGAAATGTCATCTCTAATTACCTCTGAAATCAATCTCGACTCCTTCCACATCCCCGCCCCCCAAAATCTGCCACCTGTATGGACTCCCTGTGTTTGTCAGCTGAAATCCTGTCCTCGACTATTGGGAGTAACCACTTCAGATTAAGCTGTGAAACGCTTTAAAATCATGTGGCACAACCTCAGTCACTCATCATGCTGGGAGCTTTCAGAGATGGTGGTACCAGCCGGCCAGCTGATGTAGTAGAGCGAAGTGTTCGCGCTGGGCCGTGTGGTCTGACCAGTGTTTGGAGGTAGACGGGTGCAGTTCTGTTGACGGCCTTGAAGGCCAGCACCATCGTCTTGAATCGGATGCGGGCTGCAACAGGAAGCCAGTGGAGGTCACGGAGGAGAGGGGTCACATGGGGGAGTTTGGGTAGATTGAAAACGAGGCGCTGCAGCGTTCTGGATTCGCTGCAACGGTTTAGTCGCAGAGGCTGGGAGTCCAGCCAAGAGCGAGTTACAGTAGTCCAGGCGGGAGATGACCAGATAATCAGAATCAAACTGACGTGTGAGATTTCCACCCCAGTAGTTTTTCCAGGCAGCCAGGGAGAACCTGATAAAACTGAATACAAGAAATAAACACTGAAAAAATTAAAATAAAACTGAATCTGGTCTGAAAGTTTCCCAAACTGATGAAAAAAGGTGTGCAGAGGCGTCAGAACCACTGGACCTCATCGCTGCTGACTCTCAGACTGACGTCTGAATGAGAGCAGAATCTGTTCCGTTATTAAGAAATATGAAGAGCTGAAGATCAGCTGAGAAAATTAAATCATCTCACACACGGCTCCATTTTCAATCAATCACTTTTGTTAAATTAAATATTTTTTCTTCACGATGACCTGGAACAGATGTACGACAACTAATTAACATCGGATGAAAAGAATCATCCATGAAGCCTTTCTTTACAATGAAATGCAATTATGACACCCCCACCTCCTGCTGCTCCTCCTCCACACATCCAGCTGAACCTGATGACTGCATCATAATTACATCAGCATAACTGGTTTCATATTGTTGTACACAAACAGTCCACACGACTTAATAAGAAAGCAGCTTCCTTTGTTCAACTTTCAATCTCTCCTCTCACTAAATTCACATAATTTTATCGGAGGGGGAGGTGGGAGTGACAAATTCGCACTAATACCTTTGTCTGTCAGTTGAATTTAATTCCCCATTAAATTGAGTAAGTGTGAATCACCCTGCCATAGACCCCAACGGCTCATTGTTCGGCGCCAGTCTCATTAAATCTGTCAAATGCCCATTTCCGTGCACGGTTTCCTGCCCTCATATTTTAATGAATAGCAGGAAGATTTCAATAGCTTACAGTTATAGATGGTTGTGGTACCGGGTGAAAGCAGAGGTCCGTACAAATAGCTTGATCATTATGGCAAGGTGGCGACTGCATGGAGAAAATATAACACTCGGATGAGTTGTTTCCCTCTCGTTTATTTTATGGTTTTCCAAAACAGAAAGTAACCTTGCTTCTGTGCTTCTCAAGTAACCATGTATGACCAACTATTGTGTGATTGTGATACGGCAACATCATTATAATTTATTACCAGCTCCACAACTATTGATTTTTCAGCTTTCTCACTGAAATGCTGCATTCGACTGCCTCCGTGGGCAGAAACTAAGTTGTGCTGAATTAAACTTAATACACACCAAACACTTCCAGGAAAACTGAAAGCTCAACATTTTTGTTTTACAAACGCAAACAGTTTTCGCTGTAATTATTAAGAATGGAATTCAATTCTATTTTATTGACCATTAGTCTGATTACATTTTCTTGTATAAAGAAATGTCCCACCCTGAAGTGAAAATGTCCAAACTTTGCAGTGCATGTGGCACACTATATAACGTTTTAGTATCATAACAGTAACTATAATGATGTTATATATACACACACACACCAGTATATTTATATATTTACACCCTTTAAAAAGCCAAAATCATCATATAGCTGAGCTAAGAGTGCTAATAAAGCACCAGATTTGGGGGAGGGGGGCAGGATATCTGTCATCTGCCTTCAGTGACTCGCCTCCGTCTATAATGACTCTGGCGTTAACGTGTACCTCGAGCTCTACCTTACATCCAGGGTGGCTTCCAGAGAACTGGATTACGACAGAGGAACTCTATGGAGCTATGTTATGTTTTTTATTTTTGGTTGTTTTCTTTTTCTTACATTTTAAGTCACCAGTCTCCAGCTACTTCAGTTGTTTAGGAGAATGCTCCAACGCTGTTTTGCTGTGAAGAAATCCAGAAATGTTTTGACGACTACGAAAACTTTCCATCGTCATGGGGGTGAGTGGATGATGACTGAATTTATATTTTTGGGTGAACTTATCCATCCATTTTTTGGTCTATAAAGAGTTTGAAAATGTTAAGTCTATCCTACTTATTTAATTTCCTGTCAATAGTCTAATTGATGAAACAACTAATCACTACAGCTCTCATTAAAATCGGGATATTCATCTAAACCTCAGTACCCACCCTGACGCCTATCCTCCATGTTAAATCCCTCATTGCTTGGATGTGATGCAACACTTCTGTCATCCTTCACTACCTTTCAGGTGAAGTTAGTTACTGTACCTCTGTGACTGTAAAAAAAGCCTCCACTTTCATTCTTTGTGGTAACAGGCCCTCTGGGACCACTAGTGGAGCAGCAGGCCGCTGCCACTGGCTTCAACTACATTTACGCTTACATTAAATTATAAAACTAAACGCCATCCCTTTTCCTTTAAGCTATTAAATAAAACAAATTCACTTCCTGTTTTCCCTCCTGTCCGTGCTCCATTAACTTTATATATACACAAACCGCTCCCAGCCCGAGGACCCCATCTTACGACCTTCGGCTCAGGGTTTAGGATTTGCATTCTGGCTGTAATCTGCAAACACGGGGAATACCTATAAATATTCTTATAGCTCGTCTGCCATCAACAGTAGAGCTTCTTCAATATTTCTTCTTGAAGACACTCTTGGTCAGATGCTTCTCTTTTGGAGCAGCATCAATAAACAACACTGGTCTTGTGGAGGGTGCAGAGCCACAGTTTATTTGTTGACTTCCTACAACAGATATGAGGTTTCACTCCCATCCTTGAGCGAGACATAAATCTCTCTGACACAATAAGGTTTGAACTGGAGATCATTAACAGATCTCCCAGAGTGCCACGTCTACTCGGGGAAACCTTCACCTCTGAGGGAGACTTGGCCACAGCGAGCCTTTTTGTTGAAGACCATTTGTGCCCTGTTGCAGCTAGCAGGGGACTAATATCTCGTTTCTGGCACTGCCACTACTTCCAGATTTTTATGAGGTCTTCAGCCTGTGAAGGCAACATCCCGCTGAACCGACAATTACCTGCTAATGCACGTTGGCTAATTTGGATCTGGGGAGAGGGAAATTATGCGGCAATCAGCTTGAATCTAAAACCACGCTATGTGTGCGAAATGATAGTACAGTATGGGTTGCTAATGGTGTTTTACTACGCTGCCAGCATATATGATATCATTCTGGGTTATGGCCCTTTATTACAGCTCTAGCAGGAACAGATGCAGTGTGCATATGTATAGCGTGCGTGAGTGTGAGTGTGAATGTGAAAAGTGCATTTTATCACAAAATGAAGCATTTACTGATTTTTTTTATCTATACATTTTCCATGTGATGGGATATAAATCTTTAAAAGCAAAATACATATTTCAATATGCAAACGTTTGGTACTAAATGTTCAGCAGATGTAGAAATTCCAGTGTTACTGAGTGCATTTACTGAAGCATGAGTAACAAAAGGTGGAAATGTCAGGAATTTTGTTTTAATCTTCCTGAAGGTGAAGTGAAAGTGAAGTATTCTTGCTATGAAACATAATAAATAACACACAAACTACAGGACAAAAGCTTGTTTACAGCTACAAAAGCTTTCAGATGTGTTTTTAGTTCTTACCCTCGCAGTGGCCCTTGACAGCGATTATAAATGTGAAAAGAGACGCAGATTCCTCTAATGCACCATAACAAGACTGAGATGTGAAAGAGATAAAGCAGTGTAATTACCCTCAACTTACAACACACTGTCGGTCCTCATCACAAGAGGCTTGGCTGAAAAGAATAATATCAACCATCATTAGATTGATTTTTTATGGATATAAAAGTCAAATGTTGTTAATACGTGGAATCTGTAAATATCATATCAGCCCTGATATTAAAGATACTTTTGTCTGGAAAATATGTTTGAACAAGAGGAGGATGCACTACAGTATATTAGAAGACTAGACAACTGTGTATCCACTACATTAAAGATGGAGAAATGGAGATAGCACCGGTGTAACACCTGTTCGCAGAGCATTACAGGCTGTTTGAGGCTTAATGTTGCTGGGCCAGCGAGATTCTGTGACCTGGCAAATTTGTAAGTCAAATTGTGAAACTGAGAAGTGCAAGGAGAGGGGGCAAGATGAAAAGTTGTCTACTGCTGTTGTCTTTGAGTCTGTGTGAAAGCTGACAATCAAACTGTGCAGACCAAACAACCGAGACCAATTAAAACAGGAGGGTCTCTGTCAGCTTCAAAGTGTAGAAGTGGAGCTGTAAAGGTACGAGTATTATATACATCTGCTGATCATAAAATGCTATGGAAGCAATCTTATAATTGATCTGTATCTAGCCACGTTTATCTATATCTATGTAAGTCATGCCGTAACCATGGTAACACCTGGGCACACAGGGATCTTCCCTGATTGGACAGTAAAAAGAGGTTTAAACCTCGACCGACTACTGCGCTTTTATCATCCTCTTTGTACTTTGCAAGTTCATTAAGTCCATTGAATTAGATGGCGTACAAACCAAATGAACCAAACTGCAAGAGTCCCCTTAAAGTGTATCAGCCTTGGAGATGTTTAGTTTGCCAAAAATTACCTACAAGAGTTTCTGATGATTCGTGTTTCAGACGAGAGGAAATGAGTTTCACTTTACTACAAAACCAGACAGAAACATGTGTTACTACAGTCGAGAATTACTGGTGTCACAGGATGTCATGAGGAGCTTTTGCAGAGAAAATACAGTCTGAAAAATGCTAAATGTGAGACAAAATCCAGCTGACTGCTTCAAGAACCTGATACAAGAGTGTGTGTGTGAGTATGTGACTGTACAAACGTGGAATTTGCATTTCAAAAAGGACTTTCTTCTCCTTCGACTAACAGTATCTCAGGGAAACTTTCTGGACTAAATGAGTTTTGTGTCTTTACCGAGAATTTTCCAAAAGCAGTTGTGTGCTGCTAACGACAGCGGGGAGCACCTGTTCAAACCCTGATGGTTTGTGCCAGAATAACACAAACAGAATCTGATACAGTCAAAACACAGAGACAAATAATTCAAGTCTAGTTGTTGTCTCACCGATGGCATTCATGTTAAATGCATGTTGTGTCTTTGCAGGTCTGCCTTGAAAGTGCAGTGTAAATTTGAATTAGAGTCTGACTTGAATTTAGGGTCCGATATTGGGAAGTCAAAAAATATATCGGTATCGATACATTGGCCAACATACACACAATGAACCCCTTAAATGTCATTATCAGCACTAAAATAAAATCAGCACACCGAAACATTAAACTTCAATGTGATCTTAATAATTACAAATAATAAATACCTGATATGAAATGAGATTAAAGAAAATCATCCCTCATGTAAAATCACACCATCTGTGTTAATTTGATTCAAGGCTGCAAATGAAAGTTATTCAAAATTTATTCTGAAGCCGCAGCATTTAAACCTTTTATTCATGTGTTTACTCATTAAAAAGAAAAAGCAATTAGTAATCAAACTGTATCTTAATGAATTCTGTCACTGTCTACGCTTGCCACCACGCTGGATACAGATTTTATGCATGCAGAGCCATATTTTGACAGCTATTAGCAGAGGTGATATACGTATTTTACCTTGTAACTGGAGACAACTTCAGGGAGTTCTCTTCATTAAAATGAATCACGGAGGGAAGCGCTTCTCGGCGTGTGCCAGGAGAGGCACTAAGTGAATGTGAAATATAATTGTTTTATTCATGTAATCTTGTTATTTTGACACCTTTCTCGTGTGGCAGTGCAGCTGTTTATGATATTTTTACCAGTAAAAAACATCTTTGGACTGAAGTGTAACTAATTCCTGATAGAAAAGAACAGACTAGAATTAAAAAGCAGGGTTTTTATATGTAAAGGTGTGTCTGTGTATCCGTATGTTCGGGACCAGAGGCTTTCTAGATATTGTACATTAAGATTCACAGCACTGATCCAGATCAGATCTGCTAATTAAAGATCAAAGTGATGTCATCATGAGCTGTTCTCAGGTTTCTGGATGCTGCTGGAATGAGCAATGTAACGGATAATTTCATTGCCTTGGTCTTCACTTGCATCATCTGACATTCTTTCCAAAGCGCCTTTAAAGCAGGGGAGGGTTTTTTGGGGGGAAACTTTAGGAAAGAGATGATTGTATTCTCTCCTTGCGTCTTCAAGAGGATATAATCCTCTAAAAAAACGTTTGAACTGCTCAAGCTTCTGCGTGAGATACTGGCTGAAGCTGCGGTTAAACAAATCCACCCACTAATCTGCCCTAAAACGTCCTACATTCATCCGAACACCGCATCTGGTTCAACTTGTGCTCACGTGATTCGAGTGTCTGACAACAAGCCTGCGGACCCTGGGAACGTCTGTCCCTGTATGCATATTGTGACAAAGAAAAATGACTCAATTAAAACCTATGGTTTGTGCTCTACAGAGCTGTTAATGTCTGCTGACCTGAAGTTCTCCACTGGGTTAAGTGAATGTTTGTTAGAGTGGGACACAGTTCAGAGCAGGAGTCAGTGCCTTTGAGGAGTGTAATTATGGTGCTCAACATCATTACAGTTTGGAAACACAGCTTGCCAGTCTGATCCCACGTGGTCAATGTAAGCACTATAAATAATTCTGATAATACAGTAACGACAACAAATTGTGTGGCTGCTGTGGCAGTAACACAACAGCTAGTGGAGTTCGAGTCACACCACTTGATATCATTAAGGACACCTGGAGACATTTCCTGAAAAAGTACTGGCGACAAAACCAGGTATTTTTGAAGAAAACCTGCTGAGATTTCCATCCATTTTTGTGACGTCAAAACCAGGCAGTTTTAAGGAGAGCTGAGGACATTTCCAGCGGTGTTTGTGGTGACAAAACTGGGTGTTTTTTGAGGGAGCCGTGACGTCATTTCAATCTGTTCTTCTGGCAACAAAACAACTTGGGGGTTTTTTTGTGTTTATTAGGATGAGAGAGAAGAAAGACAACATGCAGCAAAGGGCCACATGTTGGATTCAAACCCTGGGCCACTGCGGTGAGAACAAAGCCTCTCTACATTGGACGCTCGCTCTTCCAACTGAGCTATTGTGGCACTGCAACATCTCCATGGGTGTTTGTGGAAACAAAACCATGGGTTTTTTGAAGGAGCTGACCTTTCCAGCAGTTTTTTAGCGACCAAAACCGGCTATATTTCATGGAAAGTTGGACCATCACCATCTGTGATCGTGACGACCATAACAGGTATTTTAAGCCAAACTATGATGTTTTACTAAACCTAAAGAGCATAAGCACAGCATTGTGACAAAAAAGAAATTCAATTCAGTTCAGTTTTAAATTATCAGTGGTTTTGCGAGTGTCGCATTTTGTGCATTCAGAATATTAATTGCCAATAACCAAACCTGCCACTACCAGTGTACCAACAACTGGATGATGAGGAAACTCTAGAGGCAAACATGTGTTAGTTTGCCCGCTCTAACCTCAGATGTGTATAAATTATACATAATGGTCTAATTTGGTTGTGCTTAAAAGCCAAACAGATAATTTTCACATCAGACATTTTGACTTAGCATAGCAGGAGAAGCACAGGTGTCAAGTAATAACATTAATGATGGCTCTGCTCCATTTAGGAAACATGCCAGTCAGCTGGCCACAGCACGAGCACACCTACGGTAAATGGTGCGCAGCAACAATTAAGGTTATCAGCAACACCTGTGCTCGACAAGTCAGAATGTCCACTGTGAGGAAAGAATTTGGCTGAAGTATCGAACATCTGTGTAATGATTCAAGCCAAGAGCCAACGCCACCTGACAAATGTTCTGATTCCAAAAGAGTTGAAGTAAAATCTGTCACTTTACTGATTTTAAGAATTTTTAAAAGAAGCCTTAGTTTCAAAATTTTCTGGAAAAATAATGTTCCTTCTATGACGAAACTATTTGGTGTTAATATAATCAGTCTGTGAAAGTTAAAAATAAAAGCAGAGCTTCTTGGAGCTCCACTTCACTGTATGCTGGTCAGTGAGCAACCCACACATGATTATGACAAAACTCTGCAGCTCTACTGACTTTTTTTAAGCATCTATTAGCTCTTAGTTTTGTTTTTCTGTCAAATTCTCTGTGCAGATTGATCTCATCATTTTCACAGCACATCCTAATACCTAAACAACTCCAAAAACAACATGACTTGCAGCGTACCAACTACTGACCATCGTCGCACAGTCCTAGTTGGTTGGGTTAAGATAACTACGTAAATTCAGTAATGAACGCACCAATGTTACGTGGCGTAACTTAACTCACCATCGACTTGTGGTTTCACACTGGACACCAGAGGAAGTCGCCGCCTAACAACAAAAATAGATATAGGTCTTAATAAGCTGCTTTCACAGTTGACTTGTTTGGTTGTTTTCCTGACAAGCTGCATATCCATTCACTTAATTTTTTTAAATGTTGATAAGCCTACTGTACACCAGCTACCCAAACAGACATTCAAGACAAGAGGTTAGCTTCCAACAGCATTTTGCAAAGCGGCTCCACGGATGTTTAACAGTCAGTTTGATGTTCAGTTCCTTAATAAATGTATTACTCAGGTATTTATTACTCAGACTTTGATATTCAGTTTAATCTAGTGTCAAATAAAGCCAACAGGGGTTGATACGCCTGAGCTTTTCCATGTTGTGAACTGCTGTTATTATATTGTCCTTAAAAAAATCCATCAGACAAACTTTACTGCGGAAATTATTTCAAAAAAATAATAAAGAAAAAAAAAACAAAGGCAGTAACAAGCTGGTAAAAAAGTCAAATATCTGGCAGGTGAAAAACAAAACACTTTTCTCCAAATTGGTTGAGACCAAACTAGAGCTTACAGGAGACTAAATATGGGATTTACTTGCAGGTTGGCAAAAAAATCCCTTAAAATGATAATGATGATAATGTTGCTTCATTTCTGCAGGATGTGTTAGTTTGTTTGCTATCATATTACCCATAACAAGGCAATAATATATCAAGGTTGAGGGTTAATCACCAAGGAAAAATGCACTTTTATACCTAGAAGTACAATAGTTGTCGAGGGACAACAGATGCAAATAAGCTGTTAGCCAACTTTTAATTGGGTGCTGTCCCTGTAAAAATAAACAAAAAATATATATATACTGATATACTGTATAACCTCTCATTTGGGGAGTGCCTCGCAAATATTAACTGAAATAAAACTATCTAGGAAATTTTAATAATCCATGGGCACTGTATTGAGAACACCAACACAAGAATACTAAGGTTTTTATGAATTTCTATGGCATCCTGTCTGGCGTGAGGCACAATGAGATTTCAAAGCTTCTGCAGAGTAAGAATGAGAGAGCTGGACTTCATGCAAAGGTCGATCTGTGTTTACCAGGAAATAATCAGGGGAGAGGATTCAGAGACGGGAGGGAAAGAGAATAAACAGCTTCCATTGTTCAAGCTCATCAGTTATAACTGCAGCTGAAGGCTCAGTGGTCACGGCAGGAGAGGCTCACTGTGTATGTTCGTGGGCTTTTCAGCATGCTAACTGTTTACTTCCAATGGGTTTGCTGAGTCACACGTGGCCCGGAGCACTAAGCTCATGGCAGGTAGTTAAAACTGATTGATAAAATACCTTTTAGAGGGCGCAGCACACACCGCAAGGGTTTTATTGCCTTTTGTGTCCTGACAAAGAGAGACAGGAGAACAAGTGAGTGAGAGTCTTTATGTGATATTAGTAGCACAAAAAGGGAGTTTTAATCCATGCAACAAAAAATGGTGTGAGGGCACAACAAAAAAGGCCCTAGCATACCTATTTATGATGTGTGCAGATTATTTGGGCTTAAAATTGGCCTGATGTTGCATAACGTTTGGTAAGTTTCAGGGCAAATGTTTAGAAAAGGCATTATGGGTATTATTGCATTACTTCGACACATCCAACCATTTCAATTAAATCTTATGCTTAATGCAGTCCGGCTTAACAGCCACAACTGAAATACTATCTACAATAAGCTCTGTTTAGAGAGCTGTACACTTTAGATCTCCCCACAGTCCTCCTTTAACAAAGTCCATCTATTTCCGATATTTTTTGGAATCACATATAAAAGCCGGTGCCAGAGCACTTCGCACACAGCCAAAAGAGAAAGAGGATGTTACCGCTAAATCAATGGACAGGGCTTTACTGCTTCAACATATGGGAGTTTGGGAGTTAAATCTTGCTTGGTTGCTGATTGAATTTTACAGCCAGAGCCTTCAGGAGAGTGCTGGATGGTAATTACCCCAATGTAGGAACAACCAGAGTGGAAAGAAGTGCTAAAAAAGAGAATGAGAATGAATAGCAGTGGGCCAATCCTTGGGTGTAACCCATCTGCTTTGAAATGTGGCAAGTTTAAAAAAGGACAAGGGAAGCTATAAAGGACAAAACTGCAACGAAGACAGACTGTGGCTTTGGTTCTTAATGAGCTTTAGAGTCTTTGTAGGGCAGGAAGCTTAACTTTTTTGTTAACAGTTCACAGCGGCTGGGAGATTCCTAATTTCCCCACCAAATTTAACAGTTTAAACAGACAATTATGACTGTAGACCACAACTGGCCCTTTGAATGATGCCATGTGACCTGCTGGAATCACTGCTATAGCAAAACCTGACCAAATTACTCCACACACTCTATATGACTTAGAGGATTCTGTGAGCAAACTAATTCTCAGGGGCTCAAGGACTTTCCATGGAGATGAGTGTCTATTATGGATGGTATTATATTGTAAGGCGCAGCGTAGAATAATAATCATCTATAAAATAAGATGTACTTGGTACTGTCCATCAAAAGTTTTGGAGCCTCATTATTTTTTATTTTTCAGTTTTTAAATTATTAGGAAAAGTAAGATTTCCAATCTCTCTTTGGAAATGGTTGAGTTATTAAAACACCCCATTTACCATGTGTAGGTGACCACATACTGTGGACAGCAAAACAAATAGCTGTTAATCATTACCTTAATGCTTGAAGCAAAAATGTCCAAAATCTTAAATGTGAGGAGTCGCTGCTTCTGTGAAACAATAAACTGAATATTTTTGCAATTTTGGAATACTGGTCAAACAAAAAAAGTAATATGGAGGAGTTACCTTGGACATTTTTAACAGTGAGATAACAATGGGCAGAATAATCACTATTATCGATATATCATGGCATTGCCATTGCCAATGACTGACAGTCACCGACTACTGAGCCCTGTACCATCGTAAGTGAAGTGAAGTGGGAGTTGTTGGCATTTATGCCAGTCCTTCTCCATATATCTATAATTATGTTCTTATTAAACCTTGAAAGTTAGATGATCGGTTACATATGTGGCAACTGTGGGGTTTTTGTTTGTTGTTTTTTTTCCTCGGGCCATTTTTAGTGCCTTTCTTCTTATTTTAGCTTCCTCAGTACAGCTAGCCGACTAGCTTTGTTTTAAACTTCTGAGCCTGAATACAGCTAAGCTACAGACGTGGTGCGGAGACAAAGACACTTTCAAATCCGTCACAGGATTGTATGTGGGATGCTCGCCCAGGAGGGACGTGGGTGCTGATCTGACTCCCTTGTGCTGGTGACAGGAGACAATTTTCTGGGCTGGGCGAGACATTTTGAGGTTGCCATCAGAGACATACACTGAGAACGGTTTAGACTTTTGAAACGTTACATATGATGAGTAACATTAAAGAAAGTAAAACTGCCATGTAAGCCAGCACACTAAAATAAAATTCATGAAATGGGCCAATTTGAGAATGAAGTACTGCAAATAAGCCAATTTGAAGCTGTAGAATATGTCAACACATTTATTAAGACGATACCCAGTGTTTATATTTGTTAATTCACCAGTGGCAGCACACAGAGGTTCAGGCTGAAGTGTTCTGATCCGTCTGGAGGCGGCTGGATTTTATGTTTTTCTGTGATTAAAGCTCTATCTAATACTAGGAAGACTAGTCACTAAAATCAATTTACCTTCTAATGGTTCAGCAGCATGTGGGCAGGTATTCAAACCCAAGAGCAATGTTAATAAATACTAAAAAGACCACCACAGGAATAAGAAAGAAGGTCTTGGTTTCTCTATCAGATGCTGCCAAAAAAAGTTAGCTACAACTTATATATTCTCGTTGTTGATGAACTGCAAATCTGATTTTCAAGTAATTGTTTTATTCTTTAAATGTCTGAAAAAAGTACCCATTGTGTTTTCCCCGAGCCTGTCACCAATTCAGATTGCTTGTTTTATGACAGTCCAAAGCCCAGAGATATTCAATTTACTAATTATGTGACCAACCTGAAAACAGAGATTGTTGATTCTTGCTTTAAAACAATGACAAAAATGATTCATCGCTAATCAAAAAGGGAGACTTATTGGTTGATCAGCTTATCATTTTAAATCTAGACTGAATGATGTAAACCAACTTTGATTTCTTTCTGGCTCTTCGTTCTATAATCTTGCTCAATCTGCACAACCAATAAAGAAATAGAAGAAAAGCTCAAACTGGTGCATCAATCTTTTCAGTTCACCTACTAACAGAGTCCCATCAACCAAAAACCTTTAAGTGACAATGTAATATGGTTTTACACGATCAAAAGACATTTGTTGTAGAAACCAGGACTTGGAGCTGAAATGTTGGCTGCTACAGGAGCCCCATTACAGTGAAAAAGATCTAGGTCAGATCTGGCCAATTACATCTACAGCCCAAGCTACTGTATTGTCACAGTGACGTGTGTTGTATTGTTCGGCTCTTTACATTGGATTTATAGTGAAACGATGAATGATGTTGAAGTTGTGTTTGAGGTACTTTTCTTTACCAGTGGCCAACCGACCGAGTAAAAATGCTATTCATATCATCAGTATCTTATTCAGTACTACTTCATCTTATTTTATTTTATTATTATGCAGCTCGAGGAGATGATTTGCTGTTTTGTTGTTTTGCACAGTGACAATAAAGACTTGAATCTTGAATGTTGGACGAGCAAAAGTGGTCCCAGATCAAATGTGATAATCAAATGCTCCCTACCTCCTGTAAATTAAATCTTTTTGATGAAACAAGAATCATTTTTGTAGTATGGGAATGGGGATTTTTTGAAACATTTACTGATTGGTCAGTGCCTTGGTGAATGGTTAAAGTACACCATATAACTGCAGCCTCCTTGGCATGACTTCAACCCTTGTTGCATCACATACCTCGCTCACCCCCCCTCATTTGCCATGTTTTGTTTCCACCTCACTCTGTTATATAAAAGGTGTAAAAATATCTGAAATGCTTTTGAAAAAGCATTTTTTGACTGATTATGAAAGTAATCTACCGATCAACAATTATCATAATCGTTAAAAGCCGATGTATGAGACTGCAATATATTAACGACTTCTATCATCAAATCTAAGACTTTACGAAAACGCTGTACACAAAACCACTTATAAATCCCAGATCTGCTTCAGCTATGTTTCTCTTTTCTTTTGATTTCCACCCGTACAGAAGCTCAATGTTTATCTCCACTGCTTCCCGCCAAGAATAGCCAGGTTAAAGATTGATGAAAAGCACAATGAAAAAGACTAACTAAACCTGAAAGAGTGTCCGCAAAACTTTGAACAAGCGTATCCCATCTCGGCTAAATGCAGACCTGGCTGAAAGACAGCAAACTCGGATTACACAGGTCAGGTCTTGTAGTGGAGCTGATGAGCTCTATGGAGACTTTAGGTTGCACACATCTCCTGAAATTCCTTCTCTGCAGTGTTTCCTGCATCGCTCTCCTTCAAAGAAAGACAATTTGACTCTAGGGTTTCTTTTTGCTTGCAGGGAGGCAATTGTTGGCTATTCATCTGCTCTCAATTGGAGCTGCCTGCCAATCGAGCTCTAGCTGATAGCATGTTTTGTTCCCAGCTCCATCAACTCACTTTGCATCTAGACAGGCTATGACTGGTATTACTCTGTTTGATCACAGGGAGAAAACTGACTTGACAGAGAGGATCAGGATCACACTGAGGAAGCTAAAGGGTGCGATAGCATTACTGTGGACATCCATATCCGACCAAAATTGAACATTTGTCAAGAGATGTTCAAATATCTGATCTTTCTAGATTTCACCCAAAGGCGAATTTTGAAGAAAGCCATGTTCACTGTAGGTTTGATTTACTCCTATTTAGTTATATTATTCACTACAAGTGACAATTTACTGCTTTGGTCGATGCAGATGAAGGAAGTCTGAAGCTATACAGTGGAAATGACCCATAGTGGTCACGTCTCTTCAGGTAAAATTGATAAGTGGACAATTATCATAACGAAGTTTTTTCTTTATTCGTCATGCACATTACCATCGTATTTACATTTGGATATTTTCTGCAAGTCATGAAACGGGAAGCTTAGCCATTCACTGAATTTGACTGACTCTTTCAAAATAGACTACAGCTTTTCCCTCACCAACAAATTACACCTCAGAGATCTGGCGACTGATGCTGGAGTCGATTTGTGCATTTTGTGAATGATGACTCTGATGTGTACATGTATGTTTTTAATGTGATGTGACTTTGATGTTTGGCATTTCATCATCTTTAATATGAAACCCTGTTCTGGGAAAACAGTACATTTAATAATCTGATACAAGCAAATCAGAAAGTTTCCTTCGGGCTGTCACAAGTTTAAAAGGTGGCTGCCTGTCTTGTTTTAAGTTGCAATATATGGACTGATCTCTCTTATATCACAGCTCCTCCCTGTAACACAGAATAAAAGCATTATGTGTGCTGGAAAGAAAAAGATAAAAGCTGAGTGGAATGATGTTATTCAACATATGCTGTTGGTCTGTATTATCTACTGAGACGTCTATGTACAACAAAAAATGAGTTATGCTGCTGTATTGTATGTTAAAGTTTTTACAAGGAGCAGAAGTTTTATTTTACGAATATAACAAACATAAGACAGCAGTGAGGAAGAAAATGCAATCAAACTCTCTGCTGTGAGGCTTTTCAGCCTTGAAATGAACTAAAGCAGAGTTCCTGAGAATAAAGAGGAGTTTCAACAATAAGTCTTCATACAGTGGTCAGGGTCTCAGCAGCGACGGTCACCACACATTGCATTATAAACCTCAAGGTTTTCAAACGTTCGTTCGTTAAACACCATCGCTTTCATTTTCAGACAACTTGCATAGAAAGGGATGATTGTCTATGATTACTTCACAAGAGAGCATATAATGTGCATCCACAGTCACAGGGAATATGAGTGGTCCCCCATCTGCAATTTTCCCATGATCCTTATCTTTATTAGCTCATTATTTTCAGTGGAGCCAGCAGTGGCTGCTGATCTGTGGCATTTATCTGGGCGAGCAGAAACAGCCAATTAGTGAGTGCTTATCTCATCACAGATATGGAGGTGCAATAAGAATTAAATAGCTCAGTAAATTCCGTAGATTTAAATTAGGTTACTAATATAAGTATACTGTACGTAAATTGTGAAAACTTGGTATTGTAGTAGCCAGTAGTGCTAAACGCCAAATCTCTTACCAATATATAGAGTCGAATGCAACAATCTTTTTGCAGTTTGATCAGTTGCTTACAAGGACAAACTGGTGAGAGTGGAGAATGTACGTAGGTTGAGAAATAACAGCATTGAAAACTCCTTCCCTATTGAATGGTATAAATAAGAACTGCAAACCAATATAAAAGGATCACCGTTCAGAATCCAGGTCAATCTGTGATAATAACTGCTTTAAAAACTACAAATACCCCTATAGAAATTAAATTTATGTACTGGTACCATCCTGAATACACCTGATCTCAGTTGACACTAAAAGGTGTGGCACCAGTTTTCTAATTAACCAATAGAAACACTGTTGATCTAGAGATGCTCTTATTTTTGTCCCTTCACATCAACAATGTCACGAAAAATAGCAGTAGTACATTTTCGAACTTCATGTGGACTTATGCAGGATTGTTTATTCTGTCTTTTAGAGAAACATCCAGAAATCAAATACAAACAAATTATATAATAATTTCAATGCATCATTGATATGTTTTTGTTTACAGTTTCATCAATAGACTCAGCCCGTCCTCAGAGAAAAATGCAGCTGTTGTTTTTTTATCTGTTTAACCTTGATGGCCCCGTCAGCCAACTGTTTGCCATGTCTATATAGACAGTATCTGGCTGTGCATTGTCCCGTCTGCACCCAAACCAAATTGGGCTCATTCCTCGGGTGCAGGTCGGGGATCTGTATGCAACTCTGTACGGCACCAACTGCATGAAGAAACAGCCTGTGTGCATTCAATTTTGTTATTTTCTTTCCTGCTTTGTCATTTCAGTTTTAATGATTCAAAAGATGCGACAGAGACTTGCATTTGAATTTTAGTCAGAACACTGTCGTTTTCATGAGAATAATTACATTGCCACGAGCTCTTCTGAATGCAAGAATGGTTTGTTTAAACCGTAATCAGGGGAAGATAACCATTCATGACTGAGAAACTGTTCAAATTGAACATAAAGCAAGCAGGATTCCACTTTAAACTGGCATATCATCCACTATACCGCACCTGCCAACCAAAAGAACATTCATAAAATCAACAAAAATAGTAAATTGCCCCTTTAAAACTACTACCTTCCTGTCTAATGTTAGAAGTGCTGCTGCCTGAGTGCATTGAGCCTCTGGTCTAAACTGTGAGAAAATGGAAAAAAAGGTAGGGAATCCACTTAAATGCTGAACAATAATGGATTTATTCAGGCTCGACCACAGATAAGACCGTTTAAAAGAGTAGCCTCGTGTGGCCTATTACAGGGCAAATCCTGTGAAATGACAAGCTGTGCAAATGAATAACCCAACAGAATAGGTTGAACACACTGTACAGGCCTCTAATGTTCAATTTTTATGCCCACAAGCACAGTGCAACATGTGCTGATTTAGCTAACTCAACACTTTAAAGTTGTTTGTTAAACTGCACTTGTAGGAAATGACTGCAGTAGTAGCTTTTATAGTCTGGCTGATGATCAGTGGATAACTCTACTGATGTCTCTATTAACATAAAATTCATGTTCTGTGGTTCATGATGAGGTCAAGCATGTCTTTTTACAACACTTGGTTGGGCGTATTGCTTAATTTCTTTCACTGATGACTGGAGTTAGCAAGCATGTGATTGTGGTTTTCCCTTATTTACCAAGTTGCTACGGCTCAGTAGCTTTCGTTTTGATAGTATCACATTTCAGACTGAAGGTAAAGTCAACCAAGATTCAACTTTAAATTCATCAGTACTTATAAATAAGTAGCTTTTATTTATTATTTTATTTTATTTATCAGCTGTGCATGTGCCCTTATCAACCTTTTGCTTCCTGTTATCAATAACTAATTGGCACTTGCTACTGATAAGCAATAAAAAGCAAACCAGTTCATTAACCTTTATTACCCTCTCTTGTCAGCACAAGAAATACTGGTCGGTTAGACCTATTATTCTTATATAAATGTACACAATTAAATTATATATTGTCATAATTTGCAAGTCAAATGTCGCTTTATTAAAAATTAGCAACCATGACGAATGTCTCCATGCCTATTAACCGTTACGTCTCTGGTGTATTTATCTATTTCCTGATGCAACTGCATTCAACCAAATGCTGTCGTATTAATCAGACACAATTCTACAAGATTGAATATGATGTTGAATATATCGATAAATGTTCATCGTTACATCTAACACTTGTTTAGTTTATTTATTTAGTTTCCTTTTTTATTTGTCATGTGTTGTCAGATAATGTGAAATGTCCGTAATGCACAGCACATTTCAGCAGTTTAACATACAATGTGGTTACTGAACAATGTGATTGACGGTCAGAAATGACTCTTATAATATACTGTAATATTTGATCAGTATAAATCAAATTAGATACATTTTAATGGTTTCCTTTTTACTTTTAGATAAGTCAACCACTCTGCTGCCATCATCAGGAACATACCTTTTGACTTCTTCCAATTATTTTGCTTGTACAAATCAAAAGTGTTTAAAATTCAAAATTATTCATTCAGGTAAAATAAATAAGTTGCACGTGTTGCAGATTATCCTTAGAGTTTCTTGTTAAGGACAAATTTCAACCCAACCCAGTGATACATAAGCTGCTGGTGAGGCTTCTAACACAAACAGACTCACAAAAATGATGAAACAACAACAGCATGACATTAAGTGTCTTACATGAGGTGGTATGAAATGACCTAAATCAAACATCAGTTAGAGGAATTTTCTTTTCAAAGCTGGTCTAACTGATTGAAGCAAAGCACCACAAAGTTTGTTTGCATATATGCACAATATTTCAGAAATGACTCATTAGGTATTTACTCTGGTCACTCGGGGTTTCTTCAGCAGTTATCAGCTCAGGAGACAATAACTCAAATCGTTCTACTAACAAATGATGTAAATGTCTGCCAACCTGCAACACAGATCTGACAAGGGAGTTTTTATAGCAGAACAACCACATGAGTGGCTTTTGACCATAGCGATGGCTGCCAACGGGTATTTAGGTATGAGCACATTCATGAGGGAGACACAGTGTCCCTGTGTGTTAGGCCCCTGATTGGCTGGCATCAGTTTGACATCTCTTATTACTCGCACATCTGGGGAACTGGCAGCAGCGGTGCTGAGCCCGACACTGCCAACAGATTATCGTAAACAGATCTCTGAGCCAGAACAGTCACACAACTGCATAAAGCAACTAGATGGGTTTATTTTTAGTGGATTAATGGGAATCAATGGATAGATACATGTGTGTGTCCTCTCACTCACTCAGTGACTGTCATTTGTCAAACTTTCAGAAAAGCAAATGGGATCATGAATCTTGTCAAGGTAACCTTTTAATAAAAAACACAGAGGCCGGGGGGTAAAAGATTCATTTAATTATGCAGGGGTCAGTTTTTATTTTGATTAATCTTTGGATATGTGTGGGAGCTGAACAGTGCTGCTGTTGGAAAGAGGATAGTTTCTATAAATGACCATAACAAACAAGTCAGGGGAGGGTTTAAAAATGCATGTGAATTACACCAAAATCATCCATAGTCGCTCAGGAAAATAATGCAGGAGGCTTCACAATAGACTAAAGCCTGAGCTGCCATCCACATATTTTCCTGTATTATATAATGTCTGGATTTAGGAAGAATGTAATTGCTCATCCAATTTGTTGATTCAAATTTAATCCATTTATATCAATTATTACAGCATCCAGAATATATGTGAAAGAGATTTTAGCGTTTTGATCGTCAAAAATGTTAAACTATCTTTAGTAAACACAGAATAATGCCGTCTGTTGACAAAGAAATCCATCAGAAACTTTGATACTCAGTTAATCATTTAAGTCATTTAATGGCAAATTGCCAAAAGGCACGTTCCATCTTTTGAAATGTGTAATTGTACAGATTTTCTCTATTCTACATCAGTTTAAAATGAATACTTTTTGATATTGGATGAGGCTATTTGACAATGTCATCCATGAAATCTTTAAACCCAATGAAAAAAACTTTAACAATGAATGAACTGAATAATGATCAGCTGATGGAGAAAATAGTCATTAGTTGATTTCGTAAAAACAGAAACACTCACAGCTTTATCATGTTTTACTATCAAATGTCTGACCACGGGGAAAAGTTTAGTACTAAAAACAGTAACAGCTGATTGTAGCGCTCCAGACCAACTTTACACCTCCCTAGAAAAACAATTTCAACAGTCCTGAAGTGAATGTAAACTCTTCCAAAATCAAAATATTATTTTACGTTGTTATCATAATCCATTTAATTCTTCTTTCTGCTGTGTGTTTAGCTCCACTGTAAGCTTTTAGCTCCATTAGCTTTCAGCTCTCTTAAACAAACACCCTGAAGCTGCTAACAGCTAACAGCTTACAGGCTTCTTCTTGTCGATTTCAACACAGATTTGCTCTTACCCATTTTACTACATCCTTTCAGACTTTAATGCCTCATATTTCTTCGTAGATCTTTCTAGTTAAAGCACAATAATAGTGTTTAACAAATGAAGCTGAAAATCATCGTAATGGTGTATTAAAAGAGTGATAATGAGTATCATGTACAGTATGTTGAAGTTGTGTTAATTAAGGACTAACTTTGCTATTTGAGGAGAGTAAATTTAGTTGCATGTATTGTCAGTCTGAGGTTGCAGGCCTGCAGTCAGGTGTGTACAGCTGTGTCTGGTATAAAAGAGCAAAACTATAATCCATACCGGACAACAAGCTAGAGTACAACAAAGGATTCATGTTTGTGAACAACTAACACTGTCAGTCTCAGTGTTGAACATGTGACGGCTGTTGTCCTGCAGGTTCCTGGTGGGCGGAGTTATAATCATCACTCCTGCGAGCACCTGATCAGTCTTCCCAGGAGTATTTAAGACCTGGCTGTGCTCGATATGCTCTCTTCTTTTTGGCTGTCCTGCTTAGGAGCACCATGTTGCCGTGGCCTCGGCCTGCTTAGGTTAGGTTAGGACTGTAAGTATCGTTTGTTTACTTGGTTCATTTTTTGCAGTTTACCACTTGTGTGTCTCTTGTTCTGTTCATGGCTCATGAGCCGGGCCATAACAAACAGAAGCACCAAAATAATCAGAGAACTGAAAGAAGGAAACAAAATTGTAATCTACAACGTAGAAGATGAGAACAGTGGTAGTCTCATTTGCATATAAATCCCTCTGCACACTTTCCAACCGTCTTTGCTAGTGCACAGTAGCAGTATAGGAGGGGAGTGTGCAGCGGACATGTGCGAGGATTAGCTTCATGTTAAGTGGGTCCCCAGAAGGCTCGAATAGTCTCCAGGCCGTGATTGCTTCAGTTAGACAGTGGAATGAGTTCAAGCTTCCACTGACCGGAGGCAACAGCAAGAATCATCATAACTGCAGCTGGACCGTCTCTTTTTCATGACAACCACCCCCCAAACTCTTCATCACACACTCTCACACAGACACACACCTACACACTTTGCCCAGAAACCTTCTTGCCTTTGGCTGTTTGGAAAGCGGGGCTGTGGGTCTGGAATCTTATTACCTATGAGGCGGGCTTAGCAGCTGGCAGCCTCTTGAATACATGAAATCTCAATATCTGTTGTTATTTTAGAGCAGTGAGGACTTCGATATCAGCCATGGTTGAATATATAACATTCTGGGTAAGGAAAATGACAAATACAACATTATTACCGTTGGGTTATGCTGTACATGAACAATATCTTTATCTTGGTTGGCTGAGTGGTTCACCTGGTGGCCAGACATCAGATCTGTGGTTCAGTCATACCATTATCACCTCCCAGACAAAAATGTTTTCTTATTGTCTGACAGTGTAAAGACAGACCAGACTGACAGCCTGCCGTCAGCCAGTGTTTGGCTGTCACTGACCGTCTGTGGCCTTAGTTTTTTAAGTTCTCCCACACCATTTGCACCAGGCATCCCTTGTCAGCTGCTATTCGGTTGACTGAGTCCATTGAATTGGCCAGGGAGCCTGTCAGTAAAATAAATCACACTTATTTGCAGTTAAACAAATCAATGCAGGAGAAGAGAAATAGAGAAATGGAAAAAAGAACCTTGTGCCTGTCGCCATAATTTCACTTGTTTAGTGTTTTTTCTGAATTCTTCACCATTTTATTATAATTATTCTCAATTAGAAGTGGCTACGAATACAGACTTATGCCACCTGGTGTTATGGAGAGTTATTTCCTCTCACAGGGACGAACACATGAGCGAGATGGCCATCGGCTACAGTCTTTGCAGCGTCTTCAAGGGCAACGTTTTGGCAGAGACACAGGTGACGCGAGGCAACACAACAGTTATTATTACTTTATCACCCGTGTGTTTCTCTGAGTTTGCAAAGTAAGGATACCCCTCAAAACTATGATAATCATTCCCTCCCATTAGAGACAATACTTTTTAAATGCCCACTGTTGTTTCATCTTTCAAGAACACAAGCCCACTTAAGAGATAAACTGCTGGGAGCAGAGACGCCGAGGACTGTAATTTGGTCTAATTAACTAAATCTTCATAGACCTGGGATCTTGTTTTGGAAAACAGCTATTGGTAATGTTTCCTACTTTTCTTCTCTCTTTTCTGTTCTTTTCTTGGGTATGCATTCACACTTTTGTTGTTAATTAGCCAAATACACTACATAACATGTCAGAGCCTGTCCAGCACAGATCAAGCAGGGTTTAATTGCTTTAAAAACCTTAAGTTATCCAATGCATAAAGGCAAGAATCACAGAGCAAAGGGTACTTTCAGAGGCACCACTTTGACAGCAACATTATACAAGTGTGCAGAAACAAATTCATTATTAAACTTAAACTGCATTTTTCCTCCAAATATAGCCTCAACAGAGCAAAAGTCACAGGGCATGGTGTATTTCACGAGATAAGCTTGAATCTCACCATTTTCTGACATTAAATATATTGTCTTTTTACTCTTACAGCACATATATGTTTCAAATGATAAGCAAATTATCACATTCTGTTTGATTTATGTTTTACACAGTGTCTCGTCTTTACCAGAACCAGAATGACAACATCACCATAAATTACCTCCTGGAGTGTAGTGGCCATCACATGGTGATGATCTTTTCTCACTAGCAGAAAGTGACATTTTCCTTTAAAAGCTGACCACGTTGGTATGATCAGCTTTCTGTTTCAGCAGAGTAAAGGTTAATTTTTTTATCCAGCATCCCTGGTCGCTACAGTCGTAACAACATGGTGGCAGGAAAGCTTTGACTGTTGTACCAGGTAGTCTGAAGCTGAGGGACCCAAACGCAGGCACCAGAAGCTGGGATGTTATTAGGAGGGGGTTTATTGAACAGAGTATATTATAGTGGAGGCTGGAGGCTCCGACAGAACACCACAAAAAGCCACGAAAAATAGTCAAAATACAACATTGACATTACGGCTTCTTTTTCACATTTTCTACTCATGGTGCAAAACATGTGCAACACAGACGAGAGTCTCTCTGGCTGATTTCCTCGTATGAGGTGTTTTGTTTCTAAAAAAATATATCACCACTTACTAAAACTCCCAATTAATCTTTTTCTTCTGGTTAATTTGAAGCATTTGACATTAATGTGCTGTTTTTAGAAATAAAACCCATCATGTTTTCTGCCTTTGGAAACAAAGCTCATTAGAAGCAAAAGGGTCACACAAGTTGTAAAACTGCTTGACCCCAATACTCTGTATTTCCACAACGCATTTGAGTGTGCTTTTAATTATTTAGTCTCCATCCTGGCTGAGGTCTGGCTGCTGCTTGGCCAGAAACTACACTCTCAGAGTGTGCAGCTGAAAAATAGGTTTAAGCCACTAATGGCTTGTGTGATGAATTTCACCGTCTCCACTTACTGTGTTGCTTGAAAATGAGACAGCGAAGCTTTAATTTTGTCAAGTGAAGGGAAAATTATTCTGAAACGACGTGCCGCATGAAATGATATATGATGTTTTTAAGAAAGCTGCACACTCGCTTTAGTTCATTTTAGGGAAAATCAGTGAATAAGAGAGTGTGTGTGAGTGAGTGATGGAGGTGGATGTGCGCTACTGGTTTGCACAGTATTGATATGCCAAAGTTTACACAACTGATTAACAACCCTCTGCCTATGAAATTATTTTATGCTCTGATCCTTCAGCTTTCTTTACATCAATTTGTGTGTGTTTACTTCTAGTCAGTAGAGTAGAAATAACAATCTCCCACTCTCAAGGAAGACAAGTGGCTTCCAAAGTATGGAACCCCATTTCTGCCCCCAATCTATCACTTAATATTAATTATGAAGTGCTTTTCATTGTATGAACTATTGAAAAATAATGAGAGCCAAAAGCTATAATTACAAGGCGTAAAGTGGCGCTGGCCAATTAGTCAATAAAAACAACGCATGTTATAAAACTTAAATTCTGTCCAAGCTGGTTATCTCATGTGATTAAAACTGGCAATATACAACAACAATTACTTTCATTGTCGACTAACTACTCGCACACATCCTGGGACATCTTTGAGGCAGACTAGAATAACAGGGTCACTGTCAATATGTACTATACTAAATACTACATATGCACCACTCTTCGAGTCAAAACAATAAAGAAACTTGACTTGGTCACGCCTCAAATAAAATAGAACCTGAAAGACAAGCATGAAGCTTTCAGACTGGATGTTAACCTCAACGAAGTCAGTCAAAGTCAACTGACACAAAACTTTTCACCACAAAACCAAGGTTCAGTTTCAGCCTCATGCAGGCCTAACCTTACACATAACGCCAAGAACAGCACCAACAACATCAAAATAATGACAATAATAAAAGAAAAAAGAGCTCTGATAACTGTTTCAGTGTCGGCTTCAGCAGATATCCAAATTCAGGTATAAGAACCAGATTGGAACAACAAAGTGGACTGGTGGATCTCCATTTATTAGAGCAGGACATAGGGGATGAGACAGATGGGCAATATTGTCAGGCAACATAATCCAGGCAGCTATTACGTTTCTAATTAGATTGTAATTGGGAAACTAAATGAGTAGTATACCAATGTAATTTTTTCAAGTGACACAGTTGCCCAACTCACGAGGATGTTAAGAACTGCATTATCAGTATATGAAGTGATTTCCCTCCCTGACAAATCCAAGCTGGAGTGCATGAGTATCTGTCGCCCCAACCATCACTGAACAAGGTGCCCATCAGCAAGTCACCCCAGATCTGTTAACAGGGTATTCCTCACGAGTTCACCGATGAAAAATAGTAAATGTGTGCAATAACAAGCACTAAAAACATCAAACCAGAGTTGAGTCATCATCCATGAAGCACCACTTGAATCACTAAAACTATCCAAATGTAAAAAACAAACAATCCAGCCCATTAAGTTCATGACTAAAAGCAGTTTTGCATAAGGATTTCCTCTCTCCTGACACTCTTCTGAGCTGCACACTCATACAACACGCTTCACTCCACACAAAACTGAGTTGAGTTTCTAAGGAATTATGGAAACAGACTGCACTACCTGGCTGCATGCAGAGACACCCGGTGCATCCAGCGTTGTGCTCGGACATGTGGAGATCATTCATTTTTCATTTCAACTTTACTTCTCCAGGATAACTGACTCAATAATGATAGTGCTTCCTAGGCAGTGCAAGGTACATGAATGAACACTAAATGAGACTAAATGGAAATTTATCAAACACTGCAGCATGACAGTCTGTAAATGCAAACCTAGTTTAAGTCCTGCAGGCTGGTTTGTTCCATGCCACTGTAGGCCGAATGAGCTGATTTTAAACAATACTAAATTTACTCCATTTTTTGCTGTTTAACCTTCAGAAAGACCACTACCAAACTAAAAGTCGGACTTCAGCGTTTATATCTCATGTCTCCAGGTTAGAATTGGGTACTGAACCTCAATACTTCTACTTTTTGTATTTATGTGGAACTGACTTCGAAGAAACTACAGTGTGGGCTGCGTTGATTCCAAAATAGATCTTGATAAAAATTAAAAAAGTTGAATGTGGTAAATTTTCTTTATTATATAAACGTGAACCGAGATAATCATGAATAACCTTACAAGAGCAAGACTGACACACAGTTTTGGCAGTGATCCCCTCCAACACTTCAGAATGACATCTTTGAACGGACACATTTTTCAGTGCCACTCTGCGATGCTGCTCTGAGCAGATGGGCCAGAGAATATTTGCATCAATTTTTAGATCAAACATTCATTACTGGTGTCATTGACTGTACAGTTGTGACCAGCGGGGCTGCTGAGCACACAAGAACAGATTTACTGGAGTGAAGATAAATAACATTACAAGAACTTCTGAATAGAACTGTCCGGCAGGCATAAATATAAGCATTAGTACAAAATTAGATTGTTGGGGAGCCGTGTGTGTTTGAATTGGCTTGTTGTTGTATGATGTATTTACACGCATATCATTTCAGACGTATGAAGCACAAATTCAGCTTAAAATGATTTGCAAGTCGTTACCAAACACAATTTACATCATAACACAGTACACTTGCACTACAAATGTGGGCCTTAAAATGACCTTATGAGTTGATTCTCTCTTCACTCACAATGGTACCATGGTGTTCAGTGCAGGGATTTTTTGCTGTTATTCCAATTCAGCAGACAGATTTTTTTTATTATTATTGTGCTCAACCACTGTACATTCTTTATCCAGTTAAAGCCGAAAAGGCAAGCTGCCAATTTAATCTCCGTACAGCATTCTTTACAAAATTGAATTAAAAGTTCACAGTGTTTTAAGGAAATGCTGCAGAAAACAAGACAAATAAAGCAGCTGAGAAGGACAAAGAAGTTAAAGTTTTGAAAAAAACTTCACAAAAGTGAATAGTCCAACTCTGAATAGGAATGCTAAAGCAAGCACATCTTAATCTACATGGACGCCACCTTTCTTTACAGTCTGAATCAAGTTCATAGTGAGTCCAGCCAGTTCTAAAGAGATTAAATCTACAAGGCTGATGGTAAGATAGTAATTGTCTGTCTGAAGGGAGGTGCTTTGACATTTGATTTTTGACCTTGATGCTTTTCAGGATGATAATTCCTGTGATTATTTCAACAGTAACAGAATTATCAGAACTCAACATACTTTCATCAACTAAATTCTCCATCTTCCCCAATAAATTTAAAGATACAATCTTTAATGTATTCATTTTCGCAGGGAATGTACTATATTCACAATATGAAGATGATATCAGTAATCACATAGGAGTGTAAGAAAAGAGCCAAACTAACACATTTTTCTCCCAAAATATTGGTAATAGTGACATGCTACATACATGTGGAGCTCCACTTCACAGTCAGTTTACTGCTCAAAAGATGTATGTCAGTGTTTGTTTTTTCATCTTCAACCTTTTATTGTGCTTTGTCAATATCTCTTGTCTCAATGTCTAAAAGCAATTAAAGGTAACAAAGTTAAAAAGACAACAAGATCAACTTTATGGGGTCAACTTTGTCTTTAAAACACAAATGCTGATGTGCTGAACATCAGGAGGGTTATGAGCTCTTCTCAATATCAGCTTCACATATCAACGTTGTTCACTAAAGCAAATAAACAGAGAGGAGCAGAAAACAAACGATCCCCTGTTGTGAGAAGGCGGGATTGACTGCAGATAAACTCTATATTACAACATTATGCACAGGGGCTGTCATGGTGCTGTAAAGGTAGGCATTGTTCGCCCTGAGTGAAAGAACGTAGCAGAAACGCTGACCTCGTTGAGCTCCCACAGCGAAATTAATTATAGGATTGATTATCATGACTGGTGGATGGTTAAATGGGTCAGTCATGACAGGATATGAGCAGTCTGTCATCACAGCTGGTTTGCTCAGTGACAACTCAAAAAAAATCTAAGATCAGATCGACGTTGGTGCAATTCTGGTCCTCTATTGTTGAGTATATCTGGGACAAGGAAATCAGCTCTGACACCGAAATTGCAATGTTTGGTGTTGTCCCTCACCAGGTGGCTTGACACCTTAATATATTCAACTGGAAGTCAGCTACTACACATAGGCACTGGGTTGGGGATGTGATGGTGCATTCTAAGGTTGAGAAGCTGAAATACTCAACCAGGGGATCCACACGGGATATTTTATGGGGTCGAGCCATTTCTAGATTTCTTTGAATACTGAAACATTGGACTATGGTTTATCAATTGATAATCTCTGGACTTTATGTAACAACTTGAACTTTCATTTAATCATTGTTAGTTTTTCTTCTCTTTAACTTGTGGATGTCCATTGTGATCTCATCGATTGTAAATAGTTCATGTTTTTGCATTTTAAAGCCAATAAAAAAAGTATGAAAACATAAAATGTGAAAAAATACCAAGGTCACAAGGAATCTAGAGCTGTGAAATTTCTCAATTATAAGATGCATCGGCATGCAGACGTGGAAGATTCTACATCGAGACAGAGCGTAATCAAGAGTCTGCAGCTAATGTTGGCTGTTGATCATGGGAGCAACGTGGGAGCACGTTATGTTGCGGGGCACATGTTGTCATAACAGCACAAACTGGACTTCTGCCTCAAAACTATTACTAATCACATTAGCCATTTTTACCTGAAGCTAACGTTTGCAGCCATGAATAATAAATGTTACAGCAGCCCAGCTAATCAGCCGAGATCTGAGGAGGTGCTGTCAGCTTTGCCGTCCAACTCTGAGAGAGGTGTGTGCAGCAGAGTCAATAAATGTCTTTTCTTAAAGCTGCCATGTGAAAACAATATTATTGTAGGTTACAACAAACGTGTAAGGCACTGCAGAAGGTTAAAGGTTTTGTTTTGGTGATGTTTATGTATTGAAAAGATGCAGCTTTTATTCTGTAGACTGCTGTAGTCTGATTATTGGGAGGACTTTTTGAATAAAAGGGGAATTTCAATGATGTGTGCAGCTATATAGATCATTGAGAATGCTATACACTGAGATGCATCGAGAATTGTTTTGCATTGAAATCGTTGACAGCTGAGTTGTAATCGAATGGAATCATGAAGCCAGTGAGGATTCATATCTCTTATTGAATCCACACTGGTGCCCGTTATGATGGATTCATCAGGACCGAGTGGTCCGGAGACACTTCCTGACCTCGATGTGAGCTGAGTGACAACACAGTATTCAGTAGTCAATGGCAGCAAAGTAAGAAACTGAGGGTGGGTAAGAGATTTGTGCAGAAACACAGACACTGAATGTATGATTACTGCAACATTTCACACCAATTGTGCATTTCTAAAACCAGATTATATTGTAATCAGTGCAGCTCATCTGAGATTTGTCGTGTAGGCTGCGCTCCCCCACCACTTTTCCATGACAATAGTGTGAGACAGGAATAATCAGAGGGCTGCAACTTACAGTCATTTTTGTCATTAATTAGCCGCTGATTATATTCCTGATAAATCAATCTTTTTATCTACAATATTTCAGAAAATAATGAAGACTATCCCAGAGTTTCACAGAGTTTACCACCAAGGTGACATCCAAGTGTGTCAGTTTTGTTCTCCTTTGTCCAAAATCCAGTTCACAATCATTTAAACCATAAATAAGCAGCAAATCATCATGTTTTGTTGACAAATTGTCAATTTATCAGCTAATTCTTTGGTAATCTGACGAAGTTCACGTGATGAGCAGTACAGCAATTCTGATATTTTGTAGTCTGCACAAGGTTTCACACTTCACAACCTGCAGCATAATCGTAATTAAAAGACAAACCTTAAGGATAATCAATCAATGCAATACATTATTCCATTACTGTAAGTATTATGAGAATGATGAGTATCATTGCTACATTGGGCAATTGGTGTATTTGGTGTATATATATCATATATATAGTTGAATTCTGTCGACAGTCTAATGCTTTCATGAGTATAGTTCATAGTCATTTTGTACACTGCTGTAATTTATCAGCATTGCTTTTATTACATTCATGCATTTGACCTTGGGGGCATTAAATAAGTTAACCAAGTTGTACCAAGAACATTTCTAACATTAAGAAAAGTTTAAAAATTAGGAGAAACGGACAACAGGGAAATGTCTTCTTTCAAATTTGTATGCAAATTGTTCTGCTTTTGCCTGACTTAACCGTATGTAAATAAATCTCTCTGTGTAAAGCATGCAAATATTTTCTGCCCTTGGAGGTTTCAAGGTCTGAGTTTGAACTGAAAACTAAGAGTTCTTTTGTTGCCTTCCAAACTTTGCAAGCTTTTGTTGTTCCTTATAGAATTGCATGACCTTTCTGAACTTGACCATAATTTAATTGTATTCATGTTGAAATTTTGAAAAAAAGATCTTACTGAGGAGAAATAGGTGAGAACTCAGTGCAGCAGATGATTTTAGCCAACCCACAGTCGGAGAAGAACACCAGCCAAAGCATCCACAAACCCAAATCTTTGAAAATGCCCAATACATTTCTCACCAACAGCTACAATGTCCTTTGGGGAAAAATAGCAATTTTCTTTCCATATTAGTGTAGAGGGGTTGATATGAAAGAAAACACACAGAATGAATTCAGCTGATGGCATTAAGCTAGGTGAGGTGGGTGTTTGGAAGATGGGAATATAAACCCAGTGGCACAGGGACCAGATGGCAGCTACATGGTTTAATGACTATATTCCTGCTCCGGCTCAGACTGCCCACACAGGGACTTCTTCAAAGACAGGTTGGAATCTGCTGGGCGCTGGCTGTACAAAGAACGGATTTAGTCTGAAAGTTAAGGGCATCTGTGGTTCAGGGACGCAATGAAAGAATAGGTTGAGCTACTAAAACGGTTTTACACTGTGGATAACGAGTTGCTGAATGTTGGCACTGTTACACGCTCTTCTTAAATGTACAATTTAAAGTGCTCTCATGCAGCTACAAAGTTTTAAGGAGACAAGTCATGCACTGCTGTTAAAATGCTGTGACATTGACTTTTACATCACTGCATAAGGGAAGTGCTTTCTGTATATAATATGACCCAATCACACAATTTAAAACAATGAATTATCTTCTTTGCAAATTCATAATGACAATAATGGTTATGCAGGTTTTCAGGATATATCGATTAATCATTTAATCTATAAAATGTCAAAGAATTGTGACGAATCCTCATCACAATTTCCTAAAGCCCAGGTCGACGTCTTCAAATTGCTTCTTTTGTCCAACCAACAATCGAAAACTCAAAGACTCTTCACTTACTGACAGAAATCACCAAAAAAAAGCGGCAACTGTTTGTTATCTTTGCTTGAAAAAATGGATGTTCAAGCAGTCTGTGAGTAATTCTCTTCTCTTTAATCGACTAATCTTAATCGATCAACTGACTAATCTTTGCAGGTTTAGTCAAAACCACATCCTTTCACTACATTCCAGTGGATTGGGGGCAGAAATTATTAGCCTATGAATTGATAAGTCGATTGAAAATGAATTGCCAAACCTTTGATAATCAATTGTTTTTAAGAGAAGTTTTAGGCCAAAATTTTAAAAATCCACTGGTGTATCTTTCTTAAATTTGAAAATTTGCTTTAGTTTGGTCTTCTACTATAATAAACTGAATTTTGGGAGGTACTGGACAGTTTGTAAAAGGCACAGGGGAAATTATGTCATCTTTCCCTCTTTCTCTATTTCACATTTTTATCCACAGGACCAAACGATTCATCATTTAATCAAAAATATGTGGTAAATTATTTGATAACAAATATAGTTCTTAGCTGCAAACATAGTCCGAACTGGAGGCAAAGAACAATTTGAATTTTCTAAAAATCAGAAATCCAACAAAGAATGGGCCACTTGACGACGAACTGACCAGGCGTGCGGAGGGCTGACAATAAACAGGATTTTGGACATCTCTTAAGCTTCCTTTTCCAGTTCTTCACATAAATACTGCAGTCACTCTACATGTATAAAAATGAATACAACTGCATAAATACCTCTATCATTATTTCACACCTCTAAAGCAGACAGTGGTGAGGGTGTAGGTGCTGACACCTATCTGCATTTGTAAATGTCTAATGCTATTACTTTGGCACAGCTTTCATGGGTTGGCTTGAGTTTGACTGGACAGCTCCCTCTGAGAATCTGCAGCCGTCCAAACATGACAAAGTTTGTGAAACTCTGAGAGAACTGCAAAGCACTGTGTCTAAAAAAGGTCTTAAATGGTTGTCCCTTATCTCTTACTTTGGTATAAGCAAATTTCACACTGCCACTTCATGCAAAAGTTGACAGTTTCCTCGCTTTAGTAAGACTGCATCCACAAATTAGTGCTGTAATTGGATTATTAGCTTACATTTGTTAGGGCACAGAGAGCCAAAGAGGGACAGGCAGTGCACTGTAGTCTTTGGGTCCTTGGTGGAAGGTGACAGGTGGTGAACAACAGCTGGCTTCCCTTGCTGCTCCACTCGGGTCAGAACTGTCCGGTTCCAAAAACTCCCAGCTGCCCTGTTGGTCTGCCTGGCCACCAGCCTCTCCTGTCTCTCTCTCTTTGTCTGCTTTGCTAACACTATCTAATTCTACATTTGTATTACTCTTTTCATTTGACTCTTGTTAGCTGATCCATTCTTTTGTTTGGACAAATTTTTCTTCACACTCACTCGTCCTCTAAGTATAGACATGCAAAACACTTTTCTTATAAGACTTGAGGAAGAACAAGAAAAGTTGACTGTGTGGATCTGAACAATGACCAACGCAAGTAAGGCTGTCTGAATACCATTTTTGGTCTTTGAAGCTTCAGTGACAACACATCCTCTCTCCCAACTCGTCAGATACAGCAGCTTGTTCAGGGGCCTTTAGCCTCAAACTATGACGCTCTATCTACCCCTCTAGCATCAGTTTTGCACATGACGAGATCAGCGGTCAAGTTAACAATGACACATAATATGCAAAGTCTGGCAAACAGTTCACTAAATATGACTTTTGGTCAGTTATTAGCATTATAGAAATGCCGCAGTTTGGTTAGGTTTTGGCACCAAAACTACTTGGTTAAGTTTAGGAGAAGATCATACTTTGAGTGGAAATAACTGCCTCCATTTACATGAGCTGTTTCAAGCTAGCACTAATCGCATACCCTTCTCATGGGACCATATTTTGCGCACATGGAGCAAAATCCTCCCTTGCTGGTATTTCTGTTTTTTAGGTTTTGAGACTACTTAAAAGCTGTAGAGAAGATCCATTTTGTGCTCATTTTAACGGTCTTTGCCTTTTTTGTTTCTTTAGGACAGACGAGAAGAAATGTTTTCGTCCTTTGAATATTGCTTTGGGCGCCAATTATCATGGCAACATTAGAAGCTTTGAAGCATTTGGGTCATCCCTAAATTGAAGAGTATATTAAGGGCTGTAAACAGGATAGTTTCACTGCCTGCCCTTCTAACCATCGTTAAAATATCAGTGTCTTGACAAGGTGATCAATAGATTCAAGTCCCTGGTCTCAAATCACATCTCAACTCAACAATGTCACTTCTAAAAGGCAAACAAAATACCAACAGGTCTCAGGAATTGTAGTAATGCCTCCATTCAGTCTGGCTTTTCAGTCCTCATTAAAGTACTTCCTGTTGACATGCTTGGTTGATATTCTACAGATCACAGAGCAGCCCAATGAGGCCAGAACAGAATGTGTGAGAGCCTGAATGGATTGATCAGCTGCTCATTATACAGATCGGAGCTGTGTGTGTGGCTGTAGGTGATGTATCTGATGGGGGGATGCTTTGGTCAGCAGCCAGTCCAGGCACTTTCTGCGCCCCAGGCAGCATCATATGAAGTCATCCCTTGAAGGCATCCTCCCAGGCAATTTAAAGGTGCATCTAATTCCCACCTTATTACTGCCACACACAGGATCACTCGGCATCTGACTCCAGGTTCTGCGGACAGCTGCATATAATATCAGCCTTACTGGTCTGATGAGCTCCTCTGCTATGGGTGCCTCAGAATAATCCCTCTCTTCACCTCACAAGCAGAATCGCAATTTGATGCCGAGATATGCTCATCTGTTGTGGCACTGAGGATTCACTTTGAACCGAAGGACAAAAGCAATCAAAGATTTTAACTGTCATTCAAATTCAAGGTAATTCATGTATTTAGCTTTTCATAACAGGCTCATCTCAAAAGGGTCTAACAGTACACCTACCTAGACAAAGAACTGTTGGAGAAAATGTAGTAAATTATTACCGTGGATGGGATATAGTTCACACCAATCTTATCATTGTATTTTGTTGTTGTTTTAAAAAACTGCAACAATCAGCCACAACATAAAAGGACCAACAGTTGAAGGGATTAATACTGATCGTCTCATCACAATGCAATGTTCTGCTGGGAAACCTTGGGTCCACTTGACATCCACCAGCCATCAAAGCACTGTTAAAGAGCAAATACATGCCCGAGGACAATGGCACCTTGGGTTTATATCCTTCTCGAGCCACCAATCAACTATCTTTCCTCAGTATAGCTATCAAAGTTTGCCTACATATTGTTGCTTTATCTGTCCAATTGAATGTACACACACTGGCTGTTTCCTGTTCTATCCCAGTATGCGTTTTCTCTGTTGACTTTCTTCATCAGCAGCATGTTTCAGAAAGTCGCTGAAACATCACACCTGAACTGGACTTGTTCAGGAACATCCCACAGATCCACAATCAGATTACAATCTGGAGAATTTGGAAGCCAGGTCGACGACTTGAGCTATTTGTCACATTCCTTGGCCCGATCCTAACTAAGTTTTTGTCGTGTGTCTGGGCACATTCTCCTATTGTGGAGGCCTCAGCTATTGTTGAGTGCCGTTGCCATGAGGGGGTGTACTTTGTACCTGGTCTGTGTATTGTGCTGCAGTGGCATCCACATGAATGCCAGGACCCAAGGTTTCCCAGCAAAATGTTGTACTGAGATGAACAATGTTTTTTGTCATTTTGTTTGTCTTTTTTGAGGCAAATTGAGGAAAAAAAAAAAAAAAACTTGGTAAAATAGCACTAATTTGGACACTGACATTATTAGAATATGATGATGATGATGATACAGTTCATTGGCTAACAAAGACATCAGACTCAAGTGTCTAATCATATATGCCTTCTGCTGGCAGTAACCTGCTGCATGAGTAAAAAGATGGTTCACAAGTTTATATCCGTGTCCATACAGACTTTAAGAATACAACCTTTATAGTGAAGATTCTGAAGGAATTTAATAAATATTGAGATACGGCCAAAAATGTGTTTTGTGAGGTCACAGTGACCTTAACCTTTGACCATCAAAATCTTATCAGTTCAGCCTTGAGTCCAAGTGGACATTTGTGCCAAATTAAAGCAATTTCCTGAAAGTGTTCCTGAGATATTATGCTCACAAGAAAGGGAAGAACGTCAGTTTACAGGGATCTTGACCTTTAACCACTTAAGTCGAAACTGCTAATCCTCGAGCCAAGTGGATGTTGGTGCCAAACTGAAAGAACTTCCCTCTTGGCATTTATGAAATATAGCATTCACAAGAAATAGGAAAGATGTACATTCAGACGGACAACCAGAAAACATAAAGCACTGAGGCATAAAAATCATACTGTGATTGCAATATGATTCAGGATTACTGAGAATGATCGATTTAGTCTCACAATTGTTATTTTTTCTCTGCAAACACTATTCAAATCATGATGATGAGACATTTGTTGATGAGGGTCTGTTCTTGAACATTATTATCTCACCACTGGAGAACAAGATTTGTAGTTTAGGCCATCTGTGCAGCACTACAGTACTTCATTATAACATGTTTTTTCACACATATCCCATTTGTCAAAAAATTTCAGCTTCTTGTGATTTGGATGTTTCACTTGTCCATAATCGCGATTTTGATAATATTTGGATTAACTGTGCAGAACTATGACAACAGAATATTTGCAATTTGCACAATGTCTGAGACATTAAAAAAATGTCTAAGTCACAATAATGAGGACAAAATCCACCCAAAATGTAATATGAAAGCCATCTGAGCCGTCCTCCTCAAACTGTCGGTATCAGAAGCCAGAGTGTGGTCAGCTGGGTCTCCATGCCTGCAACGGCGCCACTCATCGATTATAGAAGGTTGCTTCACTAATGAGTGAAGGTCAACCCCTTCGCCATCCGTCACTGTCTTCCTCGCCATCATTTCTTTCCTGTTGGTTTCTATCCCTCTCTGCCTCCCGCTCATTGTCTGGCATGCAGCAGGATGTGGAGTGAGAGGAGGACATGTCAATGTTATCAGCATGCAACAGACGACAGCTTTGAGGGAGACCGTGACTTTCAGCTGCTGCCCCTGCGGCTAATTACCCACACTCCTCACTGGGTGGATCCCCACTCGCCTCTTTGCAAAACAAACTACCGAGCTATGGGCGGCCATCTTGCATGTTGAGGCCAACGGCTTTTTAAACTTTAGTGTGACACTTACATTATTAATGCGGAGGAGCAGCGGGTAACAGAAGATGTCCCCATCGAGAACACATGGCCAAAAAGCCCACTTGAGTCCAAATAAAAGGCTTTTAATATGATTTCCAAATAAAATCAGTGTTGTATATAGATTTTTGGGGGTATTCTGATTACATAAATGTGTGACAAAAGTTTAGTATGTGTTGTTTTTTTACTGATATTGATAATTGAGAGCAATTTCAAACAATTTGTTGGCAGAAACATTCTAACCACATTTTACGGTAAAAATATAAACCTGTCAATACTCTTTGGTGCAAACAATACAGAAACAGGCCTATATATAATGAAAATCCTGGAAACATTGGGACAGACCTCTGGCTCTGCTATGCTCTGTAGGTTTTGTCTCGCCCTGGGCTGCTTGCTTGTGTTTTGTATTTCCCTTCAGGTCCTGGCAGTGCAACTGTATTGTATAAGTGCAACTGTGTGTATTTTGGATTAGCTGTGTCCATTCCTTCTCTCTCTCACTCCATCGCTGGTTCTTCCACTTGCATATATTCAATCTTCTTTTGCCTTCAGGATATAAAGACTTGAGATGTATGAATTCTAGGGTTAAGGCCAAAAATGATTTGTTCAGGTCAAACTGACCTTTGGCCTTTCACAATGAAATTCTAGTCAGTTTATCCTTGAGTCCAAGTGGACATCTGTGCCAGATTTGAAGAAATTCCCTCAAGGCGCTCCTGAGATATCGCATTTATTATGATGGGATGGACCAATGGAGGCTCATAAAGATGGATGGAAGGACAACACAAAAACATACTGCCTCTGGCCACGGCTGTGGCTGTGATACAAGTTAAAACAATACATTTGCAGCTGCAAAATTAAGTAAAATCAATATTCACTTTAACTATGTGCCGTTTTGTTTGAATAACCTTGATTTTAAGGCCGAGATAAAACACATCATTGCATGTATATACAAAGAAACAACAGTTTTATTGGCAGTCTAGCGAAGATATATTGGGATTTAGTACAAATTTAAGATCAGGTTTGTGAATTTAATAACCTAAATCAATGAAGTCACGGATTCCATTAAAATTCTTTACAGGGGGAGTAAGTTTGATATTTACTGCGCCAGAGTATAAACAGACTATAATACACCTGAAGGGGGTTGCAGATCAATACCAATAACTCTCACTTCAGCAAGTGTAATTTCACTTTCTGACCCAGGCTGCTTTTCCAAAACAAAAACTGTCCATTCGCTGGAAAATTAAAAGCATGCTTTATAATTAGTGTCTGTTACAGACCACAGTAATGCATAAACAGACGATGGGTGAGAACATTTTGTCAATTATGTGATTCCTGGCTTGCAAAAGAAGTGTTCCTCTTCAAATTAAAATTAAATAGTTTACACGAACACAAGCACATAAAACTTAATAAGCTCATCACTCACATTCCAAGGATGTTTAATTTTAAGGAACAATGCGTATGATATTGATATTATTGCTCATTTAGCAGCTAGACAGACCGACCACACTGACATCTGACACCACAATTCGGTAAGCTGCCATCAATTCACATGTATTCAGCTTGAAATTTCATTAATGGACAACTGAAACCCATAAACGTCATTCAAAACCCATCTCAGCTTTCTATAGATGTCTTTGTGGTCTTCTCAGGCAGTTGCTGTGTGAAATTGAAGAAAGAGTCTCAACCAATTGCATTTTAATCAACCGGGTGAGCAGCAACAAATTAGTTTGCTCTAGAATTGATTTAGTTGTTAAGTTTTATTCCATACTTTGTTTAAAGTGCCAAACAACACCGAGTTATTTTTAACTGTGATTAGAAATTGTGGGACCTGCCTCCCTAACAACACAGCTGTGTATCAGTGGACTGAAGGAGATGGACACAGGTAAGACAAAGTTTAAAAAGAATTACAAACTCAGCTGATATTTTCTAGTTTACTAAGAGAATGCCAGCTTATTTTATCTGGTGCATTGTAGATTCAATCTACCAGCATCGGGATCTTTCAACAAATTAAAGCACTCAAGGCTCAATTTTGATTATTGCAGTCTCAGTAGCACCTGTGGCCACTGCAGCTGTGCTGCTTGTGCATTTATAGGCTGAGTTGTTGCTGGGTCCCCTGCAGCACTTGAGGAAAAATTTAAATTCAGTCAACAACCTGTATAATCACGTCTGGGTTACGTTGTTGTGTTTTTTTATTATAGCGGCTACTTTATTGTTTGTCTCTCCCAGGTCCAGTTTAGTGGAGCCATGAGGACTCTGATCATGTTTTATTTAGGAAAAACATTTTATTTTACTGATTATTTAAAACCAAGGAGACTGTAAACTGATATTTGGGACCGATATTCATCTGCAGTAAAGAGTGGGGAGGAGGGATAAAATCATCTGTCTTTGTGTGTCTCATTTATAGACAATAAAGCTGAACATGAAAGTCAATTTTAGCAAATACAGTAAGTTAAGGTACATCACCACAATCCTATTAATTCAAAGTCTGTAGAAAACAATGCCTACCATTACCAGATACTATGAGAGATATTAAAAAGTAATAGCCACCGCAGTTCCACAATATCAGCTTATATATAAATGGTCTAATTGAGTTCTGAAAAAACAACATCTGTTTAATTCGCTTACATTTTCTCATTTACTATTTCTATTAAAAGTCAGAGGAGAAACTTAAATTAAAGTTCAATCAACTGTGCAGCATTTGAGTCGTTAATTTATGGTACAGTATATCACAAATTAAGGAACAAAACATTGACAGCCACACCCCAAACTGAAAGTAGGTCGAGTACACACTGGATTATTAACTATCTATGAATGTTATTGTTGTATTTGAGGAAACACTATCCAGTCCAGTGTTTTGAGGAAACTGGATGCATGTATTTACAGCACATTAAGATTGATCCTCTTAAACTTAAGATATGCTGATGGCTTTTATTGTGTTCTCTTTCTCGAGCTGCTCCCAGCTCCAAATGTAGTGCTTTGATTGGACTATGAAATATAGTAAGAAGGGAACCTGCCAAGGGTGTTTTCTCGATATTCTACTAATGAACCGTGACTGTTCTCCTTTATCGAGAAAAACAAACAAACTGGAGAAAAATACATGCATGCTGTAGCCACAGGGAGCTGCTGTCAGCCGGTCGGACTAAAGTAAATGCAAAGAAAACACTTAACAAGAACTAATGGGCTCTTTTAAAATAGTCTCGGCTTCTGTGTAATTTACCTCCCTTATAATGGTCACAGCTGACAGCAGCAGTGGAGATTAGATATGCTTTTTTCCACATGCCTGCACCCTCACAGCAGATTGTGCTGTGTTTTTTTCTGTTGTGTCTGGTACATTGTTAGGCTCAGCAGGGATATGCCGGAATCAGAATCGTGCTGGAGAGGTACCAAATCACATTTAGGATCATCTGTCTTTCCTAGGGTGGCGGCAGGACTGCATGCTGCTTCTGCCTTCTACTGTCCCCAACAAACAGGACCACAATCCTCTGTTATTACCGCCCAAGCCCAAAATGCTCAAATGCATTACCCTTTTGTAACACAGCAATAAATTACACTCAGCAGATGCTGGCTGCACTTTATTTCTCTCACATGACGATAATATGTCACTTGAAGTCTACTGTGCTGCAGCAGCTCATCCCTGTTAGCAGCTGTATGGGATGTGGTTAATATCTCAAAGGGATATTCCGGTGTAAGTTTAATCCATGGTCTAACACACCTTGACACCGAGTAAGACTCCCCCTCGAGAGGTCAAGTTAGCTGACCGCTAGCTTAGCTAGTTTTAGCAACCTCAGAAAAGACCGCACGATAACAATACACTGCAGCTTATGTCTCCAACTAGAAACCACCATCAAAAAGCCACAATTAATGGTGAGAACAGCAGCAAACTTCAGCAACAGTACATGTACAGTCCCAGCACACAGTACGAAGCATCAAACATCTGCTAGCTTTGCCGGATTTGTATTAAAAACACAGCTCAACTCACCCTCTCCTCCAGCAGCCTGCCTGTGTGGGGAAGCCCTGACGAGTCGATTACCGAGTGCAGTAGATTTCTGCAGCTCAAGGATGAAAATGTCTGATTATTACTCCATTACTTCCCTTATTCTCCCTGTCAGCTCTCGATAATAAGAACTGAGCATTCCATGTAAGTTTGGTGCTGTTCTGACCATTATTTGTGGCTTTTTGATGGCGGTTTCTAGTTGGAGACATAAGCTGCAGTGTATTGTTATCGTGCGGTCTTTTCTGAGGTTGCTAAAACTAGCTAAGCTAGCGGTCAGCTAACTTGACCTCTCGAGGGGGAGTCTTACTCGGTGTCAAGGTGTGTTAGACCATGGATTAAATTTACACCGGAATATCCCTTTAACACTGCATTCAGATGGAGTCACATACTGTACAGGTATACGATCGTATCAGCTTCAGAATCTTTGTTATCCAGCATTAAAAAACTGCAGTGTCTTTCTGTCAAATAACAGGGCTAGGCAATATATTGATATTACATTGTTATTGCGATACGAGACGATATACGATCTGAGATTTTGGATATCGTTGTATCTTTATACAGCATAACTGTTCTCATTTCCGTGTTTTAAAGGCTGCATTGCAGTAAAGTGATGTAATTCTGTGAACTTATCTGACTGCTCTAGTTGTTGTAATACTTGCCTCTACCCACTTGGTCATTATATCCACATTACTGATAATTATTTATCACAAATCTAACTACATCACTACAAGAGGTTGCAAATCGGTGAGAGGTATTTGGTCAAAAATATTGTAATAATTGATTTTGTCACCCAGACCACACAGACCATATTCAGAAGCTGGTCCTTTAAATGAGCCATCATGAATTCCTTGAGGTTGTAATCTCACAACTACACAGTCACTGCCCTCAGCCACTCTCCCAGCAAAGTTGTGATTGCAAAAAACTCGGCAGAGCTCAGGTGACAAAGCAGTGGGCTGTGGCTGCTCAGACCTGTGAGAGCAGACCAATCACAGCAGACTGGCTTGATCGGAGGAGGAGGGGCTTAAAGAGACACTAAAACACAGCATTCAGAGGGGTGGGAGGGGAATATTTTGTACATTTTCTACCTGACACTCAAAATAAAAGTATGAACCTGAGAATTAGTATAACACAGGACTTGCAATTTGCAGGTGTTGCAACCCTTCAGAAGAATAGCTTCTTATACACACACATGTACACAGCTAGTGTGCACTTTGTTATGGCTATACAAGGAGACGGTGAGAATCAGCTTGGAAAGGATCAGACTTACAAAAGGTACAAAAATCAGCCACACGGACGCCTATTCATTTTCTCTTCAGATAGGTAACTTGTAGATGAAGAAATGTATTCAGCTTTTAAAAGCCACTGGTGTTGAGGAGCTGACCTCGCATAGACCTGCCAGATGGCAGATTCACAGCAGCTCCATCGCACGTACTCAAAGGCTTTTAGCTGAAGGCAATTCAGTCTAATATCATGCTACTTAGGGCCCAGTACCCGTTAGGGGGCCATGACTTCAGGAATCAAACACTTAAAAACTGGAAGGCCGTAATAACAGGCCACAGGTTTTTACCCTTCAAACACTGCTCCATATGATTTATAAATGCCCAGTGAATGACACTTGTGCAGGTACATTTTAATTTGACTATTTCTGACATGTAAGAGCCATGTTACTGCGGCGTGTTGCATCTCTGACAAAAGGCATTGAGGCGGGAGGTTACAGAAGTGGCAGACGGTGGTACTGGAGCTGTAATTTGGATTTAGGGCACATAAAGAAAAGATCCACGCTGAGCACTGGAACCAAATATTCGGACAAAGTCAAGGACTTATGCTCTTTCAGAGGACCCCTACCATTAAGAGTTAAAAAATACCTTCATCCAGTGTTCACCAACTGACCTTGACATGCAGAAACCAACAGATGCCAAACGTTTTTTAATTTGAAGCCAATGCCTTCAGGAGGCTGTACAGTAGATTTCTTAAGAGCTAAAACGTTCATCAATACGACACAAATTATTTCACAGCAGACTGAGGAGCGTCAGACATGTTCCCTCACCGTCATGACTTCATTTTCTTTTATCCATTCCATTATTTGATAAGGAATTTGAGTCACATCACTTCTGTCAATACGGCCTATTTAAACAGCTGCGTGCTATTGACTGTTAATGAGAGAAGCTGGAGGAAAAACATGCTCCTCGCTTCAATGGATTTATTGATGCAGTAAAGAGGCATATGAGAACATTTTAAGGAGAGTTATCATTTGCTTTTCCTGCAGTTGTATACACAGTAAATACTTTATGTCTATGCCACTATAAGTGAACAGGCTGTCTGGGGTGTCGTTTAATCTAACAAGGATATTGCCTGCATCTCCAAAATGTCAAATTTGTTATTAGCTTGGCCTCGGTGCATCTTTTGATTATTCACATGGTGTTAAATTTTAGCTCAGTATAGCTGAAGGTTATAATCAGCCCATATGCCTTCATTTGGACATATAACACAAACATCAGCAAAACAAGACTTATCAGGCTTTTATCCGGGAGCAACAGTAAGTCAAGTATGTGCTAATGAGCTGCTGCTGATTGGCAGGCTGTTAAGTTAGAGCTGATTATTTGATATTAAAAGTCTAACACTGCTGATATTAGAGACATCTACGAGACCTGTGATCTGAATTCTGTACAAATCAGTGCAAAATGCATTAATGAATGTCTCTTAAAATATGAGCACATGGCAGTGCAGTGAGGTGTTAGTTAAAGGTCCTGCACACTCACACAGGTGTCACTGTGCACCTATTTAGGGCGGAGCTATGTTGGAATTATGTGAGGTAACTAAACTTAATGATCCAATAGAAATGAAGAAGGTGTAACGTCTACTCTGCAGGGTGTGTTTAAACCTCTCAGACAAGGTTTCGCCTCACAAAACAAGTGAAAACACACATGTCGATTATTCGATTGACAAAAGCTTAACTGGGAACTACTTTGATAATTGATTAACTGTCCGAGTTATTTTTCAAGCAAACATGTCAAAAACCTGCTTGTTCTAATTTCACCAGTCAGAGAGATTTACTGCCTTTCTGTGTTTATATTATTTTTAATTGAATATTTTGTGGTGTTAAAGGTTTGTTTTGACGAGACATCTGAAGACAGCACAGGAAAACTGATGAGCACATAAGGTATTTCATGACAAAAACTAATCAATTACAAAAATAATCTGCATTTAAATCAATAATATGTTATTGCTAGAGCAGAAACAATTAGTCTATTGAAAGAAATTGCATTTCCAACTATTTTCATAATAGATTAATTGCCATTTTTCAAGCAAAAATGTCAAACATCTGCTGTTTCCAGCATCTTAAATATAAAGATTTGTTGCTTTCCTTTGTCATTTATGATAGTAAATGGAAAGTCCTGCAGTTTTAGACTGTTGGTAGCACAAGAGGAAAAAACTGAAGTCTTTACTTTAGCTGCGGGGAAACTGATGAGTGATGATTTTTTACATTTCTTTGACTAAACCATTAATCAATTAATTGTGAGACTAATTGTTAGATTAATCGATAAGAAAAAACCCATTAGCTCGAGTATTAATTGCTGCCCTTGTTTGAACACAAAAAATGACGACATTAGCTGCTGAGGTAAGGATCATACCCACGGAATAAACAATACAGTGAAGGCTGTTAATTAACAGAAAACTAATCAGCATTCATTCTGTCAATGGATTAATCATTTCGGTCATTTTCTTTTCTAAAATTGCAAAACTTTTCTTAGTTCCAGCGTTCTGATGTTCAGGTGTTTGCTCCTGTGGACTGTTTATAAACTGTGGGGGAAAGAAGCCACTGAGAAGAAAGCACACGGTGAAATGTGACGGCCATTCTTAGATCAGGCAATTCATTGAGAAAATCATTAGAAGAATAATTATCTGCCAACGATTTTCTTGATTAATAATGTAAAAAATCAATGTTCACAGTGCTACAATGCATCCTGGATGTACAGCAGAATATAAATGCTATGTCGAGGGAGAATGGCCTGAGAGCACAACAGGAAGTTTCTTTCAATGACTCCGGAGAAATGTGGCATGACGACCATGAATCGTCTGTTAATGTTATAACCTCACACTTCACATCACCTAAAACATCAGAAGAAATGCTTCGTCCTAACATGATATTAGTGTGCAGCCTTGTTGCTGTCTTACCAGAAACTGTAACATAACAAACTACAGTGCCAATAAGCACCAGTCATGTTAGTATAATTCATCTGGAAACTATCTAACAACCCTGCGTTCTTCTGTTTGATTGCTAATTGTGTCATGTTTTAATATGGAGTGTTAGAGTGACTCACACTGCAGCCCCATAAACAGTTTCAGCCATGTTTAATAAAGTTTGCCTCATTATGCTCAGAGCTGCAGGGTGTTCACTGCTGCAACAGCTAATATAATGCCATTTGAACTTCTGATTTTTATTCTATTTTTTTTCTAATTTTGAGCATGCTCAGTTGAAGGACTGCTGAAAAACAACCACTAGAGTTTCGGCGGCTTTTTGCCGTGAGGGTGCTCTCAAGAAGAAACAATAACCATCCCGCTCTGAGCTTTATCCCTCTGAGCGGTCCAAAAGATAAAAACAGTGTGCTATGCACAGAACTTGCCAGTGTTTTTGCTTTGCTGTAAGTTAACTTTGAGCACCACTAAATTAATTCCAGCAGGTCTGCAAAAATGCTGCAGCATGCTGATTCATTTTACAGATTTGAGTGACAAAGCTATTCATGTAAAATACCTTTGTTCTGATCCATTTGTCAGCTACCTCGGGCTTTTTTTGATGTAGAGATAAATGAGAACAGTCGGCACGAAGGTAGTTGATTATTTTTTGCCAGAGGACATACAGTATATGCATTACATCTTTCTGTCCTTCCTATTTCCTGTACAGTATTTCTACTTTATCTGAGGATGCAGCATTTATGCTTAAAGGGATCATTCACCTCAAATTATAAATACATACTATTACTCTTACCTGCAGTCATAGTTATCCATCTAGATTGATTTGGTGTGAGTTGCCAAGTTTGAAGATATGAGCTTGGCGATATCTGCCTTCTCCCGAATATAATAAAACTAGATGACAAAAATATGTTTCGAAAAACTTAACAGCAATATTTCTTTCCAGAAATCATGACCCAGTTACTCAAGATAATCCACAGACTTTGTTGTGAGCAGTTTTATGCAGGACCTATTTTCTTTCTACGGAACAACACCCACCCACTGTATCACCGCACAGAAGGAAGTGTGCATCTACTCATGGACAAGTGGCTAGCTGACTAAGCTAACTGAGCTAGTTAACGCTGCAGCTCAGTGGAGGAGTGCAGCATTAACCTTCACATCGCGTGCTGTCACGACCTCAAGCCTCTCGTCAGTGAGTAGATGAACACAGATGGCAGGTAAAGGCCAGTAGAAAAAAATTAATTATGTGTGTGTGTATATAGCATTATGAAAAAACAAACAGGAGTTTTCAACCGATCGCTTAAATATCTGTGTGTGTGTGTGTGTGTGTGTGTCTGTGTGTGTACTTATACATGTAATATCATATATGTTTGCTTTTATAAAATGTCATGTTTTTCCCCTTGTGTTTCTCTACAGGGACTCTCTGGGTGGTGTCTTGATTGGTGGTCACAACCAAGACAGAAAACTCCCTGCAAAAACCCTTAAATTGGACTAAATTGTGTTATATCAGACACACATCTCTTGTAGATTAGTCATGGAAAATTAGAGCTGTGTGAGGTTCTTTTTTCCTATCAAGCAGCAAAAAAGTTGTAGCATGAAATATTTCAATCAGTTGTACTTTACTTGACATTGCACATCCTGCAGTGTGACTACTGCACATGTGCACATTGCGATCTTGATGCTGAAATGATATACTGAGCAGCCCTAGTTCTATTATATTCAGACATCTCTGAAGACAATATCTCTAAAACTCAGCAATTCACACCAAAACCATCCAGATTGTTAGGTAGCACCACAGGTAAGAGGACTGAGATATTTTTGATTTTGGGGTGAACTTTGCCTTTAAGTCATTCTTTAGTGGGAGTAGTAATATTACAGGCCAAGTTAAATCTTTCTCTATGTAATATTTCGGATATTCAAAAGTGAGATATAACTAATTCTGATGATCATCCTGTTCATGTGATATTTTCTGAATTTGGCCTAATGTTGTGTGAAAGCGGCCGTCTAGATGCTAATGGCTCAAGATAACTCAAGTGGACACCATTTAAATGCACACGTCGGCTCAGATATTTGGTGGGCAGCTGGTGAAAATAACACAAGGCAGGATACAGGAATACTAATATCAGTGAGCTGATTGGCTGTTCTCCAGAGACAGTGAAGGGGAAATGGGTTGGTTGTAGCCTGGATGCTGTCATCAGCCTTCCACTTCCCCCTGCTGTAAGAGAGGTCACATGACATCTGTGAGGAAAAGCCTCTGATTCCAACATGAGTAGCTGCAGCTCAACATGACTCTGGTGTTTGAGGCATGTGGAAAGACTGAACAGCTTTTTGGGACATTTGGAAACATGAGAGCTAACCCCAACCCTCACAGTAACCAAAACCAGGATTTTCACACCAACCAAGCAATCACAACCGTGTTCTCAGTCTCTGTATTGCCGGTACTAGTGCGTATTAGTGCTCAGAATAAATCTGTCAAAGCCTGACAGCTTATGTGTGATAACAGTCTGTTCATTAGATAACACTTTGCTGATTCCTCCTGGGCCACCGAGGCAGCGGACATGAAAGGAAAAGGCAACAAAGCATAGAATAAAGCAAAGAGTTGATGAGCCTTCAATTTCTGTGTTACTATCATGAGCAGGAAAATGTGTATTCCAATGTGTATGAAAAAGCTACTGGGAAGTATTGGGAAGGAACCTTCTGAATAAGTGTTTACAATCCCTGAATAAGTGATTAAATTTAGAGGGGGAGAGTGAAAGGCGGCGCTTGCCCCTCCCTCTTCATCACCACTGAGGTGCACTTGAGCAAGGCCCTAAACTCCAACAGCTCCAGTGGAGCTGCTCAGTGTCAGCAGATCAGACTGTGGTTGTACTGAGCAGCTACCAGGTGTGAATGTGTAACTGAATGTGTTCCTGAAAAAAGAGCATTGCTCTTAGTGAACCCTCCCTGAATAATTAAAAAAGGTTTAAAATTAAATTATACAAATTAAATTAATTACAGTCAGTGTAAAATAAAACAAAACTAGAATGGCACACAGAGCAAATGCCTCCGCCAAGGCCCAACCATTCTCTTTAACTCGATCAAGCCTAATCCAATATCAAACTCGATATCTCTGTATCACTTTAACTATTAAACCAGACATAACTGCTTAACCATAATTTAAGATCACCAGATCTATGATCAACATCAAACTGTGTTCACTCACAGAAACCAGCCACCTAAAAACGCCTGATTTTCTACACCATGATCCACAAACTAAAAACCTCACAATGCGGATCCACATCAAAAAGTATATGTGGTCTGTTCTGGGCTGAGACCCATCCTCCATCCAAGTGCATGGAGGTATATACAGTTATTTTTTGTGTAATCCTGTTGACAACTAACAAACGAACAGACACAGGTGAAAACATGACTTATTAATAAAATTTGCTTGCATTTGTTCATGTAGAGACAAAAAACATCATTCATCATCGCTTGAATTTCACATATGAGCCATAAAATATGAAACACTGCTTTGGATTGTACCCCCAACATTAATTTGATATTTGCTTCAAAATGTCCAACTTCTGCTTAAATCATGACTCTCTTGTCATTCAGACACCTCACATGAAATAAATGTATAAGTACAGAATATTATGTCCAGACTTGATCTAAGTTCTGACTTCATCACTCCCTGTCAGCATAGACTAGGCAGTGAAAATAATAAACTTTCAAGTTAAAATCATATTACATACACAGCCTGATGACAGCAATCATATGGAAGTACAAGCTGGACAACAACTCCTGTGTGACCATCCCCCAATGAAGCATGTGCACATTTCTAGAAACATTATTTATCCACCTGATTTGCAACAGGATGCCTCGCATCATCAATAACCTCAAATTAAAAATCACAGATATTCACAATTTAAATATCATGCATCATGATAGGCAGATGAAAGAACTTGTCAATAAGAGTGATTGTATGTAGCAGCAGTAGGAACCCAACAGCAACTTGGTGTTTAAGATGCAATTATGATATGGAGAATAATAAAGCAAGGTGTCACATCACTTTAAGTGGATTTTTCTATAATATTAAGCTGAATATGAACTGTGAGGGGAAAATGTGAATATGGCTACCTATTCTACGTGCGACAGATGGCAATTCAGGAGGCCAATATCACATTGAGTTAAATTATATGGATGAGCTGTGAGCAGGGCAGTCAAAAAAGCCAATATAAAGTATAATATTAGCCTCTGCAAGAGACACAAGGCTGGACTGAACCAAGCCCTCAAAACAATGATGATAACCTGAGGGGAAATATGCAAAGTCAATTATGTCCATAAAACTCATATATGAGTAGTCATATTTCCACAGTGTAAACAAACAACATGAAAGCATCATAACACACCTGCCAAACAACCACCAATGAACAATGAGCTTAGCCACAACAAAGTCGGCTCATTCATAATTAATACCAATGCAAACATGCATAAATAGCAAAGCAGCAGCCTCCAAACAGAAATTAGCAGCAGGAATATATTGACAAAAAGCAGATCTGAAAAGCCGTGAAACAAGCAGCGTCAGCCGCCTCACAGCAGCACACAAGCCCAAATAAACAGCGCCAAGACATCAGCTCAAATAATTAGAAAAACCAGCAATTACTTAGCTTGTTGAAGTGAAGCAGTGGTCTCTGGTGTCTCAGGGGAGGACAGCAAACTCAAACTTCCAGACTGAAGAGACAAACTCTAGCAGACAAATATCCAGAATCAGAGGAGGGAGTGCAGCTTTAATCCACCAGACATCCTGAGGAGACATGAGGGACAGGTGCCACAGAGCTTTAGCTATGCTAGTTTAAGAAATGCTAACTACATAATCAGCAGCTGTATCTTTACAACAGTGAGTAGCAGTAAAGTAAAACAGCAGACACGACAGTTTAAATGTGAATGGTGCCTTTAGACATTTGTTCCAGCAGGTAGACTTCCTCATGAGTTGGCAGAAGTTGTATGCTAACTATGCTAACTAGCCTAAACTAGCGTTAATTGTTAGCTAGCTAGCTAACTAACTAGCTAGTTGTAACGGTTTTCTGAGTAAGACATTTTTATGCTCACATAGATTTCTAATATAAGTGACCATGTAATTGTGTCATTTAAATAACTGGTGTAGAAGTAAAGTCTAACTTCTTACCTTTCCAGCTGTGTATCCTTTTAATCATTAGCACTTGTCTTTACCAAAGCGCAGGGCTTGAAGACCTCCGGCACGGTGCCAGAAACCCGGCTCGGGATTTTTTGGGGTATTTTTTTTAATCATGTTTTTTAGAAAAAACACACACACCAAAAACCCCTAATTAGTTAGATCCATAGATATATATATAAACACTCTGAAACACTTTCTTATAGGTATCTATGGTTAGATCTGCCAACAACGCCAGTTACTTCAACACACACGGCATTGTCCCAGAATCCTCTGCGGTCGACGGACGCGCCGGCGCGTCCAAATCACGTGACCGCTTTAAGACGACGGAGCAGCGAGTTGCAGCCTCACTGATTCTCCGTTTCAACTTGTGGCGAAAGTGCGGACTTCAAACTATATACCAGTTTTTAAATTGTGTTGATAGGCCGAGTAAATAGATAGGCCGACTGTAAAAACGGGCTTTTTTCAGTAACGTGTCCGCAAACGGGAAGTGCTTGCAAGCAAAAAAGCCACTACATCAACCAATCACAAAATTATATGGCAAATCACGTGATTTGGTTGCTGGGGGACAGGGGGAAGTTTTCGCAGCTCGTCGTCCCGGCTTCGCGCCATGCAGGCATAAAGTTCAGCTCGAAGACGTGTTGTTATATTCATGACTTTAAAATACAGCACGATTGAATAGTACCGTTATTTTGGACTTTAATGTGTGATAAAGGCTGGAGTCTTGGCGTGGAGGGAGGCCGGTGGTTAGATGCTCCGAGTTCACAGGTGCAACGAATCAGACGAGGGTTGCCAGGTCTGTGAGACAAACCAGCGCTGCGGTCAATACAACCAGCCCAAAAACCAGAACTCGGCAGCAGCCCCTTAAACGAGGCTCTAACATATGCCGAATTTACAAGAAGGCCCAAATAATTAAGAATTTGTCCTGACGGCGTTTCACAAAGATTATAAAGTTTCTCCTAACTCACTCAACTCACAGAATTGGGGGATTTTTTAATGGAGTCTGGGGAATTGCTCCCCCCTTGATCTCCCTGCTGGTGTTGACTATAGTTTATGTGGCTGATTTGACCTGTAATATGTTGATGTTCAAGTTTGCCATCTGCTTTAGTGCAAAACATTCCCAAAATGTTGTAAATCATTGTTAATAATGATCCCGTAATGTTATCCCGTTAATTCACAACTTTTTAATGATATACACAATAAATATGTGTTAATAGGATGCATATTTGCTGAATTGAAATCATCGTAGTTTACCCCCCAAACGTTAACCGCCTCAGAGTAAAACAATATAGAAATAGTAATTTCTTCCTCCAGTCAATATACTTCTCCCAGGGGTCGCTAGCTGGCTAACTGTAAACTTTTTAGCTTCACTAACTAGTTGAGTAATTTTACAATGAGGCAGAAAAATGCAGACCTGGCAACCGTGCTAATAATAAGCATGGCTCCAGTGAAGCCAACTGAAGCCATGATGAGAGATGAGGGAGTTAAAACTGAAGTAGTTAAGCAGACCTTTTTATTACATGTGGGCACAAGCAGTGAGTCCACTATCTGTCCGTACTGTTAAAAAAAGAGTCAAATCCAAAGTTTAAATACATTTTCCGTACTGTAACAAAGATAAAGCAGACGAGGGCAAGCACTTTATTATTTCCAGCAGACTGTAGACTAAAACAAAACAAAAAACCTTTGGGATGGCACCTGGTGCTGAATAACAGGTCAAAGTTAAGGTTTTTTCCCCTTAATGTTTGTTATTACTACTTGATAATGGGTCTATACCTGGGCTTTAAGCTCTTCCACTGGTTCTAAACATCTACCGGTTCTGGCCTGAAACCCTTCAGCTGACAGAATGGGTACTAAATAAAAACAAATAAAAATGTGTGTGTGTCTCTGCAGGACTATCTTTTGTTTCTGCTCCATGTTTCATTGCCTTCATTGTCTCAGCAACTAAAGCTGGTAGCTGTGTTTAATTAAGTGTTTAATTTGGTCGTCCCACGGGTCAGAGTTCAACATCACTCTAGTGGAGTATTGTCATCACTGTGAGGTTGCCAGGTCAGGAGCAGAGATTCAATCATTGCACCTGGCTCGAAATAGTACCACACTTTCCCTGTGAAAACACAACCTGTCATTTTTACACTCACATTTTTGTACACATTAAACTGAAATGTGTTTTCATATTAATAAGTGAGCTTTAGAGGTAGATTTTGTTTCCCTCATGCAACGCTCAGCTACCTGCAGCTAAGCTAAGCTAACCAGCTGCTGGATAAAGCTTCTTCTAGCCATATATATTTGCAAGAAAGTCAATTTGCATGTTTCTCCAAACGATTTCTTAAAAGAAAGATTTATCAGTTACTAGAATCATTGTTGGTTCATTTCCCTCGAACGGACTTATTTTAGCTCCTTGCTGAGGCTGCATGGGTCCTCATGGAAGGCAACAACTACAGAACACAGTTTGCTTTTATTACACAAGAGAACAACAGTTACAGCACTCGTGTCCTGCACCTTGTGATGCTGAAGCAGAGGCTGGAGATGGAGATGGTCTGTAGCTCTCAGCCCACCACAGAGGAGGTGGGAGATGTTGCTTAAGATGGAGTTCAGTTTAGTCCTCATCCTCCCCTCTGCTGCTGCCTCCAGGCTGTCCAGAGCTTTTTTACATCAGTTTGTTTATCCTGCCTGCCTCCCCCGCTGTGGTGCAGCCTCCCCAGCACACCACTGTGCAAAACACACTGTAAAGAAAGGACTGAGGGAGTCAGTCATGTAAAATCAGGTTTCGTAACTTAATCATCAGTCCACATGTCCATAGGCAGCCAGGCTATTTATAGAAAAGTGTTTCATCAGCAATGCAGGACCTTCACCACTACATGCACATGTGGATGCATAGGTTAATCTGACTGCGTAAACTGCCAGAGGGCAGTGTGAGCTGGTCAGAAAGGTACTCGTGCTCCTCTACACGTTTATTACTCAAAATATTCTTCCAACATTCGCCTCAGTGTGCACACCAAACCAGCCGCAGCCCTCTGACCTTTCAAGCTAACTTTCACTCCATCTATTGTGCAATGAGTCGGCACTTTTTTAAATTTATGCGCATTATATAAATTTGATAAGTGTAGGAAATTCCGATGTGCTCTGTCACCGCTCACTGCTAATGATGAATTATTGACCATCTGTACCAGAAGCTTTTGAAGTATAAAATTGGTGCATAATGAGAATTTGGTTAGGAGGCAGTTTCAGCTCCCGCCCTCAGCTGGAAACCACAACACAACACGGCGGCAAAAGCTGGAGATCTACTGGCTTTTAACAGCGATACTTGCTCTAATCTAATAAAAAACACAAAACAAAAGTTTTGCAACACTTGTTATTGTTAATACATGTCATTTTCTTTTTAAAAAGGGGTTATTACAGCAGCATCACCAAAGTATTAAGTGCAGATACTTTAAAAGTGGGGCATACATGTTTCAATTATCAAACAATATGAGTTAAATACAATTTTTTTTTGTGAAAGGATTCATAATTCTGCTCATTAGCTGCTACATCTATTCGTCCCCAGCCCACTACTTCCCACCTCAAAGGACCACTCAGATAATAAGCCTGTAATTAAACCTGGCTGCAATGGTTTTTAGTGTCCGTGGAGAGAAGCAGAAATAGCAGCAGAGCTAATGCTAAAGCTTTATGTTGTGCAGAAAGAGCCCCAGATTAATATAGCCGGCTGTGCTGTGAAGCAGCGACAGCCCGGCCCGGTAATGTCCCTCGATGTGGACCAAACTCTGCTTCTAAGCACCGGCAGACATGAAAGAGCCCTCTGATGTTCTGACCTGTGAGTTTACCTTTTGTTCATGGTGAACTGTGTGTTCGTGTGCAGCAGGAACCTGCGTTTCAGATCTGGGCTTTCAGTCAATCCAACCATGAAGAGCTACAGCACTGTACCTCCATCACCGTCCATCCCGTGTTTGATTTTCTCTTGTTTTGATCTATATTTGTAACCTTTGTATTCTAACAAGCTTCCAGTGAAAACCTGTTTGTTTAAAGTCCTTTAGAAATAGATGGGTTCTGACAGCAACCACACGCCTTCTGCAACATCGTCATAAATGCCTGTAGCATCATACTGTATATAGAGACAACAGACCTCGAGGTAAATATGATAATTAAACATAAAACCTCTATAGTCATTAATTTAGTGTGATGGGATGCCAAATAATTGCGTTATTATAATTTAATACAATTTGTAGTAACACTTAGAGACACTGAAGATGTAGTCAATTCTAAAAACGTTTAATATAATGATTCAGTTAATCAGTTGTTGTTTTTGTTGTTTTTTATGATTAATCGACAGAAAATATAGGAATGCAATAATATGTTTCAATGTTATGACTGTAACTAAAGATTATTTTCATTACAAATTAATCCGTCAATTATATTTTAGACTCGTGAAGTCACCGTTCAAAACAAGCTGTGCTGCACAGATTATCTGGTATATGAGGAGTTTACAGACTCATCAGGGCCACTCTGATAATATCATTGTTTGATATTCACGATTTAGAATTTGGAAGATTACATCGGTACTTTCTGAGCCGGACCACAACAACCCATGTCAGAGACACAATAAACATTGTAGCCCTTGAGGCTAACGTTAGCTAGCATACTATCGCTGACAGAAACTAAAAGTCATGTCCAGTTCTGACTGAAGAACAGAAAACCTTCTCACTGCAACCTGAACTCCCTTTTCTCCATCTCCATTTAGTTTACGTCTGCTTCCCCATGAGATCACATGAGAGGGCTCATGTATCAGCCCGGCTTCAAATCGTGTTAATATGGAACATTTCACGTGCCCACATGCAACACTGCACTTCCCTGGCAGTACACCTTCCATGTGTGACACGATAACATGAACAGTTCTCCAGACATGTGAATAACAGACTGCACAGACAGACAGATTCCTTGCTTTACAGTAAGATCATCAATTATTAATTTAGTTTTTAATAATTCAGATTATTGTGGCCATCAAAATGCCATCACAATTCCCAGGAGGCCAAAGTTGTGTTTCAGAATGCTCGTTTTGTTCGACCCAATTGTCGTAAACCAAAAGATATTCAGTTAACAGCGACACAAAAGAGAGAAAAACAGCAAATCCTCCAATCTGAGACTCTGCAGCAGCCGGGAAATGCTTCGCCGTTTCCTTCTTGACAAACAACTTAAATAATTAATTGTCATTTCCCGTCAAGCAGCAGAGAAAACAAACACACCAGAGGTTTGACAGGTGTCCAGGCTTATCCTCAAATGACTGGTGTTCCAAATAATGACCAGCACGAGTGACCCCCCTTATGTCAGAGCAGCGAGACGGTGTGGAGGTAAGCCGACCTATCAGAGGTCGGACGTGATGTGAGAGGAAAGTGTCTGTGGCCCTTCAAACCCAGTTAGGCCTAATAGCCAATTAGTGGTTCAGAAGGGAGGTGAATGTCAGCTCATTGTTTGGCTGACTGTCACAGCAGCTGGATAATACAGTACACCGCCGGAGGGAGGAACTCTGAATACTGAAATTCTTCTGTTGTGACATCGACTCAGGATGCTGCCATCAGCGCAGGCACAGCCAGAAACTCACGGATATTAATTATGATTGACTTCATTTTTTAATTTGCATCTAAAGTGGGTGAAGAGATAGATGTCGAGCCGTGTGCCGACTACAGATGGCGCTGTCGACAAAAACACAAAACTGACTGTAGACATCCAGAGAAAATCCAAGAACCGAAACCTGCATTTCTTCTGATGGACAAAATGTTTGAGCAGGTTAGCTTAGCTTAGCATGAAGGCTGGAACCTCTACACCTCTAAAGCTCATAAAATCTCATTTGATCAGTAAAATGAAGCCAATGCAGAAAAAAAAAAAAACTCTGGTTCCAAAATCATGTCAGTCCCTAAAAGACTCCATGTAAAAATGTCTAACGCCACAGCAGGAATACGTTTTGTTTTCAGCCTGGTACAAAAAATGATTTTGGTCTCATTTTTGATTATATGAAGCTTAATTAAGTTGTAGTTCGGGTCTTGTGATGTGGTTCTGTATTACTGCAGTAGACGTCCGTCAGCTCTCCGCCTGTGTGGAGCAGCAGAACAATGTTCTGTTAACTGAACCAGCAGCAAGATGCATTTCAGCCACTTAAAATAAGTTCCATCTAAATAATGTGCTATGTTTTGAGTATTATTGGAGCTTCACGTTGCCGTCAAACAGCCTTTGGCACTACATTCCCTCAACCGTACAACGACCGTATACCTACACAAGCAGAATGCAGTGCCAGAGGAAAAGGCTGTGAAGCAGAACGAACATGGAGACTCATCTACACACTCGTCCGTCTTTACAGACGAATATAAGTCAAACTTTACATCTTGTGACAGTTTACAGTGGTGTGTATAATATAATGTAGAATGAAGCTTAGTGGTGAAGATGTTAAAGCCATGTGACCACGCTGCAGTGTGTTTACAGCCTCACGTTAGCTTTTTACTTCTGGCAAGTTTTCTGCTATAATCTAAAATCCTGCTGTCTCTTTGTGGAGGAACCAGGAGGATGCTAACTTCCAAATTTAGCCAAACAATTCCGTCATCCGAGCAGCACCTCCATACGTTTTTAAATGTTTTTAACGACTGAAAAGGCCGTGTGAGGTCGCCTGAGGTCAGCACCACCATGAAGCCTTCACGGTGTGGCTGATGTAAATGTCACTGTGGATTATCATGAAAGTTATTAATAAATCTAACACCTCTGCTCACGCTGCAGATACATTCTCAGAGAAGATTAACAGAACTTTAATGATCCCCATGGAGAAATCAGATATTATGACATTAACAGTTTTACTTTTGACATTTTCAGCGTTGATCCCTGGGGAACGTCGTCATATTCATGTATTTTACACAATGCTACAGCGTACAGAAGATGTACATGGCTCAGCAGGCTGTGCCCAGCAGTAAATCATAGCTTATTACTCTATAATAGACTCCTTAAACCATTTTTTCCATTTTAAAATATCACCCTTCAGTAGAGCAGAGACCTTTTAATCACATGCTAACACACTCAGCCAATGCAGGCTATTGAAATGGAGGGCAAGGCTCTTCCCTCTGCATGCCAACGAGCTGATTGTGAGTCAGGTTTGTAAGTGAATCCATGGGTGGTGGTTCCCTTTAAAAGAACCATTTGAATTCAAAGCGTCTCAAAGCATGGCTCTCAGCTATATTTACAGCTTGGATAGCGATCAAATGGGATCCTTCAGGGTCGATGAAAAGGAGCAGAACACAGCATGTGAAAACACACAAGAGAATGAGTCACTTATTGAGTTTCATGCTTCCTACACATTTCCATTACGAAAAATATGTTTCCAGCATTTTTTTTTATTGGATGTTGAGCTTATGTGGAAGATGTTAGTGATTGAAGGGCTACAGTACACAAATAGACATGGAAATGACTTAATAAAGTCAAAAAACATGTCTAGAAGTATACAGCGTATTGTTATGTGACTCTATTCACGTTAAACTTGATTGAAATGAATTAGTTTTTTTATTCTATCCTCATAAGATTTCCTCTAATCAAATCTGTATGTGCTTATCAATAAGGCAACATCCTGCTTTCTTACAGTCTAATACAGCTATGAGAGCAACAGCTTTGCCAAATTCTCTAATCTGCTTTTTGCTGAAGGTTTGGTAACAATACTGACACCAGTCTCATGCCTCTGATAGCATGAAGCTACAGCTAGCAGCTGGTTAGCCTAGCTTAGCACAAAGCCTGGAAATGGAAACATCCAGCCAAGAGACAGTGTAGAAACCATAACATGTTTAAAAAAAGATTTTGTATGGACACGCAACATTTAATTTCTGCCACCAGGGGTCTCTCCATCAAAACAAAATATATTTCCAGGAGCCACTGCTCATCAGCAAAGAGCCAAAGGTGTTGGAGGAATAAACACCAAGAGCCACATCAGCTTCTGGAGCAGTTTACAGATGGGAGGAGAGCTCAGAGATGACTTTTAAAGCTTTGGGATTAAAAAGTGGATTTATCTTCACTCCTGTTTATCAGCCTGACTGCAGCAGTGATCTGTAGAGGTGACCTCCACTGTCGGTGTTTCTGTGTCATAGCGCTGACTGCAGACTGGAGCTGGAGGGGAAATGTAGTTTTCCTCATGACACTTAACACTGCTGTCAGGAGAGGGGAAACGCAGAGAACTGGAGTCTCTGGTGAGTGCTGCGTTCAGTGAAAGGTTGACCCGAATTCAAACACACACACACACATACAGCCTTGATGTGCGCCGTTGCTTGCTAGCTAACAGCTAATATACAGTAAAGTAGCTAAATCTGGCTTGTGTGTGTAGCGCGAATAAACGCCAATGACCGTGTTTTGCCTTGAAAACCTCTCTGACGTGACTCGGGCAGAAATGTTCAAGGTGCTTTAACGTTTTATTCACATTAAGTTTAGTCACCACTACCTGGATGGCTAAATGAGCTGACAAGCTAACAGCAGCAGCAGTTATCAGTTACCCTGGTGATATGCTGCCCCCTACATGTTACACCTTTAAATGCACCGTTCGTTTGGTAAACTTGTGGATTTCTCTGGGTTTAAAATTTGTTTAAAAAAATCCAACAAAGGTGAAGTCGTTTTTAGAAATGTAAACCAGAATTCTTACACATTAGACCTTTAAACAGAAGATATGTGATGTGTTAATAAGTGAACTTTATAGGGTTAACAACAACAGTGACAGTAAAGCCAAAAAACGAAAACAAGTTACATACCAGAAATAACTGGAGGAGTCAGGAAGCAAAGGCAGGAAAACACAATGAGAAGACGAGACGGAGCAGCTCAGTCTCATCTTCAGAGGACAAAGCAACTTAAATACACAGGGGTGATTAACTAACGAGACACAGGTGGACACAGACAGAGGGAGGAAGTGAAACGTGAGGATGAACCTTACAAAATAAAACAAGCTAAGAATAAAAGGTTGAACTGTGGTTTTACTGTGTTATGTTCAGGTCTGCTTCTTAACTGAGGCTAGCTGTTTATGCTAAATCAAGCTAACCCCCTCACCATCTCCTTGTTTCATCTTCATGGCAAAAACATGAGAACTGAATCCATTTTCTCTCAGCAACAAAATGAATAAATGCAGGCAATGTTCCAAAAATATCTAAATAAAACTGTGGTAAACACGTGAGCCTTCATGTCGTGTTGCTCTGTCATTTCCAGATCTTTATTCTTCTCCACAGCACAGATGCTGAGAGGATGTTTTCCCGCTCTGTGATTCTTCTGCGAGCACCATGAATAACAAGAGAGTCATTACTGCATGAGGTGGAGCAAGTCACTTCTCAGAGGCAACGGGGAGGCAGAACGGCACCGATTTATTTATTGGAATAGTGTGTGAGAGGCACTGGGAGCAGTGGGAGGGCTTCTCCTGCAGATAGATAGATAGATAGATAGATAGATAGATAGATAGATAGATAGATAGATAGATAGATAGATAGAAACAGACTGGCATTGTTAAAAAGGGTCAGAGCTCTGCAGAAACACTGAGTCCTGGGAGTGATGTTCCTGCTGCGGCGGCTGGTGTCGTCCCTGTTTATAGGGTGGCTCCCTCTTCTTATCTCTGCACATTTGCAGGTGCTCTGTCAGAGGCGGACCTCACTATCTGCTCCATCTACCACGGTGGAGACTGGAGAGTCGAGGGAACAGCAGCGCCGAGGAGATCGGAGCAGAAGAGAAAAAAAAAACGGCTCAGCTCTCACAAATAAACGAAAAACGGTCGATGTGAGATCATAACAGATCCGAATACTTTGGAGGCGCTTATCTAGAAATACTGTAGGTGTTGTGCTTATTTGTAGTATTGATTTTTTTTCTTTAAAGTGTCATAAGATATCAGAATGTATAAGATGGAGCTCAAAGTGTCGAGCCAGTGGAGGGTGAGAGTAGCTTCAAAAGCGTTTTCTTCTTGGATCCAGTAATATAAAGACACACATGTCATTCACAGATATCTGCAGAGATTGTTTCCAATTAGATAAAGGATCATAAAATGAAAGAATCTACAGTAATTACAGAGCTTCATGCTGATATTCCATTACAGGCTCAGTCTGGGGCATCAGTCCCTTTATGAAGCGTGCTGAATGTGGAACATTTCTCTCAATCCAAACAAAAAGGCAGTGAAATCTGCTCCGAGCTGCCCTCCACCTCCACCTCCACCTCCACCTCCATGGAAAATTGCACAGGAAAGCACCTGAGCAGAGCAGCTCGAGCTTTTATTAATCTCTCTCTTTCTCAATTCTTTGACTCTGACAGCCTTTAACTGAATTGTCTGCTCAGGCCCGTGTAGAGTCCAGACACCGGCCGGCTGAACGCTGTGACATCTCCACTCCCCTCAGCTCTAGTGCTGCTGCCTTCATCCAATTTACCATGAAAGGAGTCCAGACAGTCCCATAATATGACCCGCGGCTGCCTCGATTGAACACGGTCGGGCCCGGGCTTCACACACACAGAACCGGCCGGCTATCTACACAGCACCACTGACTGCCTGCTGCCCATTGATAAGGCCCACTGCCCAGGGAAACACTGGGCCGCTCCATCTGGCAGCATTTCATAGTGAACAGCGCCCCCTGGTGGCTCTGAGCGTGCAGCACAGCGCCTCAGCCAGGCGAGCTGTGAACACATGACTGCAGTCAGGGTTGGGTTCAGTGCCGGACACAGATCACAGCAGTGTTTCCTCTCCGTGTCACACTGGGTGATGTTGTGTTGTTTCTCTCACAGTTATCTTTGTAACGCAGGCGGCTGCAGGGAGAAGCTTCTTCTTCTTCAGCACTTCATCACAACGGAAACATGATTTGTCAGCGTCGGGGCTGCAGCTCCATGTGTTCGGAGGTGGAAATAAGAAAAAAGATATATAGAGCTATTTTAATGCCACTTTCTTTTGCAGAGGTTGACACCAGCTCTCTCTCTGTGCTGCCACCCCTCGTGAACAATGAGAAATCAACCCCACACAGCCTCTTATAATGAAGTCTGGGGCTGAAGGCAGGCAGCTCACAGGAAGGGAATGACTTCCTGCTGGATGGAAATAACATACTGATTTGGATTTTAACCCTTAAACTGTTGCAGATATAATATGTGAGACGAGTATCCCAAATGTTTCCGACAGTGTCAAACCCAGAGGACGTCTAATCAGGACCCGAGCACTATCAGTCTATTGTTTCTGTAAGTTCAAAATGTTCGTCTCTGGAAAGAAACGCATGTTTTGCCGCCTAAAAATCCCCCAAAACTCACCAAACTCTGCACACACGTCACACCTGATGAAAGTGGTCATGACTCAACATGATTGGTTGTTGGAGGCCAGAGGACTCCACAGCGCCCCCTGGCCATGTGACCAAACACCTGCTTTGATCTTCACGAAATGAAGAAAGGAAGTCGGCCATCTTGAATGGCGTGCGCTGATTGTAATTTTTCCGTCACTGTTTAGAGGACTTTAGGATGTTCACAGACCTGAATGAAAAAAGCGATTAAATAACCTGTGATGTCGAGTCATAACCTTAAAGTCTGGGTCATTTATTTTCTGTCAGCTGATTTTACTGTGATAGTTTTAAAAAACAGGAAAGACAACATAACACAAACACGTCCAATCCAATATCTACAGTTTCACATCATGACAATGATGTCATATCAATACATCAGCCAGCCTTTAGTCTACAACGCAGATATAAAATATGAAGGTGGTAAGAAAATTGGCGCTTTGGTGAAACAACTCAAATCAAACCCATTTTACCAACGTTTGAGCTGAATGTTGCTGCAGGGAGATTTTCTCCCTTTTAACGATGTAAAAACTAATGAAACACACAAAATGCTCGGGGCAACATCGACCTCCCCGCTGCTGGTTTGGCAAATTTTTACAAAAATGCTAAATATCGGCACAGATTCAGTAAATCCCCCCCCCTTCTCTGTGTACGTGACGGGCTGAGGGCAGAACCGGAGCCACAAACAGAGAAACAGATATTTCTACGTTTTGTTTACTGGGCTGAGTTTGTGTACGAGCGTGTGTGTTTGTGTGTGAGCGTGTGTGTTTGTGTGTGAGCGTGTGTGTTTGTGTGTGAGCGTGTGTGTTGTGTGTGTTTGTGAGGACGCTCCTCGTCTCTCACAGTCGGACTGTGTATCATATTCTGGTGAGCGTGACAAAGTGGGGCCCTGGGCTCTGTGATGGAGGAACCAGGACCGACCCGCCTGAATCATTCATGAGCAGAGCTGTGATGTGCTGTCGACGACCACAACATGAAGTCACAACGTCAGACTTTACAAACTTCCACATTTTAATTGCTTTGTTTCGTCTCGAGATTTTATTCATTTATTTATAATTCCGTTTTTATCATTTCTACCTCTTATCACCATTTTTAAAACACAATACACACCAACCAGCCACCACATTTAAAGGTGCACTATGTAGTTTTTGGGAAGAGATTGTAACGAGAAGAGAAATATCTTATATTTGTCTGATATATCTTTAGACTGAAACAAACTAAAGAATCAAACTCTCTTTGTTTTCATCTGAACTTAAAGGACAACACAGTTTATACTGTTTTACTTTGTTTAGATGTGGCGGACCCCGCCACCTTTCTAGCTTCAAACAGAGTGTCCCTGTGTGAGGGAAAGTACTTGGTCTGCAGTCGTGTTTGGGTCGGTGGTGCGTGTCAAGTAGCATCCACATAAACCTGAGGACTGAATGTTTCCCAGCAGAACATCACAGTGTAACGAGACGATCGTTAATCTCTTCACCTGTTTGTTAAATGACGACTAACTGTGATCTTCTTATTAAAAATATATGAGTAAGTTCATTGTAAACCTCCTCTCTCCACAAGAAACCAACGACTTAATCTAAATTGTTAAAAGTCTCATTAGTTTGTCCCTTAAAGCTTCTCGTTTATATTTTCACACAGTATGAAACAGGCTGTAAACAGACTGTATGAAACAGGCTGTATGAAACAGGCTGTATGAAACAGACTGTATGAAACAGGCTGTATGAAACAGGCTGTATGAAACAGGCTGTATATAACAGACTGTACAGTATGAAACAGACAGTATGAAACAGACAGTATGAAACAGACTGTATGAAACAGGCTGTATGAAACAGACTGTATGAAACAGGCTGTATGAAACAGGCTGTATGAAACAGACTGTATGAAACAGGCTGTATGAAACAGACTGTATGAAACAGGCTGTATGAAACAGGCTGTATGAAACAGACTGTATGAAACAGGCTGTATGAAACAGACTGTATGAAACAGGCTGTATATAACAGACAGTATGAAACAGTGCAGCGGTTCAGTGCCGGTTGTTATTTGCAGAACGACAGCGCACTCTGGTGTCTGACTTTCACATCTTTTATTCAAACACTGCAGGTCCCGTCTGACGAGCTCCTCATTATTCCTACAGAGAGAATAGAGATTCAGAAATATTAAAATATGAAGCTATTTAATCATCTAATTATCTCAGTTTACTTATTTTGTTGCCTCAGGAGGCTCTCGTCATTTTGAATTAGTTTTTTTAATCTAACGGTATAAATGGAAATGTTTCTCTTATGTTTTATTCATAGAATATTAATCTTTCTTGCAGTTATTAAAAATATAAGAAGATCTGAAAAATGAGGCACAAATTAAAGGAGAAATAACCACAACAGCATGTTTCCCCAGAAGGTAATCCTTCTTCTTATTGTGGGTTTGTTGAGTTTTACTATGAAATGAAAAAGCTGATGTGAGAAACAAATAAGAAACGAATTGAAATCGGGACTCCGGATAACAAGACAATACAAAACAGGTAAATAAAAGCAAGGGGAGACTTCAATATCTCTTTTTTATTAATTCTGACACACTGCGGTCAGATAGAAAAGTATGAGAGTTACACTTTTCAAGTTGCTTCCATGACTTGTGCAAACACTAGACGGTATCTGGGGAAAAACCTCTGAAGGAAAAAACCGAAAAGAAAGACATCGAAATGCAGAAGAAATGAATAAGTGCATTTAAACCTAGGTGTTGATTCTTTATGCAGTATTTATTGATTCCCAGCTTCATATAAACTGGATGTTGAGGCATAAACATAGTACATTTGAACAAAAATATAACCAATATTTACAATTATTGTATTAAAAATACAAAAACAACTGATACATACTCCACCAATTGTCTTTTTAAAAGACATACAGGTAAAAGTAGTACAAGAAAGAATGAAGAAAAGAAGGTCATCACCAGCTAAATGTACATTTCTCACTGACATCACACATCAAACAGGAGTAGCAGTTCTACCTACTACACTTATCTTTACGCTTGTACATTTTTGTGCAACTTTTTGTTTTTCGAAATAGGACTCTGCCCGCTAATATGCACATTATCATCATCAGAGAGTTGAATGAAAGTGAATGATGCATGTCACCACTGAAGTACAAACAAATTATTAACAATCTATCTGCAGCCGTTACAAAAAAAGTACAAGAACAAAAAAAAAGAAACCCAGGAAATTATTAGTGTGTAGTCACAGAACACAGTGGAAAACACTGCACTCATTCATCTTTTTTTTCTCAGTCTGTAGTTTCCGAGACTGATCAATGTGATCAGCGCGACTCAGTGATAGAAGAAGAAGAAAACAACAACAAAAAGGTTCACAACTGGATTTCTAATCGTTCTGATTGGCAGCCTTGAAAAAAATCTTCATATGTCAACTTCCCCACCGGAGTCAAAGAAATAAAAAAAAACCTTCAGTCTCTTCCACTTTCGGTGGCGCGATATGGTGGAAATCTGGACGCAGGCGTTTAGCGATATACATACAGCGTCCGCGGAGCTGATGTCTGTAACAGGTGAGTTCTGAGGAGGAATCTATGAGCACGACAGCAGAGGAGGAAAACATCTACGACACTGTAACATGTGAGAACGAAACGGAAAGAATATGCTCGGCTTCATCTTGTACTGAGTCTTAATATACTATAAAAACATCCGGGGAAGTTTCTTGAATAAGGCATTTCACTCCACTATTGCTTGATTCAAGACCGCTCTCGAAGCAAGGTGATTTGTGACGGGGGGGAAAACCACACGCAAAGAAATGTATGCAATCATGGCATCGTAAGGCGCTTTGGACATTCACAAAAAATGTGGTTCAGGTTGGAAAAAGAAGCCAAATATTAATTTGTGGATGCTTTTATTCTGAAGGGCGATATGGGTTTTTTATAAGACTCTGTACAAGATCAGTTCAGGAAACACTCACAATTTACAGCAGCTTCTCAAATACGCTGATGTTCCCACCCCGGTGGGTCGGCGAGCTTGTCCTTTGATTCACACCTGACGTCAGGCTGCACTTTGTGATTTGAGACCAACATGATGGAGTCCGACATGTTTTCAGCTCTGTGCTTTTCGATATCACCTACAGGCCGGTTACAAAACACTCTCTACGTAACAGCAAGCAACAGGATGATAAAAAGACTCTGATATAACCAGACGAGCTCCGAGGTGGGCTGACAGTCAGATATGGTTCACTCATACCCTGGTATCCAGGCCAGCATGTCTGGGAACATCTAGGATTGTGCTGAAAGTGCTATTTTTAAGAAATGAATTGTGTGTGTGTGTGTGTGTGTGTGTGTGTGTGTCAGTACACTGTGCATGTCGGTTCTCCCCACCGGGCTCTCTCCTCCTCCTCCTCCTCCTCCTCCTTCTAGCTTTGATTTGAACCAACACTTGATAAGCTTTCACATGTGGAACATGAGATAATACTGGATTCAGAGTTCAAACACTCGACAACAGACGGGTTGTTGCAGTCCAGGCAGAGAAATCAGCTGACTTCTGTTTTCGGCCCCCAGAGTGCAATCAATCAACGAAAAGAACAAAAAAAAACGTAAAGAAATCGATCTGGAAAATTAAGAGTCAAGTCGAGCGCTGTTCCTCTGCGTCTTCAAACGATAGTCTTTGTTTTTATTTGTTCTGGTTTTTTTTAGAAAGTAGAAAATGAGAAAGTGCAGATGAAGCTCAACACGTCATGATGCTGTTGTGTCAACAGGTGAGTTTTGGGGTTTTGTCTCGTTTCTAACAGCAACATCTAATGTGGTTTTGTGTGTTTGCCTCCCGGCGCCAGTTCAGGTTTCTCTAGTCTGTTTTCCAAAGTGCCAGGCGTTTCATGTCATCGTCTTTGCCCTTCTCTCCATCTCTTCTGATTCTTCTTCTTCTTCTTCTTCACAGTATTTTTTGCATGCAGGGTCGTTCAACCCCCGATGATGCTTTAAGGCAGGGGAGGGAGACGAGCAGAGGAGTCCACCGATCAGGAGGAGAGCCGAGTGGAGGAGGCAGGCACGTACGTAACTGATGATGAGTCCATAGGTCGGTCTGTCTGTCTGTCAGTCTGTCTGTCTCACCCCAAACCAGGGGGACTTCAAGTTACTGCAAAAGGACGTCCTTGTTGTCCCTCAGACCGCCGACACCTGTTCATCCTCTGTGGAGAGAGAAGACAGTGGAAGGTTACAACGAGGGTCTACATGTCATGTGTTGAAAGTTATTAAAGTGTTCACTTAAAGCTGCTACGAGGAACTTTCACTGTTCGATGATTCAGGTGGAGTCATTCCTCGACTCAGCTGCAGCACTCAGAAAAAATAGTTTCTAATTTTACGACTTATCCAAACTGGATCTGTCAGAATCCGGTCGGGTGACAAGCCTCAACAATAACGAGTAACCACATAGAAATATCTTCTCGACGATGGTTTTGTCTGCCGAATAGAAGGACTGGACTTTTATCTAGTTTAACAAACAGTATAAGGGTTGAGTGAGTCACCAGTAATGTGTTCTTAATGAATCGTCTGGTAAAATAAAGGTCAAATCAAAATACATAAATAAAAGAATCATCCGAGTAAAATGTGTCAATCTCCGTCCTCGAGATAAAGACAAATCCTCATTGTGACTGAAGTTATTGATTCAAGTTTATAAAAGACTTCTTCTTCAAATCCTTCTCTCACTCTTGTGATCAGAAACATCGATCAGTTCAGCTGTTCTGTAAATAGTTTTCAAATTCAGAATAAATATAGCAGCTATTGATTTCAGGCTTGAATAAACAACATCTGGAGTTCAGATACTGATGCAGAAAATAAAGGTGTACTCACTCGTCCCTACAATGTGATGAAATACTTCCTGTGATGGTTTAAAATTTGGTTTTCATCTCATACTGACATGAACAGAAACCAGCAGCTGCCTGGTAGAAAGATATTCTACAAGTTTTGGGTTATACTTTTGAATTCTTCTGCATGTTTCTATCGACCTCCGCCAAGGAAGTTATGTTTTTGTCCATTTGTTGGTTTGTTGGTTTGTCAGCACAGAAACTGAACAGATTTCCATGAAAATTGGACAGCTGACGGCTCAGAAGAGACCTCGTTAACTTTCGGCTTCAGATCTGGATTCAAGGGACGGAATCCAGGAATCTCTTCTGATTGTCTTTAACGTTGTAAGATTTCTGTTAATTTCTCAGGGAATAATGGATGCTGATGAAAAAATAAGCGTGTTTAGGTGGCTGGTATCGATGAGCGAGGGGGCCGCTGGGCCTTGGCGGAGGTTTGGTATCTACTGAGTGCCGTTCTATTTTTAACACATGAGAAATCCTGATTTTACATTTGTGTTTACTGATGGAAACCAACAGCTGTTTTTCCAAACTACTTTCCAAACCTGAAAACCAGACTTGATTAGAAATTGAAAAACCTTTGAATGTGTGAGAACAGCTCCTACAATGAGAGAGAATCATCCAGGGTGACTGCAGGCGAGTGGCTCAGGTGCGTGCTGGTGCAGGAGGATGGAGGTGCATGTTTTCAGGCATTGAGTTTGATTGCATGGGTGAGAGGATCGAGTCGGCACTGTGCCTGCTGATGGATGCTGTCAGCACAGTGTGAGAGAGGAGAGCAGGATGTGTGGTGGTAGAGAGGAGGTGAGTGTCTGCTGCGACCAGGATGACTCATGCATGATGACAGATTGTGGGTTAAAGGTGAGGGTCCGGCTCCAAATCAACAATCCCCCGTCATTATCACTGAATGACTGAACTCTGCTGGAGGATTGTGGTTTGGAGCGGGACCGGTCCTACTGGTGCTGTGTGAAGGAATGGTCTCAGTCCGAGTGTGTGTTCCTGTTCACATGCAGGTTCATTGGAGTGGAGGGGGGGCGACCTGATAAATGAGTTTTTACCTGCCTTGGGGAGAGGGGCCCTGCCTGTTAACCCCCGCACACACACTCTCAGGGTCTGGGAGGCTCAGGTGTATGCTGTGCCACTGGCTTTGGCTTCCTCAGAGCGATTAGTTTGGGAGACAAGGACTCACCCTCCTCTTCCTCCTCAGCATTTTGATCCTCGGCCGGTGAGCGCGTGCGGTGGAGGCCGCCCGCCCGCTGCTTGGCCCCCTGGTGGGCCTGGTGGGAGTCGGGCGACTGAGTGACCATGCGTGAGCGCTGCAGGGCCGTGGTGTAGTCTGGCGGCCGGCGGCCCGTGTGGGTCACCGTGGAGGCGGGGACAGACGGGGGAGGGTGCTGCCCTTCAGCGAGGTCGGAGATGGTCAGGGCGGTGTAGCCGGGGGGAGTCGGGGGAGGCTCACGGTAACGGCTTTCTTTCCGCGCTGAAGGGACACAAAAGACACGATGATGATGAAGACGAATGGAAAAACTTTTCAGATTACTACTTCTACGAGTTATGTTATTATTTAGTGTTGGATCATCTCTCTTTATCCTCAAGATGTGTTTTAACCTCGTCAACAAAGAAGACAGCAGATGATGCAGATGTGAAGGTCAGAGTGCCTTTATGTGTTTTGTTTACGTGTGCTTTTTATTTTGTTTTTGTACAATAAACATATTTATGAAAACAAAATCAGAGATCAAAGCAACAGGACTGTGAAGTTCAGGGACTCACAGAGGAGGCCTTTACCCCCGGCGGTGATGGGTGACGGGGACGGCCGTCCGAGCTGCTTGGCCTCCTCTGACCCGGTGGATGTGATGCTACTTGTTTCTGGGTCGGCGTTGACGTCCTTCCCTCCTCTCCTCTTGATGGTGCCAGTGTCTCCTTCAGAGTCCTCCCCCCAGTACGCAGCTGAGGATGAGGAGGAGCTGGCGGACGCCCAGCTCCCCCTGGCCTGGGCTGCCCACAGTGCAGCAGGCCCCCCCAGTAAGGCCTCTGGTCCGCCTGGCGGGAGTCCTCCAATGCCTCCTCCGCCTCCGCTCCCAAAGGCCAGAGTCTCCCAGCTGCGCCCCTGCTGCATGGTCTGGATGTTGTCGTGGGAACCAGAGGAGCAGGAAGTCCAGGAGCCGCGGCCGCTGTCTGCAGCGTCGAGGGAAACGCGATCGCCCTGATCCTGAGTCAGCTCCTCTGAGCTGGGCGAGGAGAGAACGGTGGGGCAGCCGGTATAAATGCCCCGACAGTCCTGCATCGACGAGTACGACCTGTGATGCCATAAAGAACACAAATTGAAGTCAGATAAATAAAACACACCATAAAAAACCAGCCAGTCAATAAAAAGCCTGAGTGTTCCTACCCGAGGCTGTACTGGTCGGGGTCGGTGGTGGCTCTTCGCTCCAGTCGTGCTCCCCCGATGTGTGAATCCCCGACTCCTCCAGAGTGACGGAGCCTCCTCTCCTCCTGGGCCATGTCGAAGGAGGAGTTACTGACGAGGCTGGAGCGAGAGGAGATCTCACTGTGACCCGAGTCTGAGTAGGCGTCTCCCATCCGGTTGTAACCTGTCGAAGAGGAAAAAAGGAAAATACTGTGTCTCAGTCTCAGTCAGATTCAATTCAAACCACTTGAGTCTTGTGTTGGTTCCTAAGAAGAAAAGGATGATGGAGCTGTAACTTGGCCCCCTGCGTGCTGAGTGGGCCTCCAACATTAAAATAACCTCTTTAACTCTTATCATAAATCATCTCTAATTCCTACATCTTATCTGAGTCGAGGCATCCCTCACAGACTGCAGGGATAATTGTAGAGTGTCATTTCCAAGCCAACAAGCTCTTGGCGGACGAGCATTAGATTCTTCCTGAAACAGCAGTTTTCTACGAGGTTCAGGGTTTGAGTGTGGAAAGTTCAGATAATAAGCGTGAAGGGACTGAGAGTGTGGGGAGGTATAGAAACATCACTGACTGCTGACACATGTATGTACATATGTTCTAGTCTTTCTGTAGCTCAGCGAGGAGAGACCAGCCGGCGTCATGTTTCCCTTTGACTATCAACATAAATCACCTGAGTAACGCTTCAATCCTGACTAACTACACTTTAGAGTCTGAAGAGAGGAGGGAATGTGGAGCAAACATGAGTCAGCCACGACTACAGCAGGTGAGAACGATTAAGCTCCGGCTGAAGGAGACACCTGAGGTCCAACGTTCATTTAGGCAGAAGAAATAATTTTTTTGTCAGCTAAGTGAGGGTTAGGGTTCCTTTATTTTAATTGTATAAAACATTTTGTCCCGACAGTCATGAAACTTGATATAAACTTGAAACATTTATATTTCTAATAACACTAACATGATAGAATTCAGTACCAAGTATATTTCTGTTGGCAGATCCACTTGAATGAAGAAAATGTTGCACGTTTTATAATAAAAAAAACATTTCTGATAATCTTTAGTGTTTTTGCAGCAGGTAACAATGTTCAGGGGTAATATTATCTTATAATATTTTGCATATTTAAATATGTTTAGGTAATTTAACATCATTTTAGCTTTTGTACTTCAGGAACTTTCCTAATTCAAACTGTTTTGTTGTCTGTTGTTGTGCTCTCTGCTGTCACGAGCTCATACAGACACGTTTTTAATGTTATTATTTGCTGAAACGTTTATAAGATTAACTCGACCTGAGTTCAAGTTTTCTCAAGTTATTTCTAGTAGTTTCAACAAAAGTCTTTTAAAAGAACAACTGCATTTTTGTGGAACAAACCGAAGAAGAGACCCTGATGTGACTTTGTTAGTTAGCAGCCCAACAGCAGATCTGAGACGTGATGCTGTACCTGCCGGCAGCCACCAGGTGGCACCTGTGACACGTGATGACAGAGCGAAGGAGTCTGGAGACTGGTGAGAGGGAGGGAGGATTATTGGCTTACCCTTCTTGGGTGAGCTCTGGGGGGAGGTGGGAGGGGAGGAGAGCTGGGAGGAGGCGTTGGACACGGTGTCCTCTGGCTGCCTGCGGTGCCTTTCGTTCCCCTCCTCAGACAGAGACAGGATCTTCTTCAGAGACTGAGGGGAACTGGTGCCTGTGGACATGTGCGAGAAGATGAGCAGAATTAGCATGAGGAGCGCTGCCATCCCCCCCCGAGGCTGCTGGGATGCTAAACTGCATTGTCTGGGATTTTTGTTTAATTCATTTGCTTGTTGCCAGACAGCCTGTAGGTGGCAGCACTGTCCTGGAGAAGCTGGCTCTGCTGATGTCGACACACAACAGGATGAGGAAGAGAAAACATGGCGAGTGAACAGGAGAGGCTTCACTTCACTCAGTCTCATCTCGACTAAATCAATTTGTTGATTTTTAAAATAGCAGCTGATTGATTTTCCTTCAATCCACTAGTTGTTGCGGCTTCAAACTTTTCCAGATACATTTGCTATATTATGTATTATTAAGCTTACAGGTAAACATTATTTAGAATGGATGAAGGTTTATTTTTGACTTACCGAACGGCGGCAGATCCTTGACTGGCACTTTCTTCCGGGATGGGTAGAGGGCCACGGCGGGGACCTGCAGCGCCTGGTTTCCTTTGGCCAGCTGGCCCCTCTGCTGGCTGGCAGCTCTGGACACGACCGGGGAGGTGTCCGGTCGCTTCCCACCGGCATTCTTGGGCACTGGGTGGGGAGAGAAAGAGCGAGCGAGTTAGACCGAGTTAGATTCAGATTCTAAGGTCGCTCCAGGTGCCAGACACTCAAATCCTCGAGGTCATTTTTATCTAAATTTAAGACTGATTGTTGGACGAAGCATGTTTCTCTTATTCAAGCATTGCAGGTAAGTATAAAGGTTTACATGTGTGGTTCAGTGCAGAGGTTTTATATATAAATATGGTTATAAGAGTGAGTTAGGTTAATGCAGGTGCAGGAATACAAATACAGTATTCAGTTTAGTAGAAGGTTTAAAGATGTGAAACTTCAGAAATATTGTCCGATCAGTGATGGATACGTGAAATAAAATTCTATATTTGTGGCAATTAAGATCTTCTAGATTCAAATTTAAGTCTATATAATGATTTTTTTTAAGGCTTAATATAATAAACCTAAATTAAAGACATTTTAAGACTGCGAACACGCTCTCATGAGAAGGCAGGAGGCTTTAGGAAACCTCTGGTGACGGACAGTCGAAGCTGTTTCAGGGAGTCTCTCTGACCTTCTGTCTATCAGTGCATTAACAGCGAGCGGTGTTGGCATTAACAGTGGGAAACTGGCCCAGTTATCATTTTTATTCCCTGCCAGTGAGTTGTGAAGGAAGACTGAGTGTCTTGTTACTCCAGAGGTCACACCCTGTTTGTCTCTGCTGTAAATCCTGGGAACATGTGCAATTATATTCCTGAATGATTTCTCTGCAGGGAGACGAGACAGGATGAGGTCATCTTGTACACGATATTCATATCTCTTGTGTTTGTGTGCCACAGACTCACATGTGCTGATGGAGGGCTCACACTGCATCGACAGCGTCTGCAGACTCTCCTCGTTCGTCTCCAGGCTGAGGTTGGACAGGTACTGTTTGACCTTCCTGGCCATCTGGGCGTCCTCGTAAAGCTTTTTGGCGTTCAGGAAGGAGCTGCGTCGCACTCGCTTCTTGTGCCCGCCGGTCTGGGTGACGTCGAGCACTGCCGCATTGGCACTACCCTGGCTCAAAGACCTGATCGTACATGCACCAAAACACAGAGAGGGGCGCAGAAGGGCCGACAGAGACGCACAAAAACAAATAGAAAGAACAGAGAAAGACTAATTAACATGTTGCTTTAGTGCGTAAGTGAGCCTATATTTCATTATAGATGTACAGGTGGTACTACTGAGCTACACAGGGAGTATGGGAGGTAAACTCGGACATGCAGAGAGCAGCTTCAGGCATTTCTCTTCTCCAAAACATTCCAGACATTCCAGGCAGCAGAGGGGGGTGAGGAATGATGGCTGCTGTCAAACAACAGGGGAGGAGAAAGGGGGAAATCTACGAGTGCAGCACGGTCATAGTTTACATTTCTGTGGCTTGAATCAGAGCTGGTCGTAGTGGAAGTAGTAAAAGCTTTGCTTGCACATGGTCTCAGTGAAAAAGTACACAAAACACCAGGTCTGAGAGGTTTGTCAAGGCGTTTCTGAAATACACTGACTGAAACGGATACGGATGCACATTTCAAAAGGAACATTTTTGTGTAATTAGTACTTTCATGTCTTGTTATTATGACTTAACACCTCACATATCCGAGATTAAGATCTCATAATTACAATTCCAGGCTGGTTTTTCTCATAATTACAAGATGCCAAGTCACAATTACGAGATACAGAAGTCATAATTACCAGAGAAGATTAGTTTTTTTGCAATGTGCTTCCATGTGTTTCCCATTAAATGTCCCAGCTGAACGCACAACGATGTCCCATTTGACCACAAGAATGTAAAGTATGATAAAAAATATATTCATCCAGAATCTCTGGCTGTTTGGAGGTTTGATATGAAGATAAAACCTCAAAGACAGGGCAAGTTCTGAAACTGAAGCCACATGCATATTGTGAGCTAAGACAACATGTCAGACAAGGTCACATCTGCTGAACTGAGACTGGATTCCAATCAGTAATATTAGTTTAGGATATATGTCACTATCATGTCTCCTGATGTTAGCATAAGTGACCTTTGTTTCACTCAGAGCCCTTCAGTCAGGGTCGGCAGTGTTAGTGGGAGGATTCAACTCAAACCGGTTAATGGAAACAAGGTTTCAGAGAAGAAGCACGCAAACTGGCAGAGAAACAGCCGTGGTTCAGGGAGGGCAAAAGGTTGTAGGGTCACCAGACTTACCCTAAACTCCTCCACTTCTTCTTCCTAGAGGTTTGGGTGCCATGAACAGAGAAGCATGGAGGGAAAAGGGGTGGACGAGTAGAGAAAGAGAGAAGGAGACAAAAGCTTAGGACAGGAAAGACCACCAAGATCACCAAAAGAGAAGCAATTTCACCAAAGACCCACATGGAAGTCAGAGGAGGAGGAAATCAAATGGCAACACTGCTCGGAAGTGACATCATTAGACAAAGACACACTTTCACAGGAGCACTGTGCACATCTTATGCCAACAATGTGTAGAGGGAACAGTTGCCAGAGGAAGCAGTTGCCAGAGGGAACAGCTGCTCGAAAGAAAAGCGTGATGCAGGAATCTTTATTGGATCTATGTGAACCGGCTAACCCCACAGAGGCTTGGTTAGTCAGTGGAGAGCCTACTGGTCCTACAGAGGAGGTGAAGGATCGTTATTCATCTCGTATACGGCTCTGATTGTAGAGAGGTGTCTTACCTGGTCCGGAACATGAGCGCCGGGTCCATGTTGACGGAGGCCATGCGACCGACATGGCGGATTTCTTTGGCAATCATCCTCAGCTTCTCAAAGTTCACCAGGCCGTCCACTTTAGAGTCATTGCCTGAGAAACAGGAAGAAAGAAAGAAAGAAAGAAAGTCAATCAACACCTTTCCAAAGAAACCTGCTCGTACAGCAGTCTCACTGATGAGCCACAGCTAAAACTACATTCAGCTGCTATATTAGAACCGTATTAGAAGTGGAATCAGCTGTATATCTTTTTATATTCATGTGATCTACCTTCATGCAGGAAGGTGAGGTCCTTCTTGATGACGGGGAACAGGGGGATGATCGGTGGCTGGAGGTTCTGATTGTTGAGCACATTCCTGTACTTGGCCATATTTCTCGACGGGTCGAAGAGGTCCTGCAGGTCCCCGAACAGCTTCTCGTACTTGCTGGGTAGCTTCTCCCACGTCCCCCTCAGTCTGGAGACTGGAGCCAGGTTCAGACCACTGTGAGGGGAGACATGTTAAGCATTAGCACAGGAACATAGTCGAACAGTTTCTCTAACTCATGTCTGCAGAAGTGATAACACCTGAGTCATCCGGTCTCACCTGATGATGGCGAACATGGAGTTGAAGTTCTTGCACTCGCGGCAGTGCAGCGCGATCTTGATGAAGTGCTTGACGGTCTTCATGCGTTTGAGCTGGTTCGGCTCTCGCGTCACCTCCGTGGCCACCCAGAAGGTCTCGTGGTTGATGGCCTCCTCGAAGCGCTTCAGGCTGGCCGAGCCCGTCTTGGAGCGCAGCTTGAACAGGTCGTCGATGTACTCGGTGGGCTCGATGGCACAGAACAGTTCAAAAGCCCGCATGGAGAGCTGAGTGGCCACCTCCACCGTGCTGAGCTGCAGCAGGGAGATCTGGCCTTCTCGCAGGAGGTCCTGAGCGTCCTCGTCTGAACATAACGTCTCCGTCTCCATGTTGCTCTTTAGGTAGTATCTGATGAGAGAGGAGATGTGCAGTTTGTTAAACAGATCTTTACTCTTTTCTCTATCTGGTGTCATTCTAAACAGAATAAATTGTGATTTATTGGACATTTTATAGCCAAGATGATCAGAAAAGTTGAACCAATGATGAAAAAGGTTCTAAGTTGCAGCCTTAATTTATTTAGATGGTCTTTTGAGGTTAAATCTGTTGTACAAGAGTAGGAAGAAGAATGAGGGAAGGAAGGAAGACAATGCACATCCAGGTGAGGACGTCTTTACCTTCCACTCAGCTGAATCCTGTCGGCGAGTTTCGACAGCTGGTCCGGAAGCCGCCTCTGCTTGATGACGCCTTCTGGTGTGACGGACACTTCACACAGTGAATAAGCGTCTGCTGCTGCAGTCAGGGCGAACTCCCTGATCGCCTGGGCCACCACCTCCTTAGCAGTCGTGTCCTTCCCGATCATGATGTATCGAGACTGCTGGTCCGCCTTGAAGACTCGCAGAACCTGATCCGACATATCTGGGGATGTAAAAACACATAATGAGGCTAAAGGCTTTTACTGAGAGGTGTGATCATGTTGTTTGTTTTCCAAGATTTATCAAAAGCCAGTCCATCTTCCCAGATTCCCCTCGGAGCATTAAGACACCAGGATCTTTAGATTGTGATGGATCATTCATTAGTTTGATCAGAAACACGACCCCACAGATCATAAGACCCAAAACCTCCAGAACAAAATCAACACCACTGTGCCCACAGAAGATTTAAAGGTCGGCGGTCAGTGCAGTGCTGTTAGCTTCACTCGATTACTGCTCACAGTTTAACTGAGTTTCTGTTACTAACTGCAGTACAGAAGCTGACTGATGTCTGTAAGTCTGAAACACAGTCGAGGCTGACAGCACTGACAAAGACCCGACTGTGGCGGGAGGAGCAGGATCATGAGGAGATGAGGTACTCACTCGGTACGACCGGGACTGGAAGAGCACAAACAACATGTGATGGACAGGAGTTAATAAAGAAGAAACACAGAGAGAGTATTTCTACAACTGGATTTATGCAGTCGGTAGATTAAATCAGGATTTCTTTACAGCAACAAGGGTTTGAAACATTGTTGCATCAGTGTGATGAGGTTACTTTGAAGATTTAAATACCATTTATACATTTTAAATGTAGCTTTCTTTAACAGTTTCTCAATGAAAAGTCGACAAACGATTTCACTTCACAACAAACAGAATTTAATTTCTGAATGTCGGTGCTGACCATTAACCAACCAACTAACCGTTCAGAGGCAATATCTCCACTTTGTGAAACAGCTGCAGTGGATTTTAAATCATCGGTGTGCACGTATCTAACTAATTCAGCATTAAATACAAAACATTAAGATGTTTCTTTGTAAAAAGCGTCAGTCTGTAGCTGCATCTACGTCTGAAGTCTGTCTGAACTCCAAGTAGCTGTTTGAACCGTCTAAACTGAATTCACCATCCACATTAAATCTGATAAATAATATATATATGTCAAATTTGATAAATACAGTATAAAGGCTACTTCTTTGTCGTATGTGGAGAAAATCACCAGACTCCCTTAAAAATACGCTCAATTCTGAGACGTGTGAAACGCTGTCTACAACCCGTTCTGATCTGTCTACTTATTAATTCAGCAAACGTTATACATGAAGATATTTGTGTCTCTGGGTACAAAAAGGTCAAACTGAATAAATTAATTAAAAAAATTTAGATGGTTTCATCTGCTGCTAATGAAAATTAGTCTAAAAAATGTGACATAATCATTTTTTTTTTTATCTTATTCGTCAGATGTTTAACAAAATGAAATGCAGGTGATGTGTTGCTGCAGCAGTGTGACACACACCAGGCTGGTTGTTGAAGTCCAGGATGCGGTGGTGAGACTGCAGCAGGTCCGGGTTCGACGACGACAGGTTTCCGCTGACGGGCAGAGGTGGTGGGATCTGCTTGGACTGCTTCATCCCCACGATGCTGTCGTCCTGCGATTGGCCCACGCAAACGTCACTATGGAAACAAGAGGGAGAGCGCGGTCGGGGTGAGACGGCAGTTCTGTCAACAACAGGCAGGGGGCGACGTGAGCGTGGGCAGCAGATGGAGGCTGTGGACGCCGCTGGCTGTGCAAAGCTTCGACTGTATTCTGCAGGAAATCCACCCACATTTCACACCTGATTCTGACAGGTTCAGTTTGTGTCAGCGAGCAGAAAGATCATGTTGAGATCAGCTGGAACATCAGAATCAGTGAACGAGAAGCAGTCTGTCATCAGGGAAGAGTTACAGACACGCAGCATCGGCACAGCTGAAAAGTTATTCTTACAAACTTACTTTCAGTTCGGTGTTTATTTGTGCGCTCACAGTTAAAGATTAGAAATGTTCTGAGTCATTATCAGCTGATGGCATCAGTGAGAATCTGTCTGATTCAGCTCAGCAAGTGATTGATCAGTCACACTGTGCACTCGCCTCCCACCAATCAGAGCGTCGCAACGGGATGAAAAAAAGAGTTTTTACGATTTGAGAAAAGTCGAGACAAACGGCCCAATCAGCTGCAATCAACTGTAAAACAAAATCACAGCTTCCTGTCTGCACACGATTTAATCTAAAACTAAAAGAAATCTACAAGCTGTCTCTGACTTCTTCTCTCTCTCGTGCCTTTCATATCAGAGCTGCACCTTCTAGAAGATGATCGCAAGAAGATGAATCGCCAGCAATTTTGATAAACAATCATTTCAGTCATTTGTCAAGCAAAGTGTCAAACATTTGGAGACATCACTTTGGTTTCTGATGAGCATTTTTCTCAAGTTGTTGACATTTTATAAACTTAAGAATCATGAAAATAACTGGCAGATTAATCGATAAAGGCTCATTAAGGATCCTTTAAATATTGTCAGCTATCTTCTCCAGTTTTTATATTTGGATACAATTATTTTCTGGATAATAAAAGGTCTTCTTACTTGTACGGTTTGGGCGGCAGGATGCTGGTGAGCGTCTTGTCAAAGATCTTCTTCAGCTTGTTGCGTCCTCCCACCGTGTTGGTCTTGGCCTTCTTGCTGACCTTCTCCAGGCCCATCACCTGCTCCACGTCCACCGCCAGGTCGGGGATGGAGTAGCGGCTGGCCTTCTTGATGTCCCCGATCTTCGGGAGGTGGGGCGCGCCGTTCTTCCTGTCGTGTTCCTCCTCGCCGTCCAAATCGTGGTCGTGCTCCGGCCTGGTTAGCAGCTCTTTAAACACTGAATCAAGACAGGGAGGAGGAATATATTTTGTATTAATGAAAAGTGATGGAGAGGGATATTCTCCCTCTTTTCTTTCACTTTTTAAGCACTTCTGACTCTTTCATTAAATAATAGGACCCAGGGTGGTTTGAATTATTGAATTTGGCTATAATTGATTTAAAACACCAGTTCAGAACCCTTTTAAAACGAGGAATCTTGACTTGTGAGTGCTGAACAAGTGAAATCATGCACACGTTCACCAGAAAAGGGCAAAGATTTAGAAAAAGAAAACAGAATGTAGATTTTTGTTGCCCTCCTCCACTTTTAAACCTCTTGCACCTCCTCACCACCCCTAATCTTCTTTAGCCTGCAGGGTCCTGAACCAGAGGTTGGAACGACTGATTCAATATGTAAACCTTCACTTTACAAGAACACATGACAAAGGATAAAACGTAGAATATCTCACACAATGCTGACAAGATTTCATACCTAACTTACCTAAAAGGTTTGTTTTCACAGTTATGGACAGGTGGGTGTTGTTCTTCAGAATCTCGTTGGCTTTGCTGAGCTGGACATTCTCAAAGTTCTGCCCATTGACCTCCAAGATCTGCAGACAGAAGAAGGAAGAAACATATCAGGTGATTGATTCTCGGACACTGAGGTGAAGCTACAGCGACCTGTTCTGTATGTGGATAAAGACAGAAACAACAATGTATTTCCTGCCTCAGTTACAGATAACGAGCTCTGAACTCCATATTTCATCCAGTGAACAAAGAGGCCGTAATCCTCTGGCATGTTTTACATCATGGCATTTAGTCCCACACATGGTTTTGACATTAATGTAGCTCAGTGTCACCTTCAGATTGTCTTCGCCTCAGCAGCTTGACCTCTGTATGTGAACCGGATATTTGCATTTCAACACAATCTGCTCTCCAGCCTCCGTCTCTTCCTCCTCAGTGGAAGAGGAAATCACCTCTGACTGCAGCTTCAGCACAGGCCACCCTCTGCTTCAGTGTGTGAGGCCAGCAAACACTGACTTACAAGACTAAATGTCTGTTGTGGGATCAGCAGCGATTAATGAGACCTTGCTTGGAGTTTACTGCTGCTAACGGCCCGATGACTGAACAAACGGCACTAATACTAAAGCTCTGAAACGATCGGTCCTGAGCGAGTGATGGTAGAAAATGAAGCTGCTAAAAACTGGAGGTGTGAGCGTGTATGAGAGAGTGAATGCTTCCAAGGATGTCAGCTTCCTCGCTTCCTTTTGGGGGAAACAGCTGCAGGGGATGTTTGGAGTCAAGAGGGCTTAACTCGCATCCAGACACCCTCAAGATGGTTTCAAGGATTAAGGGACTTTGCTTAAAGCCCTGAAGACTGCCGAGTGTGAAAACGGTGGAGAAGTCAAGTTGCGAGGAGCGAAAGCCAACACGGGCTACCCGCCGCTACCGGGGAGTTCAATTCAAGACTTTTTTAAAGAAGGTTTTTAATGGTAGTTAGAGGAAACGTAAAACCAATTTTACAAGAACACGAGAAGAAAGAGCAATTCAAGTTCTGGCCTGTGTGACAGGAGGGATTTCTGCTCACAGCTGTAACCTGCAGACATAAAGGACTTTAACTTTGGTGACTATGTGCTGATGCATTTATAGTTTTACTCCCAAGATTTTAACAACCTGCAGACAAACTCTTACAGCAGAAACCATGAAGGCTGCCTGACAAATCAGTAGTTCCCTGACACTCCTTAAAAGAAACAATATATTTTATTTCTGTTGTGAATTCCCAACGTTCAGACACATTTATGTTTAGAGATCTATATTTAGATATTTAGATTTATATCTTTGAGTCATTTCAAACAAGAGATTTAAAGACGCAACGACAGTAAAAGTGGTGAGGATCAAGATATCTCACCTGATCTCCACGCTTAAGGCCGACCTCTGCTGCCTTGCTCCCCGCCTCCACAGCATCGATGAAGATGCGGAAACCTTTCTCCTGACCTCCGAGGAGGCTGAAGGCCAGAGGAGAGTCCCTGGACGGCTTGGTCAGCGTCACCAGCCGCGGCTTGGCTTTAGCAGCGCACGCTATGTTTAACAGTCTGAGGTGCCCGCACATTTTCTGGAGAGAAAACACAACATAAATGTGAGTAAAAGTGCAGTAAATACATTTGTGTACGCCGGCGCTCTTGCTTGTTACACTTACTTCTTTCTCCAGATTGCTTTCGAACTCTTCCAGAAAGTGAGTCATGGCAGGGTCACCCTCAAAGTCGTTGAAGTGATTGTTTACCCACAGCAAGACTACCCGTGTAACCTGCAGCAATCACAAGCAGCACAGGTCAGCACACGGTTCACCGGGTGACGACAAGTGTGTGCATTATGTAGTTTACGTCCTGACCTAAAAACGTCTACGGGCTCACAGAAACTGTCTGCTTAAGTGCGTTAGCGAGTCATTATGCATTCACTTGTGTGTAATTGCATTATGCAGCCTCCATTGTCTCGTCTCTGATTAATATCTGAATTATTCTCTGAGCTCATGCAGGTATACGGTGGTCCTGCTCCCGTACCTTGTCCCTGAGACTGGGGTCGTGGAACCACTCCAGGAGCTTCTTGCCCACGACCATTGGGCTGGAGAGGAAGGTCCTGTAGGTCAACAGGAAGTCCTCGATGTAGGTGGGGTCCACCACTGAGTGTTCCTCCACCAGGTGCATGGTGAGACGCTCCGATGTGCCCTGAGGTTTAGAAGTAACGTCACGGGTTTAGAACACGTTTTTATTGATTTGAAGGAAAATGTAAAAAGACTGATAGTTGATTGGTCACCTTGATGACGATGTGTCCCTTCCTGGTGCCGGTGCGGTCCAGTTCGCGGTGTTCCTTCACCATAACGATCTCCCCTTCCTCCTCCACCTTCTGCATGTTCTTCTCCACCTGGTTGAGGATGCAGCAGTAGTCCTGCTGGGCTATACACACAAACTGGACGAGACAGCGTGAAACACGGATCAGAGAGAGTTTTAATACTCTGTGACACAAACTTACAAAATATGTTTATCCTGCATAAGTAAAGGCATCGAGTTAAACATATTATTTACATAATCACAGATTCAGGATCATTTAATGAGGGAGATGATGTACTTTTATGTAATTTATAGGATTTTTTTTGTGGAAAAACCACATCAGAAACATTTTACTAGTCAAAGTGCAGAGTTGTATCTACATCTTAAAACATGTCTGGAAGGGATCTTTAAACATGTATGATATTTCTGGAACTCTTAATTCAAAGTTGAATCAATACAGCTGATAACAACTGACTAGAAAGAAACTCTGCAGAACCCAAACTACTATCCACCGTGATAAATTATGAAAACAGTTTTTTACTGATTAGAAGCAAAGATTTTCTCGTCGCAGCCTCTGAGCCCGACGCGCTCAGCTCACGATGATTAAAAGACTGAGAACATTTCAGCGGCTCTACTTTCTCTGTTCGGTACTTTACTCTGATCAAACACATGGTCCAGATACTGTGATCTTTACATGAGCTGGCCTATTCTCTTTCAGAATGCTTGTTTCTTATATTTAAGTGGAAGCTGAAGCACAAAGCGAGTTTGTGCTTCATGAGTGCAAACAGAGTGGGAGCAGGTCACCGTGGGATTAATACCAAACAACACCGCGATCTGCTTTCACACTGAGATGTGATGAAATGGACCCTTAACCCACCGATACTCAGACAGGAACATTTAGGAACATAAGGAGGTTCTGAACGGATAATTACGCTGACATTCAAACAGAAGCTTAGACTTGGACTCGTCTTTAACTATGAAAACATTCATTTTGGTCAAAATGGAGCACAATTTGAGCTGTAAGGTTAAATATTGTCCCAAAAAATATTGTAAAGACACTAATATGCTTTAAAAGCTCATGTAAAGTGGCATCACACAATAATACTATAAGAAATGACTGTAACTTGCTCAGGAAACATCAGATGTAGACAAAGATTCGTATGGAAGTCTGAAACATCCAAGTACATCGTTTAAAATAATATTAAAATAAACACAAAATTCTGAATGGAAGCTTTTAGAAATCTGGTGAATACACACATTCTCAGACAAAGCAAATGTGAAATTTGGAGTTTAAATGGACCGGTCTGAAACTTCAGGTTGACCTAAAACACATAATGTATGGCTGTAGAATAAATAACTACAGGAGAGTCAGCCCTTTTTCTAAAGCGACACTGCCGATGGTTAATGAACCAGTGGACTCATCACGCACATCAGTCATTTACAACCACATCCTACCTGGCAGTCGTCCACCTTGGTCTTCATGACGCCCTTCATGTATTCCTTCTCCATCGTTGGTGAGACGCCAAAACTGTTGCCCATGCACAGGATCTCTGTCCGGCTGTCGGGGTACGTCACCTCCACCGAACCGTTCAGGATCACCGACCACGAGTCCAGCTGGAGGCGAAACGCACAATGAGAGTTAGACGTTGAAGAAGAAGACTTGAAACATCACAACAACAACAACTTTTTTAGATCGCATTAAGTTTAGTAAAGTAATATTCCCAGCAGCTGGTGTCCCTTAATGAGTCAAAGTTATTTATCAAAAAGAAGCATATGCAGACAGTCCAGGGGAACTGCTGCACTGACAGATGGCTGCTTTACTTCCCTCAGAGGGATTCAGCAATAGAAGTGGATTATTACAGCTAAATAGGATGTGTTGCAATAAACTCACAGTAGAAAAAGCATATCTTTTATCCTTTTGAGTCAACAACAAGGATTGTTTTTAAGAATTCCTGAAAAGCAGACATTTTTGGGTTTCCCACATTTCGCCCCGACAGCAACAAAACGCTCAGTGAACCCTGAATTCTCCACGGCCGCACATTTACTAAGTGTCCCGGCCTCCAAGGCAACGTCTGCTCTTCATTGTCTGAGTGCATCACAGCAAAGACCGAGCAAATTGTCTTCATTGAAACTCGTGTCGTGTCTTCACCAGAGACACAGAGAATAAGTGATGCCTGCTTTAGCTGCCGAAGGGATCCTAGAGAGGCTCACCGATAAGGGCTGTCCGCCATTCAGGCTTAATAGAGCAGAAAAAAACATCAAATGGAAGAAGAAAGATTCATCGGTGTGAAGGGGTGAACACACACACACACACACACACACACACACACACACACAGGCAGGTCACGAGACAGGGCTGATGTGTGCATGAATAACACACCTCCTCTCCGTCGTTGAGAACGATGGTGCCGGCGCGTTCGACCACAGCGAACACCATGACGGCGCAGAGTTCCCTCCTCACTGACATGGTCATGTTGGCAAACGCTGGCAGTTGATGCATGAACTCCAGTAATTGCTCTGCGAGAGGGAAAGAGGAGAGACAGCGGAGGAAAGTGGATGAGGTTTAGAAAAAAAGAGCAAACACCCAGCGTCTCGACACCCGGAGGAGAGAGCGAGGACGAGGCAGCGCTGCTCTTGGCAGCCTGCAGTGCCCTCGCTTCCAGCCAGGAAGGCACGAGCTGCAGGCTGAGCATCACAACGGATCAGCGCCACAGTGAAGAGCCAACAGAGGAATCATTATCAGGAGAACATAAAGCCAAATATCAATAGCATTGATATAAACGATCGAGGCGAGCCAAGAATAATTGCTGACACTTCACTCAATGACCTCAGTGTGAGATAACGAACCGAATCACAGACACTGAATCTAAAATTGGACTTCGTGCTCTGTCAAGTTTAATCGAGTTTAAAGATGAGTTAAGTAGTGATTCTCTCCTTGTTACTGTTCAAAACTCAATATGAACCATTTACTATCACATATAGTGAAGAAAATCAGCAGATCCTAATGTTTGAAGAGCTACAGCTGCCATTTCTGCAGACAAACACAATTTTTAAAACAGTGTTACTTGCATTTCATTCTCTGTTGCTGCTTCGTGACGCCTGAACAGCAGCAAAGCAACCTGAGACATTTTCATGTTACTGTAGATAATCCAGACTTCACTGTGAGCAGCTTGAGACTAGAGTCCAGTGAATCTGGTGAAAGTGACATTTTTTACCAAATACCTTGATATCAATATTGTGACATTGTAGGATGACTGTTTGTATTTAAACAAAATATCAACACGATTAGTTTATTGATATAAAATCATCAGTAATGTGGATATAATGATCACTTTACTGTCACTCAGCCTTTAAACCAGGAAGAGACAACACTGATGTTATATCACGTTATCACAATATCCAAAATCTATTAATCTCAAATCCTGGTGATGTCATCATATCGATAGATCAACCAGCCCTAATTTGAAATCGAGTGTAATTCTGACCTTGGAAACCTTGAAAATACAACAAATATTATGATAAGATATTCCAGAGAAAGATATTTTAAAACCTGAACTGGCTGGTGGTACGTGAGGGCTTATATTGTATAATTGTCGAGGTGAATGGTTTTAACGCTGCTGGTGTTGGACTGGGTGTGTCACTGAGGGAAACACGATGTACAATCCGAGACTTTCTGCAGCCACACTGAGCTGCTCTCTCTCCACATCGACCGACCCGCTCTCCCTCCCGGCCGGCCGGCAGCAGCAGCAGTCTGGCGTTCTGGCTGACCTGTGCTTGGCATGGCAACAGCGTTGTGTGTGAAGCTGCGGAAGCACTGAAAGTTTAATGTGCTGGGAGAGGTGAGGCGAGAGGATGTGCTGGAGTGACCTAGAAAAGCCTGCCGGCGGAGGGAGGGGTGTACCGCGGGGGGAATCAGCCGAGAGGGGGGAGGGGGAGAGCGTTGGCACTCGCTCTCTGCATCCAGAGCATCATCCTCCCCCAGTCCACATCTGCAGCTAAGCTCTGAGAGAGTGTGTACTTGTTTTTTTTTTAAACATGCCTATCATTATCATTGGAGTTGAGTCATAGCTTTAAGGGATATGATACTGCGAGCGCGATGTGGCTTTGAGAATTACTCGAAAGCTACATCGTAAACGAGAGCGAGGGAAGGCTTCAGACGGATGTAAATTTATTGTGACCGATTTAAATAAGAAAGGCGGGTGTGGCTTTCACAGCGCGCTCACATTATTCTAAAATTGGGGCAGGAAGTACAGTCTCAGCCGGGAACAACGCTGCTGCTCGTGTGTTTCACTGATATCTTTGAAAACAGACACTTCTCTCAAGAAGTCTAGCAAAGATGCAACTCTGAGGCGAGCACGGAAATAGACGGGATATTTTTAAAAGTTAACACTGTGTTTACAATAGTGTGATTCATAAACTGAGACACAAACACTATTCCACTAAAGCACAATACAACAACTACAACTGGTCTCTCACCGATGTCATCGTCAGTTCTGTCCATGGGGTCCTTCTCCAGACAGTCCCGCACGATGTCCCGGCTCATGAGGGGGTCGGACGCTCGCTCGATGTCCTCCTCATCGTCATCCTCCTCCGAGTCGACGGCGGTCTCTGGCAAGCCGCTAAGGTCCATGTCGCCGGGTTCGTTTTCTGTGGCCTGGAATAAGCAGACAGGTGAGAGATGAGTCAGTCATCTGCGTTTTGAGCTCAACAAGGTGAGGGAGTCTGCATCCAACGCCACACAGCAAACAGCCCAGATGGACCGGTGTGTCCATCTACGTCTACCTACCTGCTCCTTACAAACAATACTTTGGTTTGTCAGCTACATTCCTGAAAAGCGAATAAATTGTTGGTAGTTGCTGACCAAGCAAGTGATCAGCTGTCAAAACTCAGACAGAGTAAACTCATCTGTAATCAGCCAGTGTAAAAATCAGCATAATGAGGATATAGCACACACACACACACTGCTGAAATCATTCTACAGTACAAACATCAGCTGTGACAGAGTGCAGTCCCGACCACAAGCAACAGAAAAAAGGAGCCTCTGTGAAACTGTTACGCACATTTGACCCATTTCATGAAATAGATTAGAGGTATTCAGTACAGTATGAGAGAGACAGGCGTCAACACTGCATACCAAACAGTCTGCTGTGCATAGTAACAAGCTAATTAACGCTCAACTTTCCTCTCCTCCCCCCCTCAGCAAACTCCACTCGCCGCCTGCCTCGCAGCCAGATCCTGTTCTTTGAAAGCACAAGACGGAATCTGAGCGGAGCCGGGAAAAATGAATCGAGATGAAGAGCGAAAGTAATGCAATCACTTGTGCAGGAGTGATGCTAATGGAGTTCCTCTGCTATCATCAAAGAAAATATGTCTGTAAGTGACAGAGAGGCCACTCTGCTGCTGCTTCACGCTCACAGACATGAAACCTTCTCACAAACCAAAGCAGCTGCTGGAAGCATCAGCTTCCTGCAGCGCCACAACACAAAAACACCTTCTTACCTCGATGTGAAGCCCAACCTTCCTAACAGAAAGAGAAGAAAAGGTCGCCTTTGCAAACTGTCCACAAAATCCCAGAGCGAGACGCATCTTCACCTCCCAGACTGTCAGCCTGCTTTTAATTTTTCAGAGTCTGGTCTCTCACTGAAGCCCGATGTCATTCCTCCTTAAACGCCATGTGCAGAAGGCTCATTAATGATTCAGGCCTGTGTCTGAGTGGCCATTTGGGCGTCACCGGTGCACACACCCTGGTGGGCGGGCCGGATTATCTGGTTGTACGAGTCCTTTAGACAGTGGAGATCTTAACTAAACGATGAAATGAATCAAAAACAAAGACTTCTTCCGTTAATTTTAACGACATTCTCTGGACGCCTTCTGTCCTAAAACCACAAACAGCTGAATATTAATTGCTCATTATCTACAGATGGACTGAGGACGACACTCGACAGGATCACCACACTGCAGTAAATATCTCGAGGAACACACATTAATCTGTGGGAGGATGCATATTCCTTCACGGATGCCTCAGTGACTTCATTTTATTGTAACAGGTTGTAAAAACATGGAGCGACTCGTCCGTATCTGAGAGCCAGCCTGCAGTATTTAAATCTCCCGTCTGCCTTTGTATTCGTGCACACGCTCGTTTTTTCGTGTCATCTATGCATCAAAAATCCATAAATGTGCAGTAAGCATTAAGAGTCAGTGGGCAAGTCAGGTGCTGTTAATATTTCATCAGGGCTATTCTTGGATCAATGCTTTCAAAGTCCTTCTGAAGGACCAATTTCATGATTTATTCATAACAAAACAGTGCGCCATGTTGCCGGTGACGTGAGAGTGATGTGGGACTCTTCACCGGTGCTTCAGCTGTCGAGGCTGAAGGAGGCAGTGTGAGATCACAGCTGCAGGGTGGACCATCCAACATCTCTGCAATTCTTAAAAATACTGAAAAAAATCACCACTTTATTTACTTGTGCCATCAGCTTCCTGTGGTCCCGAGTGTACAGAGACCACAGGAAGGTATCTGCTTATTTAAAAACTCCCCGAGTGAAGACCACGAGCGCCGCTGGTGATCCACTACACCACGTTATTAAGTCTAAACCTGCAGGGTGCGACTTTAGCTAACGATAAAAAAGTAATGTTGCATAAAACAAACAGTTTGGGGACTCGTGGTGGGAACCCTGGGATAGTCAGAGATGAATTTTAATCATTTTCTCCATTTTAAATGCTTGTACATTTTAATTCTGTGTGCTGAGTGTGAGTGGACTGAACAGAAGGGAGGGATCGTGATCAGAAGAGGTTCAACCCTGCAGACCTGCTGATAAAAGTAAAAGACAACTTATCGACTTTATCCAACAACTTCCACTTAATCCTTATTACAGGGAGGTGCAGCAGAACCCCGAGCAGTGCTGAGATAAACCTGAGAAGATGATTAAGACGAGAGGGAAATAGAAATATTTCTGCTAAATCATTTCAGATCATTTTCTGTCCAGACTTTCCTGCCAATTACTGGATACTTTTACTTCTTCAGGCCTCTAAAACTTGAAAATATTGTTTTTCATTTAAACTGATCACAACCCAAAGACATAAATATGCAAACAGTTACATGCATGGTTGATCTGAAAGTGGGAACTGCTGCTTGAGAGCTGTGGTTGAACTGAAACAGGGCTGTAACTATGGCTTTTCTTCATTATCGAATAATCAAGGGATTATTTTCTCAATTATTTGATCAATCCTTTGGTCTATAAAATGTCAAAACTGCTGAAATATGCCTCCAACAATATTCCAGAGACAAAAATGACGTCTTAAACTTGCTTGTTTCATCCAACTAACCGTCCAAAGCCCTAAAATATCCAGTTTACAATCATAAAACACAAAGCAAAACAACAAGTCCTCTAATTTGGGGTATGATTGGCATTATTCTACAAAAAGGACTCAGACGATTAAAAGATTATCAAAATAGTTTAAGATTAATGTTCCTATCAATCGACGTATTGTTTCAGCTCTGATTGGGAAAGCATTCACGTGGGACTGTGAAGAAAAGTGCACCGGAAAAACAGCTTCCACACCTTCACACCACAGGTAATCCAGATGTAGCACACACACACACACACACACACACACATGTACGGTACGTAGATCACCAGTGAGCTGAGCAGACAAGTTTGATCACATGTGAGAAGCAAGTTAGAGCGACGTGTCTGAGCAGATTCAGCGCTCGTAGCCGGAGCAGCTGCTGCCACAGGTAGATTACAAGCTGTTAGAGGAGCCGAGGCTGCAGACGAGGAAGCAGGACGGAGCGTTTCACAGAGAAATCAAGAGAGCTGCTAGCAGATGGCTCTAAGACCAGGATCACAGATTGGGGACAGTAGAGCCTGTTCGACCTGCCCCAGCCAGCCTCAGCGTGGCCCGACACACACAAACACACACTCACACAAACACACACTCACACAAACACACACTCACACAAACACACACTCACACAAACACACACTCACACAAACACACACTCACACACTCACACAAACACACACTCACACAGGCCTCGCACGCAATTACACAGCTGTGTTCAAACACTCTGAGCTAATGCCACGGCAGCACACAAACACACGCCACCAAGACGTCCGTACGACACAGAGTGAGTCCGACTGATGCTCCGGAGCACACACACGCAAACACACACACACACACACACACACACACACACACACACACACACACACACACACACACACACACACACACACACACACACACACACACACACACACAGAAATAGGCACACAGCAGGTGACAGCATTAGGAGCCAATAGGGTGGGTGCTCTGTGTTAAGAGGATTAGTTGCAGGGTTTGGGTCAAGTCCACAGTCACGAGATTTTGTGTGTGTGTGTGTGTGTGTTCTTTTGAGCTGAATCGTGTTTTATTTACCTCGGGGGGGTCAGGTTGATGGAATATTTTTAAATTTCCCCTTTATTCTTCCTTCGTTGTTGCCTATTTATTACCTTCGTCACACTCTAACCACAACAACACGCTCGTCTGTGTAACGTAGCAGCGTTAAAGGTGCTCACGGAGCTCGTTATCACTGGAGATCGTACGTCACTGCTCCCCAGGAGCGCTGTATTTTTCTTTGAGGTGATGCGAGGCAGAGAGCTGGAGTCAGGATGTAGGCTGGACCACCTGCTCGCAGCCGCCGGCCTGTCTGCTCGTCCCCGCTGAGCAGTGACAGTGTCCTATTAGTGTCTTAGAGCTCATTTGTCTGCCAAGCTTTTACAGTCTTTCCCAAATTCTCGTGTCCTACTTAACGAGACTAACCTGCCGTCCCTGAGGTATATTTGTCATTTCACCGAGGAGAGCTTCAACGTTTAGAACAATATGTTCTGGACTTACTTAATCTATCCATGTAGATTATGTAACAGCTGATTTAACATTATACAGTTAACATGTCTTTTTCAGTGCTACATCTCACCTACAACAACTTTTCTGATACTGATACTGACTGGTACCGAGTACTGATCCAAGTCCAGTGTGTAAAAACAGAAAGAAAGAAAAATATTTAATCCCCTTATTTTTATCAGCAGCTGTTTTCTACTAACTCTCTGTGGATGCTATGTTGTGGACGGGCTTGGCTGGTTTCCCTGCTCCAACACATCTGATTCAGATGAATGGGTCGTGATCAGGCCTCAGCAGAGCTTCATGATGAGCTGATCATTCGAATCAGGTGTGTTGGAACAGGTAAACATCCAAAACATGCAGCACAGGAGGGTCCCCGAGGACCAGGACTGAAGAGAAGGAAGGAATAAATAGACATTTTGGGGAATAACAGTACGCTCATTGTTCACTGTTGCTGAGAGAAGACTGGGAACTTATAACACCTCTGAGGTGAATAAATTAAATATGAAGCCAGCAGCTGGTTAGCTTAGCTTAATGTTAGCATAAAGACTCCTTCCAAAAGGGAACAATATCTCCTGGAATATAAACATATATTGCTTGTTTCATTTGTACAAAAACTGTTCTGTGTCAGCTAACTCTCAGCAAGAGAGTGCGTTTGGTGCTGAACATTTCCCTCACGGTTTGAAAGAGAAAATATATACCATTAGCTATAACACCTCTGAGGTGAATAAATTAAATATGAAGCCAGCAGCTGGTTAGCTTAGCTTAATGTTAGCATAAAGACTGGAAACAGCTCCGTCCAAAAGGGAACAAAATCTCCTATTAAAACTGGAATATAAACATATATTGCTTGTTTCATTTGTACAAAAACTGTTCTGTGTAAAGTTTCAACTGAGCTAAGCTAAGCTAAGCTAAGCTAAGCTAACTGGTTGCTGGTACTACCTGTGTGTTACTGTACAGACATCAGCTAACTCTCAGCAAGAGAGTGAATCGGTGCGTTTGGTGCTGAACATTTCCTTCACGGTTTAAAAGAGAAAATAAAAAACTAGACCTAGCTAGACTTCGGGAGGTTTAGTCATATAACCAACTTCATGACTCGATCTTCTAGTCGACAAACGTCCCACCTACAGAACTATCCAGGTGGAGTCCAAACTGGGGGTCCAGCTCCAGTGGGGGGCGTCCTTACCTGGTAAATGTCTGACAGGCTGCTGCTTCCAGAGTCGCTGGTGATACTACATCCTGAGTGGCTGGAGGAGACGTGGGTCACCTGTGGGTGCAAGCCGTCGGCCAGGTGAAGTCTGCTGAAGTCTGCGGGGAGCTGCACATACACACACACGACATACACACAGATGGTCAGTACCACTGGTTCACTCACGCTAACACTCCTGCTGACTGCCAGGCAGCCATGTGGAAACACAGCAGCAGCATGAAGCTCTGCAGTTTGTCCCAAAGTGTCGAGACAACTTGTATTTCTTTCTTTTCCTATTTTACAGAGGATACAGTAATCATTGCTGTTAATACTGTTGGTTAAGCAAAATATTTGATGAACTGAACAGTGGCTGCTGTAAGAAAATGTTGTTTTCTTTACATGTGATTTATACACGAACTACAAGAAATGTTGCCCCGTTAATTTAATTGTAAAATAGCCCAAAAACACTCATAAATTCAATTCTACTCTTGAATACTAGGGATTATCTTTATTTCACAGCTGTGATTATACAATGTTAAAAGAACAAAAGATATTAATTAGTCGCTCTGCATGAGCTCAACTTTACACATCGTCTCTTATCAAAGCAACGGAGAGGCAGAAAAAAGGAGATGTTAATTAAATCATCCGACTTCCACAGAATTAGTCAAATACATATATCAAGTCTAACAACACGTAGGACTGAATAAAAGAGTCTCGCTGCTCTACGCGCCAGTTTAACTGCACCTGCTGTCATTTATCTGAGAGTCAAACAGGTCTCCTGAACCCCAGAATATCACCGTTTATAATCCTGAGTCTGATTTCGGCTCCTGAAATCAGCACTGGAGCTTCTTTTTTGGGAGCAGAGCAAACCAACAAGAAGAAGCGCTGCATACATCAAGGAAACTCCCTCATTAAAGCACGTAACTCGCAGAACCTAAATGAACACCAGGCAGTAATGGGGAGGAAAACCCCTCTGAGTAATTCACACTGTATAAAGTACGAGGAAGCCGTGCTGTAATTAGTTATATCGTAAATGAGCCAACCCACTTCTCTGTGGAGATGACCCTGAAATGTAAAACTCCTCAGAAACCCCCTGCTGATATTTTAGGAGGCAGATGAAGATAACACAAACAAATATAGCTGTTAGTGCAGCAGCAGATTCAGAGGTTTATCTGAAGGATGTGCAGCATCTTCATCTCCATGTATCGTATTACTGTCACAGTCACAACACACCTGCCGAGCGTAAAAACCTTATATATATAATTTGATGCACGATACCAAAGGTCGGAGTCTCAGAGATAATCTGAGTGAAATATTCTTCGGCTCAATTAGAAACACGTTACATTACTCTGTTCCTGCTAAAAGTAATAGATTACTGAAGCATGTTACTTTGGGAACTTGTTCGACCCGACTCTGGACGCCACGAGCTGCCTCGTCCAAGTGCATTTATTTTATAAATATATAGACGGAGAACCTACCTCTTCATATTTATCTGGTCTATTTACCTCATTTATTGCTTTTCATTCACACATTTTATATTATTATATCATTATATTATTATTTATATTATTTCTACAATAAAATATAAAATATCCTAAATATTATATTGATTCCTACAGTGAATAAAGACACTGAAGAAAATGTATCTGAAACTATGATACTTGATATTTAATAATGGTTTGTGTCACTTTATACACAAAAATGTCAAATATTTGCCAGCAGCTGGAGGTGAGCACCGTTTACATTTTCTATCATTATAAATGAATATTTGTGCCTTCAGACTTTTAATCGGAACAAAAAACTAATTCTGCGACAACCTGAGCTGTGGGAGGTTAAACAGGGCATTTGTCAATGTTTCCTGAAGTTTGGAAACAAAATGATCAATTTACTAAGAAAATTATAAGCAGGTGAGTCAATAATGAAAATCATCAGGTGAAGCCTGATACTTGCACTGAGCAACACTCTGGTGCCTGTAAATGTAAGTCATTAGCGATCCCAAGCCTTTTACTAAAAACACATCGACCATCTGTAAATGTTTAACAGATATTAAGGCTCACAATCTATTTCAACAGTTTTATACATTATTCTAAATGTGCACAATATCGAGCCTTTTCTGTATGAAACTCATCCAATCTAACTGGAATGCCAGAAGGCTGAATTATGAATTTAATACAACCGCGTAAACTGGTTGACGGGGTCCACAGACGTGAATATTTCATGGCGAAATGTTTTATTTACCAATATATATCTGATACTCAGCAGGGACGCCGCTCTGAGCCGCTTTCAGCTCCACTGCTGGCTGTGGAAGATCATCAATATTACATTTTTACACCTACAAGTCAAATGGGGCTGATTTAACTGGGTTGCTTCATTCATCAGATGCTATCAGAGCTCAATCGAAACATCTACAGAGTTTGTTAGTTACGTGCTGTTTGATGCCAGATGTGGAAAGTAAACAAGAATTTATTAATATACAGTTAAAACTTTGAACCCAGCTTCGATAAGAGCCGGTAAATAATCACCAGACTTTACATTTCATAGAAGAATTACAAACTTTGCTCTGACGTTTTACAGATTGTGCAGCCAGACTTTCATCTCTTCTCACGTGAGCTGCTAAAGTTAAAAATCAGCTCTGAAGCAGTCTGTAAATAACTACACCGCCTCAAATGATTTTTACAGAGTTAATACTATGAACCTTGGATAAAAAATGGAAAAGATTGGGTAGAAATATGTCTTGGGAGGTTAATTTGCAAGTAAATGTGTTTGAGCCGTCACCTCTTGAACGTACTCTTAGAGAGCGGCTGTCGTCACAGCACTCGTCTGCATTACGGCTTAATTAAAGAGTTGTTGAAATGTGGGGGAAAAGTGTGTCGCTGCCAGAATTATCACGGTGGAATTCTGCAAAGTAGTTCTGACTAAAACACTCCTCAGTATTCATGGTTTGCCCTTTGAGACCGGGCCACAGTGAGATTGAAGAAGGTGCTGTGGCGCTGAATTGATTTGGCAGAAGGTGTGGCGAGATATTGGAGACCTTTCTGCGCTGATTGTTGGAGGAAAATGAGAAAATGAGATATCTGGTCACAGAGCGCCTCGGCGACGAGAGTCTGAGAGCCAGACAGTGGAGCTCCTGTGGCACTGAGGTGTGATGCGACTGCACTGTGTCAAAGATTGCCATCACGTTTAATTATCTGGCTGGCTGCACTAACTAAAATGGTCAACCAGAGGGCCCAGTCAGTCACTAACCCCCCTCAGGCTGCTATTTCCCATCCACTTCACTCTGGACGCCTCCAGCTGATTTCCACGTTATTATTACCGGCTGGACGTTATTGTGTTAGTGTGACGAATCCCTTTGTCTGTTCAGAGCCTCATCACGTATCCTGCTGATGACTCTCAGGACCAGAGGAGATGATGGCGCCGTATATCAACCTGATGTAATATAAACCTCAGAAGTGAAGTTATGTTGGAGCTACGACTACGACCATTTATATTTATCGCTGGACATCTGTCAGAAGACTGTTGTGGCTTTGAGGCTTCAATCAAACTTCAGGTTTATTGTCATCCCAGAGGAAATATTACTTTTAGCCGGACATTAAACGCAAGCTGCATTTACAAGGACCCTGATGTTCCACTAATTATCAGATTAATAGCCTAATCAGAACAGAAATACCTCATGTAACTGCCTGAATCAGTAGGATTCAGGTGGAGGAGCAGACGATGTGAATGAGTTTCAGAGAAGGACAAGAACGGTGAATGTGCAACAATAGCATCAAATATTCATGTTGCATTTGAATTTCATAGTCATAATGATTTCTACTGGGCTGAATATGTAACGGCAGCTACCTCACTGTGTATTAATGTCAACAAACAAAGGTAATACTAACTTTAAGAGATCTTGATATTAAAGGATATTGTCGATATTCTATTTTCTTCTTATTAATTAACATTTCCAAGATCGAAACCAACAATGACTGTGTGACATGTTCCTGTTAAACGATCACCATCGATCACAAATACATCATCCTGCTGCAGTTAATACTCAACAGAGCAGCAAAAGATCATTAATCTGTGGCTAAAAACAACCCTCAACAATTACAGGTTGCTTCTGGTTGAGTAACATTTAATTTTAGGAGTATATGTAGTATAGTATATCTATCTGCAGTAGACATTAATGGGCTCGGGGCTGTTGGGAGAAGGACTAAAACATTCTCACTGATCTTTACATGAGCAAATATAACAACATATGGAATATCACCAGCCTCATACTTAGAAGACTACACTAAAAGAAATACTGTATATAAAAACGGCCAAACAGGAATCAAAGCGCACTGTGATGTGAAGTAGACGCCTAAATTGTGAACATATTCCAGCAAAATCAATAAATGAAAGAGCTCAGAGGGCAAATCATTGAATATTCTCATTATTGAGAGTACATGACTGGTCACGTGGAGTTACGGCCTTCCAACCGGGCTGAACTGAACTGGTCGACATGTCAATAATAATATCCCTGCTGGTTTTCACAGAAGGTCCCGCCTCCTCCGGACAAACCCCCGTAAACCAGAGGCCCCTCCCCCCGGAAAGAGGAGGAGCTACAGGGCCGGGCAGGAACGAGGGATAAAGGGAGAGGATAATAAACACTTAATCCTTTCTCTCCACTCATTTAGGTCATCGTCTGTCGGTCAATAAGCCACGGTCCATTCAGTCTATAAGCATGTGGTCCATTGACCTCCTCGGTCCAATGGCATGCGAGAGACGGGGCCAAGATGGACGCCAGCACAACAATAACGACACGCACTCATTAAGCTTTTCCAATCAGTGGCAAGACGACACGGCAGAACATGTACAGTTAACAGCGATCGAGCAGCTAAAATCCATACGCTCAGCATCAACCACGCCGTTACTCTCCTACCTTAAACACGTCTCTCTGCGCTCCTCTGCTGCGACTCCAACGCTCCCTCGCAAACAAATGAAGTGAGCTCTGCCGAACCGCGAGCCGAAAATACGTACAATCAGCTGTCACAGGAGGATTAGGCATCGCTCTGATGCTCGAGCCACAACACCCAGCTCTGCCTACATGTGAGCAGATGTGGCGCTCCTTAAATTACACTGTAGACCTAATGACCTAGATTGCTGGGTGGAAGCCCTGAGTGGAAGCGCTGGCTGCCTCTCAATCTCTTTACCGCCTTTAGATGCTGGGGGTGAATCTGTGCCACTACACTCGATGTCCAATATTGTGGACGGCCAAGCTCTTAATAAAGACGACCCTCCACGGTGCACAAAGCAACACACATCTCAGAAACAGCCTCATACTTCTGCTGGAAAGAGTCAAATCCAAATTGTTGGTTTAATAGGTTTAAATTATGGAGCAAAGAACAACAACAAAATGATTTTCCTTTCTGAATTCAAGCAGCCGAAAGCGCCTGAAGCTGTGCGCGGCTCCTTTAAACATTTCACATGTGGTTTTAACTTTGTCTACTTGTTAAAAAAAAATGGAGCGCTGCCAGTTTCGGAAGGACACATCCAAGAGCTTCCCCTGACCACGGTGGCTGCTTCTCGCTTTCCTGAGCCTCGCGGATCAAGAGATTAAAACCCTTTCTGCAGGGTGTCCGATTAAATGGGCCTGATATGCTCTCTGGGCTTTCCCCTCCCTGGTTACCGCTCCACCAGTCAGTACCAAGCAAGCCAGCAGTCACACGAGAGGAGATGATTAGCTTCTGTCCACAACTCTGCTATTAGCATCACTGTTGCTCCAGATGTCAATCACTGTAAAAAGTAAGCCTTGTTCCTGCCTTTGTTTGTTTGTGGACGCAAAATATCAATAAATCTTCAAAAGTATGTTTGTTGTCAAGTTTTACAAAGGATATGAGGGACAAAATGTCAGGTTAATAAAGAAAAACAGGCTGTATAAGTGGCACTATAACACATCTGGGAAGTGCGCTTCACTACATAAACATTAATTCTATAAAGATAAGGAGACAGTATTCAGCTATCTCCAACAGATAAAGCCATAAACCTCCATCACAACCTCGTAAATCCACATGAATGGTATTGTGATGCTGTAAGTCAACACGTGCCGCCCTGCAGTAAAGATAAAACGCAGCGATGTGAATGGAAATCACAGGTCTCCAGGGGAAAGATAAGTAATTAGGGAATTACACATATAGCAGCCAATGGTCATGAGCCCACTGTGGTGATGTCATCACTGTAATAAGATCTGCTGGCTGTTATTGACTCTTCCCTCGGTGGGTTTCCTGCCGGGGCTGAATTAATATTTACACACGGCTTCCTTAAGAAAAACAAAAATCGAGCGAAGGTGACCGAGAGAAGATCGAGAAAGAAAATACAAGAGACGGAAGAGCTGAAATCAAAATGAAATGAAAACAATTCATTTGAAAATCAGTGCCAGAATAAAAAACAAATTGTCCTCCGTTCTCCGCTGACTGCTGATTATGAAGCTAATTTCCACATGCTGAGAGACAGACGATTGTAAAACGAGCCAATTTTAAATGATTGCACTAATTTTCCTCTTCGAACACTTGCTGTCTTGGTCTCTCTTATTTGGTCTGACGTGAGGTGTTGTCGTGTCGAGCTTCCATCATGTTTTGGCTGTGGAAACTGTTCGATCCTGCCAGTAACGACTCTTGAATTAGAAGGAAGTGCTAGTTGACGGCTAACTACCTCCCTGTCCATGTCAGCTAACCAGCAACCCTGTGACTAACACTGAGGATATTTCAAGTGTGTCAGGTGGCTTCTAATCTCTTGACATTCGAGAACGTCATCTTGACATTTTTCTGAGATATTACAGATGAAACAACTAATCGATTAACCAATAATTACTATCCTTAAGATACTTAAGAGCTGCTTTTGGTTTTTAAGATATGGTATTAAATACACTGCATCTGTATGAGCCAATTTTAGAAAAAGGAAACTTATAGTTTGAGATGAAGCTCTTGCTGACGGAGGTGTGGGGCTCTGCTGTCCTCTGAGGGAAGGCGGAGGAGATAAGTCATCAACAGTGTCACATCGATGACTATTATAGGAAGATTAAGGTGATTTTTCGTTCGGCGTCCGTGCTCCGCGATCCAGGAAACGTCCATCAACGTGATTTACAGCCCTGCCTCTGTGTGTGTGTGTGTGTGTGTGTGTGTGTGGTCCCGGTGTGTGAGTGATACCATCGGTGCTGACAGTCGATCAATCCGTTTACCGTTCAAGTGCAGATCAGCTCAGGCCTCCTCCTCCTCCTCCTCCTCCTCCTCCTCCTCCGGGTGTCTGCTGCTGCTGGAGCTGCTGGAGCTGCTGGAGCTGCCGGCTGCCTCCAGCACCACGGACAGCGCCACCAGCAGCAGCAGCAGCACCGGAGGGTGAGACTGGAGCTTCAGCTGCTCACCGAGAGGCGACAACACCTTAAAATATCAGCTACACGCATTTAAAGGGTGGATTTGGTGGGTTTGTGCTCGCGATGTAGCAGCTCCTAGAGGTTAAAAGGTGGGGTGAGTGGATTCAGGGCAGCTCCGTCTCTGCACGCATGACATCATCACCTCCCATCAGCCACCCTGATCTATCGCCTGTACTCAGTGTGTGTCTCCTCCGACGCGAATGACATCTGGCGCTGGTGATTTCACCGCCACCTACAATCAAATACTGTCGTAAAACATAATGAGGGCAGAGACGTCGCTCGTTAAACACGCAAACATCTGCACCGCGGGATGTGCGCGCGCCCTTATTACCGGTCACGCATCGACCTGCTGGATCATTTGTCTCCACTTCTAATGAAATATCTGTACGGCCGGTTATCTGGCGAGGCCTGTGAGATCGATACAGTCCTTGGTGTGCGTGTGTCTGCGCCTGAGTGACAGCGAGCACATGGCGGCCGCTGCGAGTACAACACACTGACACACATCGGAGGCTCGCGGGGCGGAGAGCCGCCGCTGCCCGCGCGGCTGCCGCGTCCTTGGCCTGCCCTGCGCTCGTTCATCTTGTCGAGGCTCGATAGAAATCCGATGCACATCCATTACAGGCGCGGTAATCATATCTAGTGGCTCATAAAAAACAGAAAGACGGAGAGAAAACGCTGCACGTCGATAGGCTACTTACCGGGGTTTTATCTTGCTGGCTCGGGACTCCATTGCTGTCTGATGCTGCTAATGGTTTCATAATGAAAAAATGTTCTCCGGGCTAAAATCTAACATCCCGGACCTGCTCTAAGCCGCCGCGTAGACCCCCATCTCCATCTCCATCCGAGCCCTCTCCCCTCCCTCGGCTGCGCCGTCTCTCTGAGGGAGGCGGCGGCTTGTCAGTTTTGGGAGTATCCGCTGCTCCTCCGCCTGATTACACTCCCCAACACCAGCACCAGCCTCTGCGTTTATTCCAGCCTCCCCGCTGCTTCACACAGAAATATCTCAAAGCCCACAGAGGAGGTGGAGGGAAAAAATACCCCCCCTTTTCTTTTTATCCGAGCCGGCTTCGTCTTCTTCGTCTTTTTCTTCTCTCCTGCGCGCACTTGACAATCACATCTCGAGCCGGAGCGCAGCGGCGCGCCGATAATAGAGCAGAAAACAGGAAAAAAAACCGAAAGATGAGGAAAAAATGGCTGACAACACTTTCACTCACGTTTGCTCCCTCCGCCTTCCCTCTCTATCTCTCTCTCCGTCTCCCCTCCCTCCCCCGAAACCAAAGCTACACGCGCGCACACACGCCTTTATGCACCATTAGATTATTTGAAGACCGAGACGCCTCCAGCCTCCGCCGAGGTACTGTACGTTAAACCCAGCGGTTTGTTTGTAACGGGGAGCAGGGGGGGATGTGTGTATGTGTGTCAGGGGTGGAGGAGGGGAGGGGGATGGTGGTGGTGGAGGTGGTGGTGGAGGGGAGGAGGAGGGGGTAAGGACCTCCTCCCTGCCAGACAGTGATGCTGTAAGAGCAGCCACTATATGGCTGTGCTCCTCTGGAGGGGCACGGATGGAGGAGATGCTGATGCACAGTGGAGTGGTGGGAGGAAGAGAAAGGTAGATAGATGGATGGGCGATAGAAGGCGTGGAGGGAGGCGAGGAGCACGGTGGGAGTAATGCCATTATCACGCTCACTTCGGCACAAGACCTCGGCTGGAGCCGGTTGGCATAGTAACGGGATGAAGGAAAGCCATTTCCTGGGCGGGGAGACGGAGACAGAGACAGCAGCGCTTCCTCTTGAGGCAGAGAGTAAAAAGAGACGGAGCGGTGTCACATCTCGAAAATGAAGAGGGAGATGGAGCTGGAAGACAGAGGAGAAGAGGAGTGGGCAGCAAACACACACACACACACACACACACACACACACACGGGCAGCAATGATGTCACTCTGTCACTGTCGCTCAGCTGGAATAGCCATGGCAACTGGGTGAGCACGAGCCCCCCTCAGCCTCCTACCCATCACCCTCCAGGGCTTTCAGTTGCTGTGGCGACGGAAGCAGCGAGACATGGCGAAATGGAGGAGGGAGAGGAGAGGGTGTGTGTGTGTGTGTGTGTGTGTGTGTGTGTGTCTACAGGAGAAGAGGCAGAAAAGTGGCAATAGACCGCCACTTCACCTCCACTCAGCTGTACTACAATGAGCAGCAGCGTCACCGACAATAAACAACGGCACAGACACAGACGGAGGGAAAATATATGTGTATGAAGCGTGTGTGTGTGTGTGTGTGTGTGTGTGTGTTTTACATATGAGTGTGTGTTAAGTAAGGCTATTATAGTTCACTAAAGCTCAACTGAAATCTAGGTGTGAAAAAAACATCTGAACTGAAATAAAAACAAAAACTAGACTATAGAACAGAACAAATAAAAATCTGGATCTTGTGGGTTTAAATATGTTTTATTTGATATTGGATTCAGGCCTTGGTGGAGGTATGCACTCTATTGAGTGCCATGCTATTTGAGACTGGGGTTTCTGCATGACTAAGACAATTGCCTTTAAAAAGCGTTGCGTCTGTAATGTAATACCTATTCTGAACGTCTTGAATCTCCCCCTCGAATTATAGCAAAACAAAACCAAAAAATAATAATAAAACTGAAAATGAACATTTTGAACAATAAAACTACACTGAAATGAACAAAACCTACTCTGGAAACTAACAACAGCTAAACTGAATTAAAAACAACAATTTAAACGACATAAAAACTGCAATAACTGGTGTTCAGGTGGCTGAATGTCTCTACAGACTCTGATACTGGAAACATTAAATGTCCCGTATACGAAGGTCTGCTGACGGACGAGACGTGAGGACGGCACTTCAAACGACAGAAAGGACACAGGGAACAATGAAGCGTTTAAAGGCCAACCAAGACAATAAGCACCAGACCTGCCGCAGCTCAAATCCACACCGCAAAGAAATAATAAGCTATTCAGCTCACAACCAAGACACAAAGGACTCGATATCAACGCCGACAGCTGTCATAATTTACACTGCATCTACGATTTATAGCAGATGAAGCAGCGCATCAACAGGAAGCGTCACACCTCAAAAACTAGATATGATTTGCTTTTGTCGCTCGTCGTTTTGTTGTCACATCATTTTTATACAATTCTGACGATGTCAATCATTTTCTGCCATCTTTGTTCCATTACTGTTATTTTCTCGTCATCTTGATGTTCCAAAAAGTAAAGAGACAGATGAAGACGAGTCCTTAAATACGACTGTTTACAACCGCCTGCAATACTTTGCATATGAAACATGAACAACTAAACCATCATTTTAGCACTGAAGCTACTCGTCAGTTTATCTAAAGGATTGTAGGACACCAAACAGCTGAAGAGTGTATTTTTGTGTTTGGATGGACTGTCGGACAGACACAAGACCTCTGATGATGTCACCTTTAGACATGACAACTGGGATGTTTCTTTGTTGTTTTGTTTTTTTAACCATTTTACAGATTAAAAATTGTATAATCACTCAGATGCACAGACCTCAAATATAAAAATAGTTTCTAATAAAACCAATTAAACATTATAAACAGTTTGGTGTGAGAGACAGTTGAGGCTGGAGCTTTCTGTTTTGGCTTCTCTGCCTCAGACAATGCCTGAAAAGCAGCGTACTACTCGCTGGTTTTGGAGCTGCTCCAGTCAAAGTAATGGGGGGGAGGTGAGGGGAGGAGGAGGAGGAGGAGGTGAGGGGGGAGGGAGGCTGGAGACCCGGTATGACATCACCTCTACTGCCCCGAGCCATGATGTAATGTATCACAACAACAAAAAAGCTCAGGTGCTTCGCTGTGCAGCCCGATCATTAACGTCTCCAGCAATCGCCGAGGGGGAGACGACCGGGGCATCATTACATCACCGTGGCAACGGGTCGCGTCTGGGGAATATCAGAGCTCTCTGCCCAACCCCCACATCCTTTAAAGCTTTCTAGGAACCAACAAGCCAATTAATCTTTTTTTTTTACTGACTAATCAGAAGCTAAATGTAAAGGGGGAGCGGCAGGGGAGCATCGATCTTACAGGATTGTGACAGTGACGTGAAAACACACCACTTGAGAATAACAATAATGCACTCGCGCTCAATTGCAGAGTGTGCTAAATGCATGAGGTGGAGGGGCGGCAGGGGGCGGGGCCTGTCTCATCTGCCATTTGTAAACAGTCTGTGAACCCGGCGTGGCTGCTTCGGCTCCATGCATGTGTAGGGTGGGCCATGTGATGGTGTTTTGCTTGCTGGTGCGTAGCATTAGAGCCATAAAAACCTCATTACGCTGCTGGATGACACACCCGTGAAGAGAAACACATGACACACACACACACATACAAACGAGCAGCAGAAAAACATGGCAGCATCCACCTTCTTTAACTTCAGCTCTTTGCAATTCATGTTCAGAAACAGTCCAACACATACAGACAGCAGTTTGCATTTCAAGCATTTGGCATCTTACAGAGCAAACAACCAGCAGAGCACGACGACATATTTCTGCATTTCTCTCAGCATTAACAGCAAAACACAGCAGAGGAAGAGTCAGTCCTTCAGCAGAGTAAAGCATGTGAATAACGCTTTTATCATTCACTCCGTTACTTACAGTCAGTCAGCCACGTACACGTACATCCAAAACACATAAACAAGCCAGAGAGCTCTGTGACATCCGGACTGGACGTCTGACACTCAGTTCCTCTTCCAGTGTTTCAGTTCCTCATCCAAACCTCTTTGTTTTGAGACCTTAATGTGCCATCTTTAAATACCTCCTCTGAAGACGTAAACATGATAAACTGGTTACAAGTGTGACGTATTTTTTTAAAAGCTCAATCATTTTCTAAAAAAGCTGCAGACTTCACTCATCAGCCAGTTTCTCAAACAAGAGTAAATCATGTGTTTCTTTGGGGACTATTTTCAGCTGTGGATTAATACTTATTAAGTGTACTTGTGAGTATTTTAATCAAACAGTGACAGTCTGCCGTCCATCAGACCAAGATGACCAGAATATCAACAAACTAGGAGGAGACAGAACAAACAGGCAGCATCTACAGAAACAAAACAGAACCATCACCAGAAAAAGACACTTCAGTTCCTCCGTCCTGAGCTGAGTGAGCGAGCAGGTTCTCAGTATCTTGCTCAGTAAGACTTCAACAGGACACGACTTCTCATGGACACACACTCAGCATCAAACCCAACGTACTCTGATTTATTGATCTGTGTCTATCCTTGTTCACTGACTTTGTTTCCAAGACAACTGAACGCCTCACGTAGAGAAAACACAGCCAGCTCGGTGCATCAATCCTCGACGTCTGTCCCATTACGACGGCTCTGAATAGCACTGTTAGAACCAGAAAGATGATCTAATAAAGAGACTACATGTTCATAGCCGCTGTGGCCCGAGGGATTATTTCATTCATCAAGCTGTTGTCACCTGCACGCTGCTCTGAAAATAATTTGGCAGCCACGCAGGCAGTCAGGCACGTTTAAAAGATTACACTTGTAGGTTCACAAGGGCAAAACATCTGTCGCGCCCCAGCACCTGCTGCAAGGTGCACAAATCAGAAGAGGAGAATGAAAAGAGAAGCTCCTGGAGAATAAGTGTCAGAGTATGATTGTTGGGAAGCGAGTGAAAAGTTGATCAGTGGCTTGACATCTCCGGATCTCTTCGGGTTATAGACTAACTGAAGAAGGTCTTTAACTTTCCAATGAGTGGGTGGAATGAAGTGGTGGCGTGTCAGTCAGCTACAGGCGGCGTGTTTGGAAATGTTCCGGTTCCCATTCGTTCTCCATCAGACAGAAAAGGCAAAGACAATCTTTAACTTTAAAGTGTCAGATTTATGTGTCAAGCTAAAAAGGAGTCTTTGAGGCTGAACTCAGGCACAGCAGTGTTTGAGCCAAGTGTTAACATGCTTCTTAAAATGATAAATGTTAGCACGGTTGTAGAAATATTTCACCCATAACGACGAGCGTCAACCTCATGGTGAACAAGAATATCTGCACAAAACTGTTTTTGAGATATTTCAGTCTGGACCGACGTTGCGGAGCGAAGGACAGACTGACATTGGACCTGCACGATGAGGACTGCGATAGGCCTAAATAAATATTGTCTCATATTAGCTCTTCTCTCCTTCCTCAGCCATCTTTGCTTGCTGACCTTGCAGTCGCCTCCAAACTGCCACCAATTAATCTGAGCATAGCTGGGAGCGATCCAGCTGATAGGTCACATGGTCACATGACGACTGTGAGTGCATGGCACGTGTGAATAAAAACATTTCTCAGGCAGTTTATAATCCCATGTTCAAATCATAATGATGAAAATATGTTGTTTCTTTTCTTTTTTTACATCAGCACACTAAGAAACATTTTTAAAGCAATTCCTCTCAAAATGACCAAACAGGATGAAATCCATCAGACGAGAGAGAAACAGCAGCCTCGATAAAACAGAATTTAAGAGTCTGTCAAACATCCACAAACAATTCGGCTTGCTGGCAAACAAATATATACAACCGCGGGAAGAAGAGGCCACAACAAAGACTTAAAACAACTTCAGTGATCATCAGAAATGTGTACGAGGGAGGACTGGAGAGTGGAGAGAATATTTCCTTGATGGGAGAAGAAGTCGTTATGTAAGGCTTTAAAAGTGCTTTATAGTGTGATTTGTTATGTAAAGTCGGACACAAATGGTTCTCTGGGTGAGCCGTAATTGTTCATGTGGAATCTGATGTGTTAATTGATATTATCCTTTAAAGCTTAACAGTTCATCACATTGTGCAACTTTATGTAAGAGGATATTACATCCAGCTGCGTTTATTCTCCCCTCGACTGCTGAATATCCTCGTGGCTAACACCAGTATTAACCCAGAGTTACAGGCGTTTAAATACAACAATATTATATGAAGGTTTAATGAACGTCTCCTCTTCATATCTGTATGCCAGACTGGCACCAAACCACTGTGATCCCAGTCTTTCATCAGCCGTCGCTCTCAGTGTTAAGATGCATCCGGGGGACTGTGCTCTCCAAATGAAGCAAGACAGTTTTACAAATCTTATTTTTAGACTCATACAAAACATATTTTAACCCTTATTAAACCAGACAAGCCGAATCAGCACTGTTATTAATATCTCGAGCATCTCCCGCAGCACCAGCTCGGATCAGACAGCTCTGCTGTGAACCGTTCGGAGGGATTTTGATCAAATCTACGTGACAAACAACAAAAACAGTGCACTTTGTTATCCTCGCCGCGCAGCCTCATTACCATGGAGAATAAATGTCATCTGTCAAACCTTTTGAAAATACTCAACTTTCAAAAAGGTCTTTGAATGTCAGCACTGACATGAAAAGCGCATCAAATGTCAGTTAGCGTGTTCTCGAACACCGGTTGAGAAATGAAGCGCGGCCGGTTGTAAATGAGTAGCTCGATGTTCTCGCTTGCACAATTTCAGCTGTTTCAGTGGAGCATGAGGACTAACCAAAAATATCTGCTCCACTTCCATCAGAGCAGAATGTCTGATATTTGGCTATTTATAAGAATAAACACAGATGTAGCTCTCGGTGTCGGTGCTGGGGAGAGACACACACACAGAAACACACGACAACTGGAAACAAGAACGCATATTTACTGCATTACACACTCACGTTTCCTCTTTTCAACCATCACCACGACCATGTTGGACAATGAAGTCATCTTTAAAGCGTTAACTGAATAATAAATAAAGGAAAAGCTCCTGAGCTGAAACAATCAGTGGATAAAGCTGAATATCTTTGGGGTTTGTTAGCTGAAACTAACGATTATTACACTGTCGATTAATCTGATGATTATTTTCTCAATTAATAAATTAGTTGCAGTCCATTTCTGACGCTCATTCTCATTGTTTTTCAGCATGAAATAGTCGTCTAAATAAAAGCTTTATTAACCTTTTTGCCAGAAGAGTGCCTGAGATATTTCTCTTCTTTAATCGATTAGTTGTTTGGTTTATAAAATGTCTGAAAATGGTGAAAACGTCAGTCAGTTTTTCCCAAAGTTAAGCTTTCTGACGTCCTCAAATGTCTTGTTCTTGTGAAGAAAACAGAAAACATTCTTATTTAAACCTTTAACTAATTAATCGATTAATTGATTTAATAGTCGGCAACTAATCAATCAATCAATGCAGCTGCAGTTTAAGTCATTTGAATATGTCAACCTCTCTACTTTATGGCATTCCACTGGCTAAATGATTGATCCATTGTTCTGACAGATTAATCAATAATGAAATAATCCCTAGTTGCAGCCCTAAAAACGCTGCTATTAATAATTTTGAACAAACACCCAAAAATAAAGGATTGCGGGAGGCGAGAAAACAAAGTGTACAATGTGCCGTTTCTTCTCTCGCCGCTGCAGTTTCCTACACAAAGTCTATTCAGACGAGGCTTTTGTATCCGGGCGCAGCTGAAGCAGAGCAGGTTGTCACAAAGGACAGCTCTAAAAATAGGAGCTTGGCTTTTTCTGCGGCCGAGAGAGTGGCAGGTCTGTTCTCCCGCTCTCGCGTTTCTCAGCAGGCCTGACTGCTCAACACCTTGAGCTCTGATCTTTTCAACCTCTCACTCGCAATCCGTTTCTGCTCGGACACGGCAGGACTTCATCATGAAATACTCACAGGTGATATATGTGCTGGTACCAGACATTTCTAGGAACGGTGATGTCGTGCTTATGTGCTTTATAACTAAAGTCCAGGCTGCAGATATTCTGGTGGTATTCATTTCTATAAACAGCTGTTTTAGTCTTTAAATGCCATCACAATCAAACATTTAGCACATTCACAGCACCACTGACAGTAAGGCAAGACCCAACAGAACCACACCCCCACAGCAGGGGATAATAATAATCCACAGAGCCTAAAGACAGTCAATACCATTATCAAGCACATCAGCAGAGAGCCACAGTGTTCGAGATCAATCAGCTTAATTGTTGCCATTATCTCAGTTCACAGGCCCGAAAGCTCCACCAGAGCGATGATGATCATTTCTCCGTCGTCAGCCGACAACGTGAAGTCCATTCTCGCCCGAGCGCGCTGATACTTCTGATCAACGGCAGGATAAAATGCACGGAAGCAGGAGAAGGAGGCTGTTCTGATGATGTGGTTCATACAGTGAGTGTGTAGCAGGCTTCCCTCTTTATCAGCATCCACACCAGCAAATGGAAGGTATTTATTAAGGAAGTCTACCAGGAGCTACAGATACGACAAATGGGGAACAGACGCAGATAAACCCTCCCCCACCAGCAGCAGCAGAAGAAGAAGCAGGAAAGCAGAACACACAAACACACACAGACTCACATAAAGTGAACACAACAGACAACGTTGTTAATAGGTACAGTACCTGAGGTTTATTGCATTCCTGGCAGCCGAGTTAAAGGAGAGAGCCATGAAAAGAAGCAGAGGAGATGAAAGTTATCAAACATGCCACTCGTCAGCTGAGGATGTGAGGAACGGTGGGTGGAAGCTGCTCTGACATGTTAAACTGCAGCGTTCTGCACCAAACTGAGACAATCTCCATGTTACACTGAATATAACTGAAATCTCCTCACGAGTCCTAAACTTACTTCTTTGCCTTGTCAGAATCAAATCTTTGATTAGCTTCTCTTGGTTGTTTTAATGCTTCCTGTCATATTAATTTCTGTAAAACATGTGATTTCCCTGTCAGGCAGACGATTCCACTCTTTCCACTGTTGGAAGATAAACCTGTATCTGTGCTGAAAACACAGTTTAGATCAACCCAAAGGCTCTTGTCAATTGTTCTGGGACTCAGCAGATTAATACAATTTCAAGGTGAAAACCCAACTTTCTCAGTGCTGTTAGCCAAGGACAGGTAGGGAGCACACACACACACACACACACACACACACACATTATTATTCTGGCTTGCACACACTTCTTTCCGTTCAGCGCGCCTGCAGATTACTGAACAGATCACTTTAACTTCTGAACCTCCTCATTAACACATTTTTCGACCTCTAAACAGACAATAAGACTCAAATTATAAGGTGCTGTATGTGAAGCGGTTTTAAAAGTAACTTCATCTTTTTCCAAATTAACTCTGAAACCTTTGGTGCAGCTTCAATCATTAATGATCTGTCAAACGTTTACTCGGCATGATTAAAACATTAAAGGAATCACAAGAAATGAAGCGTCACTTTAAACTGGTCAGCCAGAGAAAACAAAGTCGAGAACATACATGAGTTTAAGCTCGCAGATATTTCTTCTCTGCTTCACAGGCAGGATGAGCTACCTCCACAAAAATGTTCCTACTGAAGGAACAGTTTGATATTTTGGGAAATACACTGATTTGATTTCTTGCTGACAGTTATATGAGAAGATCACTTCCATTCTTATGACCTGATGGTTCACATTAAGCTCGAGTCAGCAGCTGGTTAGCTTAGCGTAGCACAAAGACTGGACACAGAGGGAAACTGCTCGCCTGGCCTGCAGACATGAAACTGTTGTTTTTATGCTCTGATTTTTATTAAGTATTGAACAAAACAAGATACAGTATAACATGTAGCTGGTTCTGTCCCCTTTGGACTGAACCAGGCTCGTCTGTATGCTACGCTAAGCTAACCAGCTGCTGCATCTTGCTTTATACTGAACATACAGACATGAGAGTGGTACAAAATCCTCCCATCTGAATGTTCCTTTAGAAAATGTCGAAAGGCTTCAATATTCCAGCGAACACATTCTATTAAACTGCAATTTTGATTCAGATATAATTAATTTCTCCGCCTGCGTAAGCTTAGATACCGACGGCTTGAAGCTCATGTGAAGTGAAGCTGTGGCACGTGATGTGAAGACTGGCAATCTTTGCATTCATTTATCACAAAGACGCTCCGCACTCCACATTTCATAGGAGCTCTCGAACATAAATACGTCTCAGAGAAACTGACGAGTGAATCATCCTTATCTGCAATCACTCCCCTTTAGTATATAACTTGGAGCAATTAAAAAGTATTCAGGAGACGAGTGAGCAATGTCACCGCCAAGGACATTCCAACGGAGCACACGACTGCTGATGGACACTTTGGCTGTTGCAGGGATTAAACCTGTGACCTTCTGATTACAGGGCGGCCTCGCCTAACCACCAGGCCGCCCGGGTGGAGGAAAAGAGTAAAAGGAGTATTGATTGTCTGCCTCCTGCTGCTTGTATAATTATAGAACAGCTGTTTGGGGCCTTGGATGCCCTGCTGGCCACTGAGTAAACCCATAGGAGGAATATTACTCATCTGCTCAGAGAGTTTGAGGTGTCTGAGGAGAGTATACAAGCATGCAGAGCAGACGAGGGAAAGAAAAAGAGGACAAAGGGTAAACAAGATAATGGAAAATACCATTACCTGTTACGGATAAAAAAATCAGCCGCGTAGCGTTCAGTAAACACGAGGCCACACACCAGCATTTCATTTTAACGTGAGTGACAGACAGAAGCCTCACAAAGATGTTAAGTGAGTCGCTGAGCGAGAGATCAGGGAGTAAATCTGTGTGTGTGTGTGTGTGTGTGTGAGTGTGTGTGTGTGTGTGTGTGTGTGTCTGTGTGTGTGTGTGTGACAGGTCGGCAGCACAAATGGCTGCTGATATTAGAGGAAGAGATAGAGTGTGAGATAAAGTGCAAAATGGAGAGCAACTGAGGAATGCAGATTATGAGCCTGTGCAAAGGAGAACACAGAAAGATCAAGTGTGTGTGTGTGTGTGTGTGTGTGTGTGTGTGTGTGTGTGTGTGTGTGTGTGTGTGTGTGTGTGTGTGCATAACAGACTGAGAGAGTGATGCCAGAAATAACTGGTGTCCATTCTGAACAAGGCACCCAAGTGTTAACCCACTGCTCCGAGCACACAGGAGACGTGTGTTGAATCTCAAACATTGTCCTCTTTCCCTGCCTTGATTTATCCAGGACACATCTATAAACAGACACTTTTTTTTTATAGTTTCATGTTTCTTTCTTAAACCTTTAGACATTTACATTCCATAATCTTTGCTTCTAATGTCGGCCAACCACAAATGTACGCTCCAAACACAGCTGTGTTTCCTTTTAAATGAGAGCAAGTAAAATGTGCTGAAGTATTTCACATGACAGCTAAGCTAATTTTAACTTTACAAGAGGACGACGTCCTTCAGATGCATGAGGATAAAACTTGCCTCATGTAATCAGAGAGAGATGGTATAAAAAAAGAGGGCAATCTTACATCATACCTTAAATCAAGAGCTTTTAATGTTTAGTAGCAGGCGGAGTGTTTGACTCAGACGGTAAATCTGACCAGTGCATTAGAAGAGAAGCCAAAACTGCCATCTTTCACCTCAGAGATATTGCAAAGGTCATTCTGCTCCTCATGCTCACACACAAGAAGCCTGCATCACTGTAATGAGCTCATATGGGAGCCACCAGCGAGCGAGCTGACGAGGAGGACGCTCAGGTCCAACCTGAGAAGAGCTCTGCTGTGAACTTTGCATAAAACTTTGCAAATCTCGACACAAATATGATTAATTCTGTCTGCCTTTAGATACAGTGGGTCTGAAGTTTAATCAATTTCAGAACCCTGTAGACTTCCAATCTTTGCTTCATTTATTGTAGAAGTTCCACCTTTCACCTTAATATCACAAAGGTCAGTTTGGATAATTAGGCTTCATCTCACACAGACATCTTCATATCTTCTGACCTGGTTCAGCTGGTGAAGGAGCAACGACTTTACACGAGACTGTAAATGACAAATAATTTCATGGACAGACTGATTCTGAACTTAATCAATCTACATATCTGACAAACACTATTCCACACATCTCTCTCTGACCTTTGACCCTCAGGACATAAGAACAACATCCAAATGAAGCCATCAAGGCCAAACTCTGTATTTATGTTCAAGAAATAGCTCGCAATATGTTTAAACCCCGAGAGCCAAATAATCCTCACTTTATACAGATAATAGCTCTGCTTCAGATTATGGTGAGGAGTGGTGTGTGTGTGTGTGTGTGTGTGTGTGTGTGTGTGTGTGTGTGTGTGTGTGTGTGTGTGTGTGTGTGTGTGTGTGTGTCAGCACTCCCAGTTGTCACGTGGCATTAGTTTTATATTTCGACACATGAAGCTACAATGACTGAGCGCGTCCAGCGTGTTGCTGAGGGACAGCAGCTGTTCAGACACTCTGCCCGCTGCAGGGATCGAACCTGTGACCTCGGAGTTACAGAACAATCTCTCGCTAACAGTGAAGGCTGTTCAAAGCATTACTTATTTTAGTCAATACTGAAGACGGCACATCACATCTCATCACACTTACAAAGGCACAGTTTGGCCAGTTTTTAAATTAAATGTTTTCACTCCACTTTTTGCAAAAAAACCACCAAATTTTCAAACAGCCAATCATTTAATAGTGTTTCCTTGATTCTTTAGTGGAAGCAATAACCCTAACCAAAAGAAGTGAAAATGATTCAAGAGACACTGGATTATTGAGACAATATCAATTGTCCCAGAACAAACGACCCAACAGTGAGTTAAACTGAACTCTACAAGTTACAACATTTAAATGCTGCTCTGATATAAATGCATCAGTGATAAAACATGAATGTAATGTTTGAGATGCAGCTAAAATACCAACAAACAATACAATTGGTTAATTAATCAATCAACTGAGGTTATAATCAATTAACAATTGAAGTCACTGACTGAGCAGAAATGCTAAAGCTTCTTAAACGTGAGGACGTCACTTTCTCTGTTTATAACATTGTTAACTGAATAACTTTTGGTGGTTGGTTGAACAAAACAAGAAATCTGAGACATCGTCTTTGCTCTTTAGTCTCATACCAATGATATTATACTCCAAACCATTAAAATAGATAATCAGCAGAGTAATCAACAATGACAACAATCCTCTGAGCCCTACATGAAGCTCATCTGAGCAGACTGAAAGCGTCAGATCGGTGGCTGCTCTGATGTTTTCCTACCCAGCCTCACGTTTGCCTTAACAGGAGTGACTAAGCTGAATAAAAACCTTGCCTGCCGGAGAGATTTCCTTTCTTCAATCCCAAGTTTCTCCTCGGTGCATTTCTCACCTCCTAAATATGCCTCGGGGTGGGAGGGAGGAAAATCTGAGCGGTGCCTGGCATTCTAAATGCTGGAGATTAGCTCGCTATGTCAGCTTAGCATCTGCCCAGATTCAGCTTCTCTGTCGCTGTGCTCCCTCCACCCCTCTGCCAGCAGCAGCAGCAGCAGCAGCAGCAGCAGCAGCAGCATCGTACTGCGCTCATGCTAACTTAGCTCCCTTCCCTACTGTACTTCTAAGTGCACTCGAGCAGAGCCCATCTGGGACTGCTGGTTGCCATGGCACCCGCTCCATCCTTCCCACAGGAGCGGTACTAGAGCGAGGAGAGTGGAGTGTGTGACGGGGAGATGTCGGGCCATGAGAAAGTTCAGTGCAGTCTTTTGAAAGTAAAACACAGCGAGTCTAAATTTAGGAAACAGGGTGGGGCCGGAGGGAGGGAGGGAGGCAGGAGGAGGAAGATGACGAGTGCCGCATTTTCCCTTTTTTTGAGCGTGATTGTTTCAGAGCGTTCCAAGGAGAACTGAGTACACTGACAGAACCCCCAGGGAGCGCCGGGAATGAAGGGAATGCAGTGAAATTGTGCAGAACGGGAAAAACTGCGTGTAACAACTGCATGCTGGGTTATTTGCATCATTAGTGTGAACGCTCATGGCTTCCTATTCCCAGGGAAAGAAATCAGAGAGGGGAGAACGGGCAACAAACTCTTCCTCTGCTGGAGTCGAATCCCCTCACAAGGTTAAAGTCCTCCACGAGTACGGCGCTGTGATTGGATGAAGCTTTACACTGTCACATTCCTGCTTTCATTCTTGACTGTCGACATCATTAAACTACCTAACAAACACAAAGTTTGCTGATTAATCCAGCCTATAACATACTGAAGCAGTATTTCATAAGGAGTTTTGTCTGAGAACTTTATCAAATATAAAGCATTCAGTACCAGTGTTTGGTTTTAAAACAAAGCTGAACTGTTGACAATGTAAAAGAGAGTTTTACTTGTGTAGAACAACTTTAAGATTCATAAAAATAGGCACCACAATGTTCTCAAACTTTCTTCTTCCTCCTCCATTAAATTGTTGAACAGTCATATTGTCAGGTGTATTTTTAGTGCTCTACCGTAAAACTATCTTGTGTTATTGGTGCAAAGACGCATCAGTTTTCATTCTTTGCTTCACAGGTCAAGGTCTGAGAGTTGTGAGCAGAACTGTTCAAGTGATTTTCCTTTCATAGGCCTGTTTTCATTTTGATAATTGAAGAGGCCAGAGGATGTTAAGCTCGTCAAAAGACTGAGGCAAATACGAGACAAAAGTCCAGTTTTTGATCATTTCTACCACAGAAATGATTGTGTGAGTCTTTCCATTGATCTTAGACCATAAATCCCCAGTTTGGGAGCTTTAAAGACAAAACTTTCAAACTGAACAACTGTTCTGTTTTTCTTGGTTCATTCATCATCCAATAGCAACATACATTTGAGAAAAAGTTTCATTCGTTCTGGTCATTTTTCACCTGCACATCAAAGGAACTGACATTTATTCCTCCTCACATGTGTAGAGGCATCTGTGCTGAAGTGAGCAGGTGTGTTCAGGTGCAAGTGTCGGGTCAAAAAGAGCTAAAAGCATCACACCTCACATCAGAAGACAACCATAGGACGCACACACAAACAGGCTTCAAGACTCAGATACAGCACAGACAAGGAAACTACAGGACACTGAATGAACTACAACACAGAGGGAGGATCGACACACTGAAGCCAGCAGAAGCTACAAACATCACACACAAGTGTAGCAACTCCAGTGTAGCAGGGAAGAGACCAACAATCAGACACTGCAGGGAGGAAAGCTCAGGATCAGGAGAACAGGCTGGAAGTGCACCCTGATGGGACGAGGCTGCCATTCTGCAGCACACAACACATCCACACACAGCATCCTGCAGCCGAGGGTCAGCTCAGGCTACCGGACACAAAGTTGGTTAAACATGGAGCACACATTTCCAGCCTGAAGAAGGAAGGAGAAGCGCGACACACAAACAGAGCAGCACTGAGTCGCCTCAGGAGCGCACAGCGATGCACCGCAGCGAGCGTAAACACACCGGACTGAAGCGCAGGCTGCAACTCACCGTGTGGTATCCCCGGGCTATGGGCGGCTTTCCGGTGGGGTACGGATCCACGGTATCGATGATCGTCTGTCTCTCCCCTTTCTGGTTGATCTTCCGAAAGCGCCGACGGGATTGTCTGTGCGAGGCTTGTCGCTGGAAGTACTCCTCATTTTCATCCATATAGTCCACCTGGAAATGATGGGGACGGGGAGGGAGGGAGACGGAGAGAGAGGGGAGTGACCGTCTTCATCTTCATTCACGCCCATCCCCACTCCTCCCCCCGTAACACACACACACACATCCCAAAAAACCCCACCCTCCTACACTCCATCTCCCATCCTCCCTCCTCCTCCTCCTCCTCTAACTCCCGCCCCTCTTATTGCGTAAAAATAGAAGTGTGTGTGGGCTACACGGCTGCACACCTACGTCAAAGGGTTCTCACAGAACGAAAAGAGACGGAGAGAGAAAGAAACACGGGGATGAGAGAGGAATCTGGAGTGAGGGAGGGAGGAAGACGGTGATAAACAGAGAGCAGATGAAATTTCTCAACTCTCGCTCTGTGTGTCTCTGTTAAACGTATCAGCCACAATGAAATTACACGTTAAAACAAGATAGAATCGCTGTTCCATTTTTAATGAACTGAAAGGAGAAAAAAAGACATTTTCCAAGTGGAAACTGGCACAGGATGCCACTCGAACAACGCAGGCAGTGAAGTCATCTCCTGCAGCTTTCTGAAGTATTTTTGGTTTCCTAAATGGGACCACTCTGCTGCCCGGCGGCTTCGGGTCAGGATGGAACAACATATTTAAGTTTCTTCTCTTTTTTTTTTTGGGACCCACTCCTCTTCCTCGTCCTCCTCCTCCTCCTCCTCCCTTTCTCACTTGCTACTTTCACTGCGGCTTCACATTTCACAGCACTCAGCCTTTGGGATTACACCACTAAAATCTCTCTCCGCCGTACCAACTGCTGCCATGACAACGGCAGGGGAGCTGCGTGCGAGCGAGAGCATAAGTGTGATTGTGTGTCTAATTGCGAATCTCTGAGCGATGGGTGCAAACATGTGTGTGTACAGTACGGACACGTGAGCGGCTTATTTTTCTTTCTCCTGACGTCTCTCTGCTCATCGTTGTGAGCGTGCTCCTCAAACTTGTAGTGGAGTGGAGGATCCATATCCATGAGCACAAACCCTCCTCAGTAATTACAGGGCGGGTTGACACCTCTTACAGCAGAAGGGGTGAGGCCAGAGCGTCTGCAGCGAGCGGAGCAGAGGGTGTTATTACCGAGGGGCTGGCGTGAAGCTGATACGGGCTCGGTTAACAGAAGCCCCCCATCTACGACGCACATTCATGGACACACAGCAATTACAGTATGTGAGAGGGAGATCAGTGAAGACGTGTGGTGACGGCAGCAACAACAGGCCGTTATTACATACCAGCAAGAAGTGGGTTATATTTAATGTCTTGCTTTAAGAAATGGTGGAGAAAGAGTCTCCTGCGCCAGAAAACAGTGTTATCAGTGGACGGAGGGTCGGGCAGCGGTGCGACGCGTCGGCTCCGTTCTCCAGTGTTTGAAGTGTTCGGGCCAAAGTAATCAAAACATTTGCACAGCTTTGTTCGACGTGCTGCTGCCTGCGACGGCTCGACAAAATACTAATTTGGTTAATTATGTTTTTCAGGGGTGTTCTGAGGTCTGTCTTTCCAATTTAATCCCTCTTTAAAGATGAATCTGTGTGAGGATGGTGTTGTGGAAGTTATAATGACAGGAAACATGTAAAAACACCAAATTACAAGAATGTTTGAAGTTTTATCTCAATCATTTATTTGACATAAAGCGTGGATAAGTATGATACTTTAATCACTGGTTAGATTCAAGATGTTTCCTGCTCATCAGAAAGGTTTCTTGAGGTTTGTTTGCAGGAAATATTACATTTATCCCCAGAGCTGCTGGGATTATTGATCAGTCAGTCAGGAGAACAATAACAGGCATCAACTGTGAATATTAATGAATCCTCCGAGTCATTTTTAAAGCATAAAATGCAAAACATTCTCTACTTCCAGCTTCTCATCTGTAAGGATGTGCTGCTTTTTCTCTGTTTAGTGTGAAAGCAATGAACTGAAAATAGATAATGGAAATAATTGTGGACCTCAAGGCGATAAATCCCAGAACTATTCACATTATATGACTTTATTAAACCTGGGGAAGGATTTTAGAGACCTCAGATCCAGTCTGGATTCACCTCCTATCCTGTCACGTTTCATTTCTCGCAGCACTATGAACAACAGCTGTTTGATTTTCACAACACGGGTTTCTGTCTCCAGTATACTGCCTCCCTGTTCGCTCAGATTCATCAGCAAAACGTGCATCTGTTCTGATGTGCAGGCCTCAGAGGGCTTCTGTTCAACAGATGATTGTATTGTGCTGCTACCTCCTGCCTCTGTGCCCCTCTGAGACCCGACTGATTTGTTCTCTGCAAACTTCTTCCTCGAGCCAACATTTTATTTCCCATTAAACTGGGTCAGATTTCTATCGGTCCTGGACTCGTGAGTCCGCTGCACATGCTGGACTCCGGCAGGGAAACGGTTAACTACAGCTGTGTTTTAAGGTTGTGATTGCAAAGATTAGCACAAAACATCACAGCACCAACTCTCCAATGATCGACTGCGCTGTAGGTAATGTAGGTTTAGTGATCCACACGGGGACAACCCACTCCTACGTGAAGGAATTACAAAATCAATAGTTATTATACACGTAGTTTTCCATGCTAACGTCAGAGACAAGTGGAGCTGCAGCGATTAATCGATTAACCGTCAACTATTAAATTATTTGCAGACTATTGTGGTAATCCATTGATCAGTTTGTAGAATTGTTTGAAGAGTAAAACTCAAAATTCTTAAATCTGAATCCTTCTGGTTTCTTTTCTCTCTATGACAGCAAACTGAATATCTTCCAGTTGTGGACAAAAAGACATTTCAGGATGCCATTTTGCTTTGGGAAATCAATAGTAATCAACATTTTTCACCGTTTCCTGACATTTTAAAGGACAAACAACTAATCGATTTATTGAGAGAATAACTGTCGGATTAATTGACAATGAAAGTTAGCGTTAGTTGCAGTCTTACAGATGAGTGAGAGAAAATGATAATGCATGAGTATATTTGTCCTTCGTGTTTGTAGCTCGACACTCTGATGTGTGAATGTTTTGCTGTGATGACTTTGACACTTGTGTGCTAAAAGTCTGAACAACGGGACTCACCACAATCATCTCTGAGGGTTCCAGGACGATGCACTCACATCCGCGTCGCAGGCTGCCGGCTGATCGCTTCCCAAAACTAGAGAGAGAAAAAGACATTCATGAAATGATGAGAAAAACTATTTCTGGTGACAAGTTGATGTTGAGCAGTGTAGCACCGTTTTGTAAACGGTGTGTTCGGCACACTGATGGCCAAGAAGCAGACAGATCATCTGAATATCTGCGTGAGTCTGCAGGTGAGTCTCTGCCAAACATTTTAAATATGCAGTATGGAATTTCTGTATAAGTGTTGAACAGAGCAGCATTGAATGGACAGTTCCTCCTTTCAGCTGTGACCACTCCCACCTGAAGGGAAACACCCGCCTCTGGAAAAGTCCACTTTGGTGACGTCACAAGTCGTACAGTACGCCCGGCTCCTAATGAGACGGGGGAGCTGGAATATTAACAGCAGCAGAGACCAAAACGTCTCAACGAAGGGCAGCAGCCATGGAAACTCTGAGCATGAGGAGACCCAACTTGTGGGTTTGATGAAGAATGCAGCCTTTGTCCAGCACAAGACCTCGACGCGGAGACACAAGGACGTCCTTGTTTGTTATTTTTAACGTCTTTCGATTGGGAATGTGACCCACATCTTGTTGGTTTGCTGATATTCTTTTAGATAAACTCGAGTGACACCAACAGAACAGACGGCTGTCGGGTTCATGTGCCTGCCTCGTGTCGTGCACGCGTTCCTGCGCTGCATTATTTAGATTCTCCAGCTGGGATTTCACACAAGCGAAAGTGGGACATTCATCTTTAAATTCACATCGAGCCAAAGGTGGCCTGGAAGCTCCGACGATGTCAACACACATAACCAGAGAACAACGAATTATAACAATTCATTTTCTGTGCTGAAATAATCATAATAACCTGGTGAACTGATGGTCAGATGAACAGTTGTATGAACGTGTGGACGTCTGTGTGTACCAGGTCGCAGCAATCATGAAGTTGTGTTTATTTCCAGTAAAAACTGGATTAGATTCACCGTCTCCGACTTCTCAGACGTGAATAGTTTCCCTGGAGTGAATAAAATAAGCCGACTGTTGGTTACACACAACAATTTGAAGATGTCACTGCGGCTTCTGGAAACCTTGTAATGGAAATCTACACGACATCTAAGTGCTACATCGTTCACCTCTCATCCAAGAGGCTTCTTCAGTGATCAAGTTAGAGATTAATAATCAATATCAGCACTAGTTGCAGCCCTAATCATTTCATTTATAACTGTTTGTTTTCTATCTGACTTTAACTGAGTACAACTCTTCTTTTATTTCTTCTTTTATTCATTGTTTTATTTAGTTTTCTACTGAGGTCTCAAGGAAATTGAATCGAACGCAGCTGGATTTGGTTTTTGTCTTTGAAGACGTTTCACCTCTCATCCAAGAGGCTTCATCAGTTCCTGCTCGCTTGACTAAGCTGGGACTAGTCCAACTAGCCGGTGTTAAATAGCTGGATTCGATTCAATTTCCTTGAGATAACTATGACCTGGATGAATGAGAATATTCACAGGCTTTTATACTGAGGATATTTCTAATGACCAACTTCCCTGATGTTTAAACAGAAGTTTATCAATAACTGAGGCAAAAGAAAATTAATAGGCAATTATTTTCCTAATCAACTGTCATATTGTTTAAGTTGTTCTGGTTCCAGGCTGCTGTTTGTCTTCATCACACACTGAAGTCGCCCGTTGCTCTCGTCCCTTCACCGTGTGGCTGATGTGAGGTGAGTAACCTCAGGTGTGGGACGGTCTCAGCGCTCACACTGAAGCGAGCAGTGAGTATGCTGTGTTGCTGTCTGCACGGAGGTTGTGGAGGTGGCAGCTCTCATCGATCAGGCTGACAGGTGCAGACCTGAGGCCCAGCGTGGCCTAAATGCTCTGCAGCCGAGGGCATGTGGCGACATGGTGTTGGTTCAGCCCGGTCCGGCTGGAAGACAAACAGCAGCCAGCTGCAGAGAGCTGCTCACACTCTACCTGCCACTTTGGCAAAGAGCAAATAATGATTTTTCATGGAGCCTTTTATTTTCTAAAAGTCGATTTAGCTTGCTTTGCTTTTCTCTTTCTGCCGCCTTTCACAGACGAGCCTTTGTTGGGTTTTGTGTTTTTTCCTCTTTTGTCAGCCGTTCTGTTGTTTCTCTGCCGGTGCAGCGGGTTTACTTCACTAATTTGTCAACTTTATGATACCTTCTGAATAACAGTTTGTCAGAGAACTACAGCGAACTACTGCTGGGTTGCATAAAGTGAAATCAAAGACAGCAGCCGGTGACGGGCCGGACCACGGCGAGAGGACTGAATACAGGCAGTCAGGGGGTTAATGCTGATGGTGGCTGTTTGCTTTGCCTGAGCTCCAGTTTAATGCTCGTAGCCCCCCGACATACACAAGGCTGAATTCCACCACAGGGCCACACGGAGCTGCAGCACGGAGAGCTTACTCAGGACTTTCACTCACATTCTCACAAGAAGACAAACGCTGGAATTCTCTTCTAACTTATTTCCAGCAAAGATGATTTGTCAGCCGGGCAGCAGCTTCTGAGGAAACGAGCGAGTGCGTTTGATCCGGTCTTTACAGACGTTTAGAGCCGGTACCAGCTCTGATCCCGCTGAGCCGCTCTTGGCTGGCTCGACTGTGGAAAGGGGAGCAGCGATTCCACCCATCATGCATCACAAAACACGCTCGGCCACTAAATGCACACGCCGAAGTGACATGTTCAATCATGTTCCTCCATTACATTCCGAACATTTGTAATCCAATCCACCATTTTGCAGGAGGCGAACGCCACTGGCAACGTGAGATATTAAAGAAGGGATTATGGAAGTGGAGAGTGAGGGGGTGGGAGGTTTTCTAACACGAGTGTCTTGTTTGGAGATTAAAGCCTCCACTGCTGTATGACGAGTCCTGAGCAAATATAAAGTAAAACCTAATGAGTGGGTGAATGCAAATTAGAGAAATAACATATGTTTAAAGCAAACACTTGATTCTTTCAGTTGATGCTCGGTTGCGTCGGGATGTGTGCATCTCTGCAGCAATCAGCACCATCACGCTGCAAAGTTTGACCCGTGCAAATATTTAATTTCTATTAGCTTCACTAAGGATGCTGAAGTATGTGCACAATCTATTTGAAATAAATAATTCAGTGGTGTGAAATCCAGGTCCACAAGTTGGTGCGAGGTTCTCTCTTTCCTGAGAACCACAGAGTGTGTCGGCTGAGAAATGTACAGAGCCAGATAAGAGGACGTAAAGATAAGAAGGGTGCCAGATGCTTGAACAGGTATCCAACTCTTTGATAACAGCGCTGAGGAAAGATTATCACCGACATACTTTCCAGGTCAAAGCGCGGCTGTATGTGCTGCAGCATTTTATATAACATCATTATCTTCACTTAATTGTCTCTTCGAGGGGAGTTCACTCAACGGAAGCCATTAAAAATACAACAGACAACATGCGACACATAAATACATAAACACGTTGCATGTACAGACAGACGTAACCTCAAAAACTCTTACATGAGGGCACAAGTACAGCGTTTTACACTAGTTTCTGACGTGCACGTAGAGTTTTACTTCAATTATACATCTGCCTTGAGTCTTTCCTGAGCTTAACATCCATCCAGCCAATCAACATGATCGTTAACGACGTCATCTGACAGGTAAAAGCTACAATCTCTCCTTCAAAGGCTGATTCTGACCTGAGTGCACCTGGCGTCGGTGCAACACCTGTTGCTTAAACATGACCTCACATGATGGAGTTGTGTCACTAACCTACTTTCATGTTTCATAACGTTCTTCAGCTGCCGCCTGCTCTACTTTCTACACGTAAAAATAAAATACTGCTTTTGTGCATTTTCAGGGGTATTTCTTCTTCTTCAGTTAAAAAGACATTGTGATCTTATCTTGCAATGGACTGAATAGCCCAGAGTTGCTGTATCGTGATACCATCGTTATCTTAATAATATAATGAGTTACTCTGTAACTCTCACCCGACTTAAAATCAAGAAAAGAAATGAAATGAGAGAAGAGATTTGATGAAAGGCTGAGAACGTATCACCATCGTGTTTCTGGCTGCTTTTAAAATAGTTCATTTTGGTTGGAAATTCTCCTTTTTAGAGCTCGACTTGGTGTCATACTTAAAATGTTGTAATTTGATATATCATCAATCAATAAAACTGTATTTGTAGAACACCTTCAAACAGGTCAAGTTAAATTTGATTATCATTACACAACAACATTAAAGTTGTAGACCCTTTATGCTACTCACAAAAACCTGTACAATTCTATAAATGGATGAATAAATATAAAACATAACTAATTCAAGTGCCACATTAAGTGCTCTACGTGTGGCCGACAACATGCAGACACATGAAGCGTAGATTCTTTAAATAGCTCCTCTGCTCTCCTTTTAAAAAGTTCCTGAATCAGACACTTTGTGCGAGCTGCTTTCAGACAGGCGGCCAGTATCTCCCTTTCAAATTAAACCCTGCAGCTCTCTCTCCGCTGACAGACTGACATCTCTCCTGCCTCAGTGGCCTCGCATTCCCCCCCGTTATACAACAGGCCCGGGCGTCTGGAATGTCAGTCCACATGCATCACCAGCCTTTCACTCCGCGAGCCCGGCAGCCCACCACCAAAGCCTCAGATCCATTCTGCTGTCTGAATGAGGCAGTGCAATCCCTAATCTGCACCCCTGGTCTCGGCTGGAGGAGGAGGAGGAGGAGGAGGAGGGTGGAGGCACGAAGGGGGGCTCCTCACTCTGTTAAGCAGTTTAACTGAGTAAGTGGTGAGAGGGCACACCGGCTTTTTTAACCCACCAGACCCTTAAGAAGGACAAAGATTAAACTCCCTGGTTATGCAAGACTTTAGACCCGGCACAGGAGGAGGGAAGGGGAGGTCAGCGGAAGGAGAGGAGGGAGTCTCAAGAGTCCACGGCTGTTAAGTCAATGAAAACAGCATCCAGGCTCGAAGGGTTTACCAGCATCCTGTCAGAGCTGCAGCTGACCACCAGCCACCTCTCGCCCTCCAAACATAAACAGAATACCTCGCAGGAACAGCATGGCCGCCACACACACACACACACACACCCCCGACCTTTGCCCCGCCACTTCTGAAATAGAGGCGGACACTGATGCCAAGAATGTGCGATTGACTCGTGACTTTTCCCTTCTCGAAATACAGCCTCACCGACATCGTGCAGGCGGAGAGAGAAAAGGGCATTGAAGTTAAGAGGCTCGCCGCTCAAAACTCCTCCAAGACGGATCAATCAATCATCTCTGCTCCTATCATCCATTTTCAACACATTCCCCCCTCAGCAGGAGCTCCATCTTTGTTTTGGTTTCAGAGTTGCCAGCAGTCTTGACTCACCTCCCCCCTCCGACCCCCCCGGACCTGAGGAGCACACACCCCTTTCCCTGGCAGCACACACTGCTCACTGTCAGATCCAAAATAACATCAAAGTCGTGCTTCGCATTCCACATCTGAAGGCTTTACTACAACCAGCTCCCGGCTCGGAGACGAGTCACACTTTTAAATTACAACCCTAAAAAAAACACACAGCAGCTTTGGTGAGTCATGTACACAGGAGTGAAGTGCTGCTGTCGTCCGGACACTCACCCCCGACACACTGACACCGCCACCTGATAAGATAAGAGGGTCTCTCCTTCTGAAATATCCTCCCGCGGTTAGTCCCGCAGTCCAACAACCACGTCCCGAGTCCTGACACTTTGCTGTGACTGCGGCATATCGTCCTGCACACACCCCGCTGCTGCTGTCTGCGAGAATGGGAGTGTGTGGCTCGGAAAGTGTGTGTGGATCAGCCTCTGCCCGATGGCTCTGCCCCCTTTCTCTCTCTCTGCCTCGGAGTGTAATGTGGTGCGTCGACTGCAGCCAGCATTCCAGCGTACGACTCACTTCCTGCTACAGAGCGACCAGCGAGGGAGAGGGTGGGGTGTGTGTCCGTACGCGTATGTGTGCGTGTGTTACGGAGGAGTGGGAAGGTGTGGACAGCTGGTGTCCTCCCTTGTCGGTAGAAGTTGCTCATGAACTTTCGTAATTAACTGAGTGAAGTCAATAGATCTTTAAATGGAAGCTGTCAAATGAAACAGAATACAACTGAAAATCTGAATGAATGTCCAGCTGATCATTCACTCTCTGAAGTGAACAATTAACTGATTAGCTGCAGACTATTAATTTAATAGCCAACTATTTTGATAATCGATTAATTGGATTGAGTATTTTCCGACTTCCCTTGAAAAATAGCTGAATTTGCTTGGCACATAATCAGCAGGTCATGCCTTACAAATAGCCAGTGGTGTGACTTGAGCTGTGGTCGGCTGTTTGGCTTGTATCAACGCCACCACAACTCCCTCCACCTCCTGATGTGAAAGGTGGTTAACAAGCCATCACCATGTGAACGTGATACGCCACGTTTGGTACAAATGTCAACGCTGGACATGTCTGTGGTTTGCAGATGATCAACTGATGAGCAACTGATCAGTGGATCGAGAAAAGCCCTACAGCTGTGTCAGTTTACGGAAACATGGTTAGACTATTAGCATACTTCCTGGTAGCAGAGTATTTAAAGTCATATTCTGTGTTTTTTATCTATACTTTGTTAAAAGTCACATGCTAGAAGCTTGTATTGGGTGTTTATTACATATGTGTCTCATGGTTCATCCTCTGATTCCAATTAAAACCATTATTAAGATCAAAAACCAAACCTCTTGTCCTCCGAACACACTTTAAGTTGTTTATGTGAGAGCTGCACTTTAAATGTCTCGTGACATCCAGCGCTGGCTTCTTCTCACTGAATGTACTTCTTGTAAGTCTGCCAAATGAATTAATGCAAAACTTTCCACATCAACCACTTCCACATACTTTTTTAAACTCCAGCCACAGATCTCAGACTTATGGATCAGCCTTGATCCTCGTTTGAATGTGAAGGCTAACAAACAGCTCACGATGTAATGAGTCGGCAGCACGGCGGATGAAGGATTAGACTCAAGGCCGCTTTACTGGTGAAAAAATAAACATAATTGGCGACGAGCAAATCTCAATAATATTTAACCCTAAGTGAAGAGTTGCTGAATGAACTGGACGCTCTCATTCCTATAATCCAACTAAAGCAATGTCTCTCCATTAACACATTCCTTCATACTGTAGGTTCCTCAAACTCCATGGCCCAAATTAATATTGCAAACTTTCTATTAATTTTTAAACCATCCAGAGAAAGTCAAGACAACCTTGACGACCTCAACTGGGTGAAGAGCCACAGAAGGCATTATACATGGACTAAGAAGAACTTCTAGGTCTAATAAGTTGATATAAATGTGTAGAAATTAGTGGAAATCTCCTTCAAATAACAATAACACTTCAAGCTTTACATTAGAACAGCTCATGAAGAGACTATTCACTCATAATGTGACTCTACCAGGTGTATAACAGAGTCCTCAGTGTTGGTCTGTGGATGGATCCATCACTCTGGTGCTCATGTGATGACAACTGACAACTATCAGAAAAGTTATTTTTAAATGTTTTGCTCTAAAATAATGAAAAAAACTCTTATTGTCTGTAAATCAGTTTACATTTCAACATTGAGAGTCACGAAACTCGAACTTAACCACATAAATGTTCAGTCCAAGTAGCAAATCCAACATTTACAGATACAATAAGTGTCACTGAATAAAAATCCCCTTTCAAGCAGAAACTGTTCGTAGTTTCCAGCACTGGAAAGAGATGAGTTGGGTCTGTACTTGCACAATTAAGTGGAATTACCACTGAATCAGTGTTTATTTCACAGTCACAGATGAGTCTGCTGCTGCTGACTGGCAAGAAGTGATTTGAACGCTCGCTGACCTTTTCTCCCAGCACCCGGCAGTTCACAAGAAAAAAATGACGACATGCTTCTGCTAACCGGCTGCTGATAAGAGCCAAACTCAGTGAACAGTTGCGGTTTTGGTGAGCTGGTGATCTGAAAACTGTCCAGCGAATGACCGGAAGTAAAGTTGTGACAGCAGTCATCTGACGGTGGTAATAAATCCAGGCAGCAGTGCGAGGACGGGAAGTGAAACCAGCTCGAGGTTAATAAAGTCTATATCACGGTGGAAGTTTAAGTTCCATACAGAGGGATATTATTCAAACTGTAGCTAAGAATATCTGAGCATGTTACACAACATTTGAACATTTTACCATAAATGTTGCTGTTTGGGGAGAAAAGGCTAACGAGAAAGCTTTTACTGACATGTTGTGCCAAAGTCTGGGTGTTATGATTTTACAGATTCTGAAGTTTTCTGTCCATCGCTTAGAAAGAAAGTTGCTGAGTTGCAGCACACGGAGAACTGCAGCATCAACACATCTACACATCTCTCTATTAATAACTCCACATTTGCCCACAACAAGAACAACCAACCAACAACTCTGTGTCAAATGTGAGTGGATTTTAAATCCAGAGAATCAAACTTATTTCACATAAATTAAACAAATGCAAGATCAGCTGACACACTGTGAGTCTGATCGTGACCCAACCAACAGATGTGTGGAGCATCTGGAAAAAATGTGCATGACATTTGTGAAGTGTGATGTGTTTGATTAAAGACGACCAGCGCAAGAAATGACAAAAAGACTGACGCGTGTCAGGTTTTGCGTTGCTTCACATATTTAACAACAAAGCTGTGTTTGCTCTTGCAGCTGTAGACAAAGGGAAGCACAAGAACAATGTTTGCTTTCTGTTCAGTGAACCTGAAACCACTGGACCATTATCATCAGGTCAGGAGAGGAGCTGCAGCCAACGATTATCTAACACATCATCAGTTCATCTGCTAACTTCCTGATGATTCAATAACTCGTTGAGTTCATTTTAAGTATAAAAAAATTAATTTAATTAATTATAAAATACTAAACACAAACTCCCAGATCCTGAATAAAAGCCTTCATATAGCTTATTTTGTCTGACATCTGCACACATCTGTACCGTATACGAACATACTCCACACACTCAGGACAGAGCCTCCACCCAACAATGAGTCATCATGAAGGATTCCAGCTTCATTCAAAAATTAATGTTGTTTTCAGATATGAACTTTGTTGCTGGAGCTATCAGGCGGAACAAGTCAGTCTCTGATCATTAACTCTGTTAACTGTGTAATAACAGATGGTGGACTGTGATTGGTCCACTGTGCAGTCTGCCTCGTCTCTCCGGCAGGACCAGATACCGACACTACGGTCCAGCCGGACCCGGACATGAAAACAGAACACGTTTTATACAGCACGTGTTTCTATATATTCCTGTTTCACCTCACTTACTGAGATTCATCTATTTGGGTTGTATTTGATTTCTGGTCACACTGGTTGGTTTCTTTCACCTAACGACTGAGTCATCGTTCGTGCTCTGGATCACATCTCACTACAGAGGCCAGTGAAGGGAGGGCAGCACAGAGAGAAGTGATGGAGGCATATCAGGTTCTCAACCTTGCTGCCAGAGTAGATATGAGCAGCCACTTCTGGGCACGGCCTGCTTGAAACCCAATTCCACCACATCTTTAAAAGCTTCAGGAAGTCCCGCTGGACTCCGTTCAGTTCCTCGTGTCACAACCAATTTCCCCTCCGAGCCATTTGAACATCACCATTTCTCCTCTAATCTTTTTTCTTTATTATGGCCATTACAAAAACTTCAATGAGAAAAGAAAAATTCCAAGTATGAAGGAGGAAAACACCAAAAGAAAAACACAACAACAGCTGAGGCAGTAATGAGGAACCGCCTCAACAGGTAAACAACCAAACATGTCACTTCTGTGGAAACCTGTTGAGGTGTGACAGTCACGTACCTGCCCGTGACGTCAGCTGGCTTCTAGTGTATGCACAATAATGTACCACGTGGTGACTGTAACTGACAGTGAACAATTTCTCTGGAACCATCACTGGGAACACAACCGCTGTCAAAAGAAATGGTTCCTTCTTCAACTGAAAATTGAATTGGAGTGCTGAGCGAGTTTCATGACCCAGAAGTCCTTGAAAACTTGAGTGAGAACGTGTCATTTTGAGCGTGTCATTTCAAAAATGTTTTCTTGTCACGGGGGAAATAGGCCTCGCTTCATTTCACCCACAGAAATGATGTTTTCTCTCTGGCAGCTGCACAGCGAGGGCACAACTGTAATATGTACGACTAACAACAGCTCTATCAGCTAAAATTAATAATCTTAATCTTATTTTGAAGGCAATTATATCTACAACAACCAATAACAACACGCCAGATATTCAACCAACCAATCAGCACGCAGCACAGAATCTGTGACCTGTCATGGTGTCACACTTCACCAGAACAAACTGTTATTATTATCTTTATACTGATATACTGTTCAGTTATCACGCTGTGGACTTATCTAAGAGGTCTTGTGGAGCTCTAGCAACACATTGCTTCCACCTTTTCTTCTGAGAAAGGACAGGCGATATTTACGGCAGACCAGCGCCGCAGGGATTTTCATTTTCAGTACAACATGGCTACCTGCTCCAAGGTGTGTCTGTAACTGTTGACGTGGGCAACGGAGCGGCTGTAAACACTCGTCCTCCCTGCAGGATTATCCAAGAATAGCTGCTTCACTGCTTTAGTAATAAACACATTCCACTTCCTATCAATTCTTCACAACAAAAGTCTACAAAAGTTCTTATTATAACTTAGGAAAACCAGGAAATGTTGAACTTGCAGCAGCTGTAACTTCACCAAACTCCTGAAACAGCTTAAAGCGAACATGATGAAACAGTAAAATACAGCAGATGTCTGAAAGTGCAAACAAGGCCGCAGGAGAGAAGCTACAGAAGGTACTGAGAGCTGAATACGCTTCTGAAACATCTTTCTCTCTGGTCTTCTGCACAAACATGAGTCTCACCATCGCGACACGTGTCTGTCTGAGGGTGAGAAACGGGGCTTGTTGTGGGTTGAACACAGTCGCAGCCCGTTTGGATGCGTTTGGTTCCAGTGAAGATCCATCTCGGGTGTGGCTTGGCTCAACTCCACACGGTTAAAATGGCAAGATTTGAATCAGCGCTGTCAGAAGTGCCGGAGGGAAAAGCCCCACCAGAAACTGTCATCACTGAGAGAAATGACAATGTTTGTTGCCTGACTAGTTCGAGTCAGCAGCTGTTTGTTGCTGTGCTCTTTAAAACGGACTCTGCTCTATATTCTGATTGAAGTGATTCTGATTGCTGGAGTTCAATAACCAGTTTGTGCATCAAATGTGTAATTTAGTGCAGTTGACAGAATTAAGACAGTCTTGTGCAACACAGCTGGCATCTCTGGAAACAAAGTGAGCTAACTTCCTACAGTCTCATACAGCAGAGTGGACTCCTACACAGGCAACATATGCTTAGTAAACACTTCCAGAGCTCAGTCTTCCCCAGCGGCTGCAGCCGGGCATTAACTTTAATCTGCCAATACCTGCAAATCCCCCTCCGGTATCCCATACACCCACTTTCACCTTGTCAAAACTGAAAAGGTCGTATTTAAGAGGGGAGCAGCTTTTTGGCACATTTCCGATCGAGTCTTCCGTTTTAAATGCCTCCCACATTCGCGTGAATCCGGAGAATGACCGCTGCCGACCCCCACAGTGTGCTGCTGGGATCGCTCCGCTGCACGGGCTGAAGTGGCGGCCCCGAGCTCTGAGTGGTCGTAGGTGTGCGTTATGCAAGCCTAATGGATAAAAAGATCATTGTTTTCAAGACGCCCACAGAGATGGTTCATGTAACAGATCTGCTTGTGAAATCGCAGCTTTTTAACATTTGGGTCTTGGCTTTAGAGGTGCTGATCACTGCTGAGAGCTGCAGAGGGAAACATTCATCTGAACGTGTCGTAGATGGTTATGATCCATCACGGGGGTCGGCCTCTGGTGACACACTCACTGTCTACAACTCTTTACTACACAAAAATCCTACTTCAAACATTTGTGTCTTGAAAACCTTCCGTATCATAAAAGGGGAGGTGGTGTTATATGTGAATCATGAGACTTTTAAAGAGACCTCAAACACCATTAACAGAATGAGACTGTTGCATTTTCCCTTCAGTGAAGCTGACACTATAATCAACTGTTTCTACGTGGTGCGACTTATGTGGATGTTAGAATGTGGTGGTGAGCTGTTGTTGTGCTAAATTATGGAACGGATATAAATAATAATATAAATTCATGTGTAACACTTCACTTTACATCCTCTTACTGGTATGAATGTAGGCATGAACATAATGTTGTTGTATTCAGCTGAGATGACAGTTCAACTGTATGTCTATAAATATCTCTTCTCCTATGAAGACATATTTTATATTATTACAGCTGTTACTTTACTATATTGTCATCAACAGCCTCCACTTATTAGATGAACACAGCTGGACATTATATCTACATTATAGTGAGTTATGAAACACTTATTCAATATTCACATTCTGCTTGAAAATGCTTAATAAAAGGACCTGGAGTAAAAACATGGTATGAATCTATGTAGAATTTTGCGTTCTGTTAACAGGAAGTTTAGTCTTCATGTTTTCTTGCGAACTGGCCGTGTTATTCCCTCGACTTCCTCTTTTCATTCTGGACTTTTTCTTGGGAATATTTGCTTTTTCTTTGTTCTGTGTTTAAACATCTGTAAGGTGAAAACGTAATATTACTTTTACATTTCGGAGCTCAGGTCTTATTTATTCAACCGTGTTGGCTGGCGTGCTAACATTTACATGGTGTGACGGCGGGAATTTATGCAGAGAAAGTTAGTTTTTTCTTTTTATTGAGAATTTTGTTTGACATTTTTGTGTGCATTCCTTTCAAATATAGACTTTTCTGTGGGAAGGCGGAGTCAGACCTCGCCAGTGCTTCATTTCTCTAGAACTGCAGGGAAGATTTGCTGATCATCTCTGGTGTCCTGCCATGAAATGCACCAGAAGCACTGGAACACAGGTTTGTTTGGATTATACCAGCAATCAGTGCGAGTTCAAATCCTCTGCACCAATTAGTTGCCAATAATTGACATGTCAGCACGTTCACATTTTGTGCAGCGGCTGCACAATAATAATAATAATGTGTTACTTTTAGAAATCAAAGGTTGCAGCAGTGGTCACTTCCTCCTCAGTGATTAGTTTCTGTGACAAGATAAATAAAATATATTTTTGGGACAGAAAGAGCAATTATCTGGTTGTAACTTCTTCTCGGGGAACCAACAGGCAGATCTTTGTGACCTTACGTAGCCGCTCTGCTAACGATGTTTAATAAACCCATTCTGATAAAAGGAATCACTCCTGTTCACATCTGTGGAGAAGAGAAAGTTGACAAGAGGGGAAACAAACTATTCTGAGATTGTATAAATTAAGATTGTCTCTCTCTTGCCAGGCCAGGATTAGCTCTTTATCTCCCTCTGTGACTGTTCTAAATAAGCTTTGAGGAGACGGAGCTGTTCGCACGTTAGAGCCGAGATCAAGCCTTCAAACGGCGCCCTGAACCAAGATGGCAGATGATCCTACCTGCTTCTGGGCAGGAACATGGACTCTTTGATGAAGACGGAGCCGGACAACAGGATGTACCAGCAGCTCCCGATGTCGTCAGGACTAGAAGACAGAAGAGAGAGACAGTTAGCACAAACACCACAGGAGGCAGAGGAGGTGTCCAAAATATTATGATTCAAATAATGAATAGAGTGAAGAATTGTTTAAAATTGGGAAGATACAAGCCTCCAAAATCACATTATTGTACAATTTTAAAGCAATATCTCTTCTTTCACTCTTCTTAACTAACTTTATTAAATGAATAACTTCAGGCGTTTATTTTTTTGAAAATGACTTTGTAATGTAGCGTACTACATCGACCCTGCCCCAAAAAATAAGATCAAGATTAAGATGCACATATTGAATAACATATAATAAACAAAATACACTGTAAAAAACATATAAATATCACACTGGATCAAATCAAACAGCACATCATGAATAAAAATTGTCCTGTTCGAGGGTCGATTGATCATTTACTCTATTACCAGAAAATAAATGAACTATTATAATAAACAGTGAATTGTTTAAGCTATGCTAAATGCTAATAAGTCACTAGTTGAAGCCTCTCAGATGTTAATATCTGCTGTTGATCTTGGTCCTTTAAGACTGTAAACTAAATATCTAAAGGTTTCAGTGTGTTGATGAGTCAAAACAAGAAATAAAAAGCATCAAAACTGTTTGAGATACTAATCAGGAAAAACAGGGAAAGATTAAACATGATAAAAATGATATTTTTTGGAAGCCTGTGTTATATAACGCTGGTACACTTGCGTTGTCATTTACTTGATCTACGCGCTGCTGCGATCTAATGCGTCAGCAGTGTAAGACTGCTCACTTTGCCAAACACAGATCACTGCTTTAAAATAAAAGAGTGAAAGGGTGCAAACATGAGATAGAGAGAGTGGAGAGTGTTAGAGAGAGAGCGAGAACTATGAATGAACCGAGGAATCGTGTCTCATCCACCCACATCGTGGCCCTGCTGAAGCACAGACGAGGAAATTGGGCGCTGCAGACGAGCTAAACTCAGAATGACCTCTGAATGATGCTGCTGGCTGTCAGGATCTTACAACATGACTGGTAAACAAACCCACAAACAGACTTCCACCACACTCACGCAGCACTTTCAATTAACTTACAGACACTTTTCAGGTTGTATACGTCACGTGGTGTTCGGAGGCAACATCACGAGTCTAATGAGGAGCGTTTGCTCTCAGATAAACAACTCACTAAATATGAAATGAATTCAGACTGTCGGTGTTAATAAGGCCTGCTGTAAGAACCTGGGTTTTTTTAACGTATCAGTTGTGTTTTCATGCTCATCTAGCTTATCTGAGGACTTTCATGGCGACCCGAGGGATTGCAGAGAGATAATCTCACGCGGCAGAGATGCACTGAATCTTCTACTCTCGGTACATCCAGGATTATCAGAACAGGCCGTGCATGCTAACCGACTGAGAATGTAAACAAATGCTATGGAGATGGATAAGAAAGTTAATGCTCACTTTCATTTATATGCAACCGGCCAGAGGGCTCAAAGGATAAACCTCACATATGAAATCCTGGAGCGGGTCAGTTGCTCGATCTTATTCTTCCTGGATTTTGTTAATACATTCTGAATGTGTTATTCCGGAGCCGAACAAAGCCGTCGTTTCTGATTTAATTTGAGATTCAAAAAAATGCCTCCTTTCACAGTTCTACATGAAACACGTCACCTCTCAGCCCTCTGACAGTAAAGAGGAAGTCGACATCCACAGGAGGAAGTATCCTCATGACACCGATACCGCCGTCCCCCGGTGCTGGGACATCAACACTGAAGTGCTGCTGGACAAAAATAGCTGCGCGTACAAAAATGCTTTCATTCTGCTGTGAAGATCCGTCACCACTAAAGCTGAATGATCACTAACTGTCTCAGTTTGGTGCCTTTATTCTTTATTTCAGCATCCTGACAGTTTTATTACACAACAGACATTATGAGTGTGTAAATGTTAAACTTCTGTTGACACGTTGGTCAGTTTGGTTTTGACTTTAGTGCTGCAACTAACGACTATTGTCAGTAATATTTTCATGTAACGATTAATAAGTTAGACTGTGAAATAATGAAAAATGCTTATTACAATGTCCCAGAGCTCAAGGTGATGTCTTTAAATACCTTCTTTTGTCCAACCAACAGTCCAAAACTCACAGACACTGACTTTTCTGTCGTACATAACAAAACAAAAAGCAGCATATTGTTATATTTAAGAAGCTGGAACCAGCTAATCTTTGACATTTTTGTGTGAAAAACTACTGAAACGATAAAAAAAAATAATTTTCTTTGACTAATGAATTAATTGTCAAATCTTCGCAGCCTTGACTGTCTTTTATGACACAAAGCTGTGCATGACATATCAATGAAGTTGTATTTATCGTAGTCTTTTAAAGTACACATAACAGCCACAGTTATTGTCATAAGTCTTTAAAGGATAAACTCAGCCTTTTGGGAAAAAGGCTTATTTTCTGTCGATACAGTGAATATAACGCTAAAGCAAACAGCAGATTAGCTTAGCTTGGTACAAATACTGGAAACAGTGGTAACAACCAGCCCACCTCTGTCCAAAGGCAGCAGTTTCCAGCTTGCAGCCCCTCTGAAGCTTATAATTAACACGTTATATCTTGTTTGTTTCATCTGTACAGAGACCGAGGTTTCATATGAGAGTAAAACCGTTCGACATGGCATTTTTGTACCTCTGTTTCTGTATGGATTAAACAGTCAACATGCTAAGCTAACTGGCTGCTGGCTATAGCACCAAATTTACCGCTCAGACACGAGTGGCGCTCCGGGCAAGAAAGCAAAAAACCTTAAACTATTTGTGGTAAAGGAACAAAACAGAAACAAACACAAATGAAACGTTTGCTGCTTCATTATCAGTCTGCATCCGATCAGGTGTTACCATTAAGCTTCACCTGGGGCTGTGAGAACCTGTAATTATCTTTGCTATGAATGCACGACATCAACTGGAAACTCAAATGGATGTTTCTCTGTGTGAAGGCTGCGTCTGTGCGTTTACCAGCTGGCTCTTTGAAACGCCGCCTCATCACGGAGAAGGAACGTCTGCTCATCAAGCAGAAATCAAACCTTGTGCTTGAAGGTGCTTTGGTGTTAATAAGGCAGCAGCTTAAGTGATTATCACTGAACATTTTCACCTGGTCTGAGTGAGGCTCTTTAATTGAAACCAGAGGGGAAAGGAAATCAATGCAGACATCAGCAAGGTGCGACTGGTTTTTGCTTACAGAAATGTACAGGATGGATGCACTTATTACACAGCCGCCCCCACACAGACACATATATTCACACCAAGCATCAGTGCTGACCGAGATTTTTTTTCTAATTACCGAGAACAAAGTCTCGCCCCTCCTTCCGCCTCCTCCTCATCCTCCTCCTCGCCACACTTTCCTTGCAGAGCTAATGAGGATGCAGACAGCACACCCTACTGACACGGTGCAAAATCTCCCTCGCTCCCTCCAACAGTCTCCTTTTCCCCCGACTGATCTCCACCCGCCTCCCTTCAGGCTCCTTCCATCCCTTTATGGTTCCTCCTCGCATTCAGAGATGACACGAATGAAATGCTCAATTATTAATTGCTGGCACGCAGATGCACCGAACGAGGGGAGAACCTCTCATGGCTGAGAGAGAGGAGGCGGAGGGGGAGAAGATACAACACCAAAAAGTAGGAGATAGGAGACTCTTATGTGCCGCGACAGCTTGACTGAACTGGGTCACTCGTACTGGAAGCGATCGTCAAATGCTAAACATCATCCACCAAACCCTCTCGGGAAGCCTTGAACAGGGTTATGTGAGTGCCATGGAGGCGCTGGTAGGAGGTAAAATGATGCGGGGAGGGAGATTATAGCATCAAGACTTTCAGGAAATCTACTTTTACGAATTCCAAGAATGAAATGGCCCTTTTGAAAATGTGAAACTGAGCCACATCTGGCTAAGTAGACTGAGACATTAACTCTGTGCTTTAATTTTTTAACAGGATATAACAAGTTGCCTCTGGGTTCGTACTGACAGGACGGTCATCTCTCAACACAAAGGAGGTGTGTCTGACAGAAATATTCTGTGGCGCTACATAAACAAGCTAATTAAATCATGGCTATCTTAATTGTTGTGATGTTTTCACCGTGAGGTTCTCCAGAGACTCTGGGGACATTACGAAATACAGCATTCAAACTGCTTTTGCAACCGTTCAATTGTCCTAAAGACAAAGTCGTTTTCCCAAAAATGAAAGCTAAAAAAAGCTCGGGGGTGTGTGTGTGTGTGTGTGTGTGTGTGTGTGTGTGTGTGTGTGTGTGTGTGTGTGTGTGTGTGTGTGTGTGTGTGGGAGGCACAGTCTGAATACAATGAAATATTTCTGACCAGCAGATTTTGCACAACACCAACATATTTGTTTGGGAAACTGTCGTGAGCTTCCTTTGTCTCCCAAACATGTTGTGCTGTATGCCATCATCAACATCAAGCCACCATGAACACAATGGATCAATTAAAGTGGAGACAATAATTTAAAGGAAAAAGATGTAACTCTTGACTCAGGCTGGTGGGAAACTGTGCAGTCATTAGATTATTACCTCCACCGAGGAGGTTACGTTCTCAAACGAGTCCGTTTGGTTTGTTGGTTTGTCTGTTTCTGGATCTGGAGTAAGGTCTGGATCTGGAGTAATATAGTCTGGATCTGGAGTAATAAGGTCTGGATCTGGAGTGTTAAAGTCTGGATCTGGAGTTTTAAGGTCTGGATCTGGAATAATAAGGTCTGGATCTGGAGTAATAAAGTCTGGATCTGGAGTAAGGTCTGGATCTGGAGTAATAAGATCTGGATCTGGAGTAATAAAGTCTGGATCTGGAGTAAGGTCTGGATCTGGAGTAATAAGGTCTGGATCTGGAGTAATAAAGTCTGGATCTGGAGTAATAAGGTCTGGATCTGGAGTAATAAGGTCTGGATCTGGAGTAAAGTCTGGATCTGGAGTAATGAGGTCTGGATCTGGAGTAATAAGGTCTGGATCTGGAGTAATAAGGTCTGGATCTGGAGTAATAAGGTCTGGATCTGGAGTAATAAGGTCTGGATCTGGAGTATTAAGGTCTGGATCTGGAGTATTAAGATCTGGATCTGGAGTAATAAGGTCTGGATCTGGAGTAATAAGGTCTGGATCTGGAGTAAAGTCTGGATCTGGAGTAATAAGGTCTGGATCTGGAGTAATAAGGTCTGGATCTGGAGTAATAAGGTCTGGATCTGGAGTAATAAGGTCTAGATCTGGAGTATTAAGGTCTGGATCTGGAGTAATAAGGTCTAGATCTGTAGTATTAAGGTCTGGATCTGGAGTAAGAAGGTCTGGATGTGGAGTAATAAGGTCTTGATCTGGAGTATTAAGGTCTGGATCTGGAGTAAGAAGGTCTGGATGTGGAGTAATAAGGTCTGGATCTGGAGTATTAAGGTCTGGATCTGGAGTAATAAGGTCTGGATCTGGAGTAATAAGGTCTAGATCTGGAGTATTAAGGTCTGGATCTGGAGTAATAAGGTCTAGATCTGGAGTATTAAGGTCTGGATCTGGAGTAATAAGGTCTTGATCTGGAGTATTAAGGTCTGGATCTGGAGTAATAAGGTCTTGATCTGGAGTATTAAGGTCTGGATCTGGAGTATTAAGATCTGGATCTGGAGTAATAAGGTCTGGATCTGGAGTAATAAGGTCTGGATCTGGAGTATTAAGGTCTGGATCTGGAGTAATAAGGTCTTGATCTGGAGTATTAAGGTCTGGATCTGGAGTATTAAGATCTGGATCTGGAGTAATAAGGTCTGGATCTGGAGTAATAAGGTCTGGATCTGGAGTAAGGTCTGGATCTGGAGTAATAAGGTCTGGATCTGGAGTAATAAGGTCTGGATCTGGAGTAATAAAGTCTGGATCTGGAGTAATAAGGTCTAGATCTGGAGTATTATGGTCTGGATCTGGAGTAATAAAGTCTGGATCTGGAGTAATAAAGTCTGGATCTGGAGTAATAAAGTCTGGATCTGGAGTAATAAGGTCTGGATCTGGAGTAATAAGGTCTGGATCTGGAGTAATAAGGTCTGGATCTGGAGTAATAAGGTCTGGATCTGGAGTAATAAGGTCTGGATCTGGAGTAATAAGGTCTGGATCTGGAGTAATAAGGTCTGGATCTGGAGTAATAAGGTCTGGATCTGGAGTAATAAGGTCTGGAGCACAGGGTCACAGTAAGATCTTTTCTTATCAAAAAGCTCCAGCTCTGACTGCGTGCTCCGTCCGGACCACATCACTCCAGATAAAGATTTTGGTATTTCTCTCATTTTTACCAAATTTAACATGCTGCTATTCCAGATACTTGTCCAATGACTAATGACCCCAAGTCAACACACGCTATACAGCATCTACTGGAATGTATAATTATGTCAGCTGAAGGGTCATTGGGATGTGATGAGTTTTTCAGCTCCATCTTCCACTGAGTTTCCTCGTCTGTCCTGCTGTGACGAGGTTTCTGAGGGCGAGCAGCTTCACGGTGTCACAGAGATCCGGAGCTGCTCTGGAGTGTAACTCTCACCGAACCTCCTCTTTAAAAAGGTTAAATTCTTCTGTAGTATCGTCATGGTGCGCTATGACCAACACTATTTATATATAGCAAACAAGGAAGGAAACAACTGTTTGTGGGCTGCCACACCTAACTGTCGCAGTGCTGGTTGTAAAATACGAGTTTCTGTTTTTCTCTCCTGGCAACACTTTGTTTTTTTTTGTTTTTTGGTAAACTGAGATTCACTGTTGACACTGTTGCTATGCACTCAGCTGTTTGACTGAGTGATGAAGGCAGATTTCAGTTTTCATGACAACTAATAAACAAAGGAAAGTGACTTTTACATTCCCCACTATATCAATATTGTACTGACATCGTGATGTGAGATTATATCTCATCTTAGACTTTGGATATTGTAATATCACGATAGGAGATTATCTTTCTGTGGTTTTAAAAGCTGCATCACACTTGAGTGATATAATTTCCTGAATTTACAAGACTGTTTTACTGAATATTTCATCGTTAGATCCACTTTACTGATGATTATTTATCAAAACATTTTAAGCTATATATATATATAAATATAATTATCAATAGTCATCTCTACCACACTGTCTCAAAATTAAAATCAAGGTATTTACTCAAAAACATCAGGTTATTTGATTTTTTCACCCAGTCCTCGCCTTCATGAAGCTCTTTGAGGAGAAGAAAATGGCTTTTTTAATGATTTCCCTTCTTTGAATGATTTAATTATTGCCCTTTTAATTATTTAGCCACAACAATTAAGGCTTTTTAATAATTCCTTCCTCGTCTCTTGATATTTTCTCTGTTGCAGGGCCTGGCTGCCTTTGGACTCTGCTTCTGATGAGATATCAAGATCAAAATATCAAGATATATATTGTGTATCAAGATATTACCTAAAGACCCGATCGCCCAGCCCTTTTCATGAGAAAACAAAAAAACCTGATAAACCTGATAATTAATTTCTCAATTAATTGATAAGTCATTGACAGTTAAAAAAAAATCCAAATGTCTAGTTTGACCAGTTGAAAACTGAAAGATAATCAGTTTTACTGTCATAGAAGAATTTAGAAAAATCAGCAAATATTCATTCTTCTACAGGAAGGATATATGAGTGGCTAATCAATTAATAGTCTAACATTTTAGCTTTAATTGATTAGAATACTTACAGTTTGGGTTCTAATGGCCGTAGTTCAAAGTTCACAAAAACACAAGACTCCCAAAAAGGCTAATCCTCGACCAGAAAACGGCAAAGAGCCAATCCACTGAAAAATCAGCATTGAATTTTCAGTTGGACCACACAGACCAGCGAGAGTCAGAGGTCGAGGGCTGCGTTGAAAAACAGGTTAAAGGCCGAGCAGAAGCTGCTGGTGCTCTTCAGCAGCCGCTGCTGAAAAGTGCCAGGTCAGCCTCCGTCTCAGGAGGGCTTAGCACGATAATCTCTGGATGGTAAATCCTGAGAGGTTCAGGCGCTCGCAGTATGGGTTGTTTTCATGAGATATCGAGTGTGACTGTGCGGCTGTGTGTGTGTGTGTGTGTGTGTGTGTGTGTGTGTGTGTGTGTGCACTCTAGTGATCTAGAGCCCCGGGCAGGAATAAATGAGTACTTTTATTACTATTACCGTTTTCCTCCTGTCATTACTCCTGGACTGCCAACTGTTCAGGACAGTCAGGGAGAGATTGTGAGTGTTCGGGTCATTAACTAGGTCATTTGTGTGACTCTGAGTGGTTTTATGCAACATTAAGGGCGTTTGTGGAAAAATAAAAATAATATATAACTATCAGCCGGGGTTTATTTCAGTGTAACACGTTCGTCTGGATGCCAACTTCTTTTAAATCAAGAGAGGAAAGTCCAGAAGAAAAATGGCTACCAAACAGTGAAATCAGCAGGCGCAGAAGGGGCTGTAATATTTCTTTAAAAAAAGGAAAACGCTGCTGTTTCCATGTCTTCAAGGCTGTGTTACAGTTTAGTTAAAGATCTTTGGAGTTTTTCAAAAGATAAAATAGGTCAGGCTATATGACAAGAAATACTCCCTCCTGATAAAATTGTCCATTTAAATGTTAAGACACTTTTACTCCGACTGAAAACTTCCATACATTTACATTTCCTTTTAACAAAAGTCAGCGTAGCTTTGCTCGAAGCCTCTTTCACTTTAAAGGTGGCGTCTTCCTTTAAGAGAATGAACTTTACAGCCGCTTGAGATATGTCTCAATGCGCAGGCCATACAATTTTTACAACTTAATAGAGATACTATCACAATTAAATTCCCCCATTGACTTTTAGAGCCGTCGTTCCCCAGCCCATCAATGCTGTTGTTATAAACAGAGCAGGAAATGAAGACAGGCTGTTAAAAGCTTGTATTTTCACAAGAGAAGTTGATTAAGATCTGGCAGAGGAGGAAAGTCAATCTAATCTGCTGCTGTTTAACACCCGGCTCTTACCAGGGAGAGCGAGCAGAGACAGACGATTACGGGATCACACACGCATGAACACAAACATGTGTACACAAACAGAAAAGTGCACAAACACTTGAAACTATAGCTCGACGCTTGTGCAAATTAAATGAAGCAAAGCCACAAGAACCTGCTGTGTTTTGATGCTTTAGCCTGGAGGTAAATTAAGAAAAGGACGGACGGTTTCACTCTCCTCTATTCTTAAACATCTTTTCTATAGGAAGCACATTCATGATGCAGGTCTGCTTCATGCACTGGACCCGTTCATGTGAGACAGCGTCACAGATTGATCTGTGGTCGTCACTGTTGGCAGAGACTCCAGTCTGCAGCGCAGATCAATACACTCCTCTGATAAACCAGAGAATTACACTGAGTCACATTACATTATTACCAATCACCAAATAACATTAGTGTTTTAGTTGCATACGACGTCTCTCTCACTGGCACGTTTTCTATCTCTGCTGCTCTCTAGCTCTCATTCTGGGGAGCAGATAAAATGATGTTTACACATCAGTATAATTCAATTCATTTTAATCCCAATTGTGTTTCTCTGTGGCAACACGTGTTGAGGAACACTTTCATGCCAAAGACCAACAGCGTCCAGGTCGAGAGGAAATGTAAACCGATGCACGTTTGACCCGTGACGGTTCAGACGACCTTCTCACTAAGTTACACCTGAAAATACTGTTTACATGTAATAAAAATGATGTTCACATTGACACAATAAACATATCAGCTTAATGATAAGAGTATAGTTTAGCCTGCTGTATTAAAAATTACAGGTTTGATTGGCTGTATGAAAGATAGATCGAGCTTTCCGGTTTGAAAGGAGGAGCCTTAAACCTGCATTTGACTCGACTGGTCACAAAACTAAGCCCGATTGTATGTAAGCTTATGAGAAAATGACCTTCTGACTCAATTTATCACGTCAGTTATCAGTTTCCTGTTGAGTTTACGGTCTCAATCTCTAGTTTCAAGTCATTTTAAATAAAACGTGATGGTGAAATTATGGTCCCATTTAAAGTAAAATAGACGATAGAGTGGGGTATGCTTCAGAGCGTGGCTACCACACGTGCCCTCCAACTCTAAATCAGATGCAATCAGGATATCCTGCACAGCTCCATTATCTGTCAAAATATGGTCATTTCTGGCTCCAAAAAATCAAGATGGCGATGCTGTAATACCAAACTCAAGGCTTCAGAATGATAGTCCTCAAACCAATGGGTGGCATTAAAGTGGGTTTACACTTCATGTCATAGTTTCCCGAGAGGTTTCTGTTCCACTTCCACATTAAACCCATCTTCATGTATGAAAAACACAAATTCAGTGTGTGCAGAGGTCAAAACCGAGAGAAAAACGATGCATATTTAAAGATTTAATCATATTATAATGTTGACATATGATTCTATAAACTACTAAAAATGCAAAGTGAGCTTCTTATCTATAGGCTCGGCTTTAAGTGTGTGTGTGTGTGTGTGTGTGTGTGTGTGTGTGTGTGTGTGTGTGTGTGTGTGTGTGTGTGTGTGTGTGTGTGTAGGGACTGGTGAGGGGGACCTGAGGGAATCTTGCTGAAACTGAAGTCTATTATGCGACCACAGCTTAATCTGCATTCCTATTGTTTAATCAGCTCCCACACCAGCGAGTGGGCTTCTAATGAGGTGTTGACTCTTCCCCGACATCCCCCAACGCACACACACACACACACACACACACACACACACACACACACACACACACACACACACACACACACACACACACACACACACACACACACACACACACACACACACACACACACCTACACAGGGGATCAGGAGGCAGAGAAGGGACAAAGCGTCCCCTCTGTAGCCCCTCGAGAGGCTGATAGAGTTAATTAACGGTCTTAATTCTCACCATGGGTGTTCGGGAGACGTCAACATGTGACGGCAGTCGAACACTGCGCTCTCTCTCCTTATTACAGCTGTGGCAGCCTTTCAAAAAGGGTCCAAACACTCTCAGAGCTGTCAGGGAGCTGTCAATACATCTTTACCATCATACTGACCCTCCACAGCTCCCAGCTGAAAGGAGGAAGCATCACTGCGAGTGGCTGGACAGCCTTCTCCCCTTTGAAGGAAATGCTTTTAGGAGCTATTAGAGCTGCCGTTTTTCTGTGTCACTTCAATGCACACTGACTTATTACTGAATCAAGCTGAAATTAGACTGGAAATCCCTTCTCGCTTCTTTGTCTTGAGGAGTGCTGCAGAGTGGTTTGTGACACTGACGAACACACACACTTAAAGAAAGGCTTCGTCTGACCGCCTCTGTGCTTTATAGACATTTGTTTTCATTTCGGTGAACCGGGTCGCTCCGCTGAGTGGACCCGGTGTGCCTCGGCTCATCAATAACTCGTAGTAACGGCCCGGCGTGTGTGTTGATCACACACACAAGTGAAATATTGTCACATCGGCTGCCCCTGTTGTTGTTTTTTTGTGATCAGACTCTGGTAGAGATATTTTGACCAAATATCATCAATATCCATCTACACCCGGAGGGTCACACCCGTGCAGTTAAAGGCATTGTGGTACTTACTAGTAGAGCACTTCATTGGCCTCGTGTCTCTCGTAACGCACCGTCTCACACATTATCCTGCAGGGACAGAGAAGAGAGGGAGAGTCAGTCAACAATAAGAGGAAATGACTTTGAAAACAGAAAAAATGGGTACAGATCGAGACTTAAAAAGGGTGTAGCTTCACACACTAAATCCTTTTAATTTCAACCCTTGATCCTACTTCATAATTAAATATAATCTTGGGATTTTTGAGTCATTTTGGGATCAAATATCTGTTTGTTTTTTTGGCAAACCCACATCTGGTGGTTTCCGACATTACCAGAGAGACTTTCAGCCACCATCAGTGACGGGCTAACTAAAAATGTGTTATAACGTAAACGTGGAGAACAACAACTTCCCATCAGCAGCAGAACATCAGAGCCCAGTCGCTGACTGTACGGAGGTCCACTCTGTCAGAGAGGAAGTGGTTTGTTCTGCCTCTTCTGTTTCTCCTGGTTATAATTTAAGTTTGTTACACAGGAGCCTTTGAGTGCAAAGGGCCGACACCAGAGTCTGACCTTTAAGTTTCAGATAAATGTTCCCACTTTCAGCTCGGGCTGTACAATTAATCGCAAGAGGATCTACATCCCAATACGGCTAAATGCAATATGCAGATCGCAACCTTTCTCTGAGATGTTCCTTCTATAATCAGGTGAGGCTGCAGAGGAACCTCCCTCATTAGCTTTTCTTTACCATGTCTAATAAAAAATGTAAGACTTGTCATTTTAATTTGGCTTTTATTGGGAGATTACATCATCAGCTGTTACGTTTTTCTTTTCCCACTTACACTATCTCTTTTTCTATTTGTTATATTGTTTGTGTTGTTTTTGTTTCATCCATTGTCACTTTAATTGATTGTTGTGTATGACAGCGCTGATGAAAGAATTCGACACAGTGACTGAGAGATGTTTTTAAAGGAAGGTTTCAGATTTGAACAATTAACGTTTGTCGTGCGTCATTCATCAAGGTCACGTACGTATTTAGAGTGAAGGTTTAGCCAGATGATGGAGCTTACTGCGCTGGGACGACTTTATCTTCCTAAATCAGACTCACTTTGTGCTCCCACTGCTCCCATTAGTGAATTTATGCTCTGTTGTCCTTAGTTTAGTTGTGTTTTAATAATTAAATAATAATTTGAAAGCACTTTCATGATTCAACCAAGGATTTAATTTTCATTTTATTTTTTTGTAAGGGTAAATAATGGGTCACATTTTTTCAAATCTCATATCTCTGATTTCGGAGTGAAACATGTTTTTTTTTTTCAAAACATAAAGAGTGGAAAAGTCATCCACATCAGGCTTTCCCCAGGACGCCTCCAGAGAAGACGAGTGTGCGTCAACATTACAGACAGGCAGCTATAGTAAACAGCAGCTCGCTGATCACAACACAAAAGACTTCAAAAATATCCGGGGGCGGCCGGCGTGCTGCAGCCCCAGTTGCACAACGACCGAAAAAACAACCCTGGCTCTAGAAAACAAGTCGCTGTGAAAAAGAAGAAGAAAAACAACACATTCCTCCCAGATGAAATGAGAAGAACTATAACATAATCCCAGAGTAAGTGGGATGTCTGGACGGCTGGGAGGGTTTTCTGTCTTTTCTTTTTAGTCAGGAAAACCAAAGTTGGCAGCGGCGGCGGTTTGGTCTGTGGGACCACGGGGACATTCCTCGGGATCCAAACCGGGAGGAGGGAGAAGGGTTACTGTTGGGTGGGAGGCCTCCGAGGGGTCACGCAGCGGAATGTTCCAGCTCACGGGTCATGTACTGCTACATTGTTCCGTCGCCAGTATAATCCACATGTATGCACACAAGGCATGCTGGGAACAGACTTCTGATGTGCAGTGTTTGGAGAGTCTCTGCCAGACAGAAAGGACTGGAAGGATAACGTGGTGACAGGAGAGCAAAAGGCAAACTCATGGACGGAGACCAGGACACATCTGGCTCGTACAGACTCGTTTATTTTCAGTCTCCACCATCTACAACGCTGTCAGACTCACAATTAACAGTTTAAAAAAGTCAAAATTGCTCCCTTTTGAGCCAAGAGATGCTTTTATATAACTTCACACACACAAAAAAAAAAAGCTAAAAACTCGATAACATCTGGTTTTTGTCTTCAGTGGAAAAGAGTACAATCTGCGTTCACTTCCTGTTTCAATGACTCCAGTAGCATGAAACCCGGGTGGCCCTGCCAATTTTTCGTCCCGTTTCCGATGCGACGCTCTGATGAACGCTGAATGACACCGTGGACTGAATAGTTTTTATCAGTCTTCATTTAAGCAGCGCTCGAACGTCCTTCAGTCCGTGCGGAGTTTAAAAGAGAGACTGAAGTGAAATAAATTAAAAGGTAACTGCTGTATCATCATGACTGGCCTCCACGCTGTCGTCCAGCGTGTTCGTGACGTTTCTCAGGACATAACAGAGTCATTCGCCTGTTTTTAGCTGCTTTGTTTTATTTGTATGAAAGTTTAACATCTGTAGAAGTTCCCCAAGAATTTAAAATTGGAGGACTTTCCCTTTAACAGCACTTGATCCGAGGGCACGTGTTCATTTCTTCACATGTCAAACTCCCTGATATAACAATAGAGCCTTTTGAAAAAATCCTGGCTGAATTAAAACCTCCCTGTTAATGCTAATCTATGAATTAAAAAATAAAACCCTGCTCTCAACAACTTTTGGAGAATTCGGAGGTCATTCTAAAAGAGTTTTTTAAGGTGCAAATACTGAAAAATATGAGCTTACTGCTGGGATTTTGGGGTCAGATGTGGTTTAATATTATTCGTCTGACTTAAAACCAGAATAAATCCTTCTTTCAGAACAGTTGTCGGCTGTAACATTTCTTATCATGTTCATGTGTACACACTTACAGAAACCAACAGATGTTATCACTTTATCTAGAAAAGCGATAAGCTCAGCAAGTACTGAAAAACTGACGAATAATCATGCACAAAATTCTGTTTCACACTTTTCACAGCAATCAGGAAAATGTAAGTTTAAATGTTCCAGTCAGAGTAAAAGCCAGATTTCAGTCACTTTGATTTTTCACAGGCAGATTTGCTGTCTGGGCAGTGAAACAATGAGCGGCTGTGATGCAGACTGGCTGCTGGATTAAAAGCCCAGACCAATTTCTCCAGCACTTGGCCGGCTCGGTGTTAATTTTCCACCCCTCGCTACAACCGTGGTGAAGCAGACACTGAAGAGTTTTAATTAGCATCTGAAATTCATGTGATTGGAATATCAAGCTAGTTATGTTAATTAAGTAACGAGAATGTGTGCAAACACTGACCTCAGCTGGTGCTCTCGCAGGTTGGACAAGGCCTCCATCCCGTGGAGATACGAGTAGACGATCTCCAGGTCCTGTGGAACAGATGAGACGTGTTGTTAGACGCAGGAACGTTAAAGATACTAGAACATTATATAAACAGTGTATGAAATGACCATGTTATGACTGAATTTCAAGTTTCCCTCAGTTGGACGAAGCTTTACAGCAACTTTTATCTCCTCTTGGTTTTATGGCTCGCGCCTGTTCCTGTAACTGTTTAGGTTCCCTCGAACATCAACCTCGTTCCAGCCGCAGCAGGCAGCTGTTTCCAGTGAACGACCTCTGATAAAGCCACTGTGCGCTACCTTCTGCCAAATGGCAGGCAGATAAAGTTGGCGACGAGCTGGTGGAGCATTCAGCAGCTAAGGAGATAAATATTTTGGAAATAGGAAAACTGCTTGCCAACGATTCCTCCACATCGACTTTATAAGAAGACCATATGTCACACACGTGCTCACTTCTTGGTGCGATGCCACCAGGCGGCCATAAATATTAGTTAGACCTCATTCGAACCAAATCAGGGGTCGCTTTAAAAGAGACAGTCCTTCTAATCATTTTGAATGTAGTGAATCGTTTATACAGGATCAAACTTTGGACTAACTTGCATTATAGATTACTTTTACATGGCACCAAACAAGGAGCAAATACTCAACGGCTGAAACCACTGAAGATGTTCCTTAATACATGATTCAAAGATCAGCTGATTATAAGATTTGCCAACTCATTTCCAAACTATCTGCTCCATTCACTGATCGTTTCACCACGCCCACTCCATCCCTACGAGCAAAAAGTGTCAACAGAAACACTCTCAAACAGCCGAGTCGTGATTATGTAGCTGGAAATACTGATCGCTCATTCTGCTGTGGACAAACTGGCTACACATACAGCAGAAAACCTTTTTACAAAGACAGTGACATTGATTTGTGCCACTGAGCTCTGGAACAGAAAGCAATAAAGCACCTCGCAGAAAAAAATAAAGGAAGTACACTGCACAACGATGAACTCCCCATTCAATTACTTCATCAAGTGACCCAGTGAGCCGCTCTCAGATTGTCTGGCCTGGATCCAAACCAGAGGTGAAACAAAGTGGCCCTCTCTGAGAGCTGGCAGCCAGCACAGCTACGCCACTGTCTGTCAGGCACACTGACGCTGTGTGTGTGTGTGTGTGTGTGTGTGTGTGTGTCTGTGTGTGTGTGTGTGTGTGTGTGTGTGTGTGTGTGTGTGTGCGGTGCTGGTTGCAGCTACTGGGATGCCTTTGTCGGCGGCGACTGGAGGTAGATGTGGCGACAGTGAAGCGGGGGGATAACAGAGACCCTGTGTGACGACTCATATGAAACCACACACACAAAGGCCGCCCTGTCTCGAGGTTATGTTTCAGAGCTGCAATCATAAGCTTATTGAAGATTTTTATGAAATGTTGACCACGGTAGCTGAACAACACTTTGTTTGTGCTGGTTTGGTGTCTGAATGTCTGTCAGGAGAGCAGAACCGGCCAGAATCACAGCAGGGTTGGAAGCCTTGCTGTGGTTGATCCGTGATGATTTAAGAAATATAGAAAATAATAAATAGGAACACGACAAAGTCTTCCTCTCTAGTCCTGCAATCGGATACACTACATTGTTTCTGATGCAATATTAACACGACCCACAATGTACAAACCAGGGCTGTGATGATAAATCGGTCCTGACGATAACCGTGATATTAAAAAATGACAAATTGATGTGTTAATAATCCAGCAGAGATGTCAGGCCTTGTGGATCTTTTGTTTGTCAGCTCATCTTGTTGCCTTTTCACTATTTATTTAGTGTTATCGTTCTTTCAGTCTGTAACAATAACTGTACTTTAAGTATTCTCCCTCCACTTCACCACACTCGAATGCATTTTTACTTATTTTTCCTCGCTTTTCTTTTCGTCTATCCTCAGCTGTCACTTTAAGTCATCATTCTCAATCACTGTTACAACCACTGTCTCTAGCGGCTGCTTGTCTCGGTCTGTTTTATTGTTGGTTTTTATTCGTGTGTGGTATCGAGGATTTTACTGCACAGAAGCCTAACCAGGGACGAGGACTGCACATCGGCTATGGCTAGAAGTCCTAACCACACTGCATCGGTTGTCTCTACATTAAATATCACGATGCCTACATGTATCGTCCCTGTCACATAAACTCATGAATAAATAAACTTTATCTGGTTATAATAATCCAGTAGTAAGACTCTGACATCCTGACAGCCCCAGCAGAAACTACAGTGTTTGACTTGTGTGTGCAGGTGAGTCAAAGACTGACTGAACTGAACACAGCATCTTGTTATGATTCATACGACACTGAAGTACTAACGCAAACAACATTTAAGAACCCAGCAGGCAAATAAGCAACACATGAAGAAAACACACCCAATATGTTCCGCCGGTTTGCTCCTGAGGAGGTTCATATTACAAGGAACAAAGTGAAAATACACCACAGTCGGCTAGTAAAAGTGTGGTTCTCACTGTTCTCCCCACCTGACAGTAATAACCATGTAAATCTAATCATCAACAACTATGTGACACATGACTGCAGTCTATGAATTCACGTCCGAGCCGTGTTATGAAACGACGCGGCTGGGTGTTGTCCCCTGAAGTCTGTTTTTTTTATATTTGGGTTTGGCCTTTATGAAGCGGACACAAAGAAACTTGTCCTCGGGGCTGCCGGGCCCTGTTACATCACACTGAGATATCCTCGCTAACTGAATCCGTATGTTCAAAGTGTCTGTGGTCAGTGGAGCAGCGTGCACAGGAGCTCAGGTACATACTGCCACCTACTGGGCAACTGAGCAACTACAGCCTTGATTAACGGTGCATATTGAGCCGGAGTCAGTTCCACAGCACAGTGACAGCTAATGAGACACACTTCTACTGAACTGCAATTCAAAATGTCAAATTCATTTACAGAAGGTTAAGAAATGGATGAAAACTGGAAGTCGGTAAATAATTATCTGAATATAAGCCTTCAGGTTTACATTGTGGGATGTATTTAATTGTGTGTATAAGCCAATTAACTGATTACTTCATACACAGAACTAATTAACTGATCTAAACAAAGTAATTACTGACTTCTCAAATGTGAATGTGTTGGTTTTGTCAAGACGAATAAGCAAAGCGAGCACATAAAAGTCGACCTCGTCAGATTGTGCAGGGTTTTTTTCCCCACAAATGATTTACTGATTCATCAGGAAAGTATCTGGCTGATTATTCTGTTGTTTATTTGAGTCTTGATTTATTACAGTTCCCAGGCTAACATCGTGAAAATATCTGAACTTTAGTAAACATCATCCAAACACTTGAAAGACCTAAAACATTACATACATTAGTCCACCTTTGGATGAAATATGATGACTGAACTGCTGGAGTGGAAAACAGACAACAGTTATATTTCTGATCCATCAATCACAACAGAAAACACCTGCAACATCCGCATTTATGCAACTGTGAAACCACAAAGGTTCACATCCGGTTTCACTCTCACCACACACCACCTGTCACTGAACACTGTGCTGAACAGAAAATACACAAAAGACGAACGTGAACAGAAATCAGAAGGGACACAACAGGTGGAGAGTCACTAAAAACACCTTCCTGTGACACAAAGATCGGTTCTGACCGTGTTAACTACAGAATGAAGAACTTCACTTCTCAGGCACCGACCATGCAGACAGAAGGTCGTCACTAGGTGGCAGTGTTGCAGGCTTCTTCTCCTCCCTCCACAGTGACATCACTGTGAATAAAACAGCGCCACTCAAAAGCCGCCTCACAGGGAGAAATATGCAAAACCATCAATTGTGGCTTTAGTCTCAAATATTTCAGATTGACTGTATGGAAAGAATGTAAAGGACCCCATCTTTTCCACTCGCGGGGCCCTACATTTTCCAGTCTCCTTTTCTTTCTTTTGCTCTGTCTGGTCTCTTTTTGGACGGAGCCAAACACAATCACCACAAAGTGCACAGAGAGGGGATACGGGACAGTTCGAGGACACGAGCAGAACCGTTAAATCACAACAAAACCATTGAAATCTCAACCAGTGTTTCAGTGCTTCTTCGTTTCACTCATCAGAATTAATTCAGGCAATTTAACATAAAAAAAAATAAAAGCTCTCACTGGTTTTTTTGTTCAGAGATCAAAAGGGGATTTACTGTGTTTGATCTAATCTTTCAGCATCACTTTGGTGACGTGCATCACTTTCATTCACATCTTCAGCATAATGAAGAAGCAGCCGTCTCACAGAGAACAGAAACAGGAAGGAGACCAGGAGTGGGTAGCTGAAAGTAGGACATGCTGATGAAGACTGCATCCAGCCAAAACACGGCTCATTGTGCGTGCTGAATAAAGACAAAGCTTGTTCTTTTTTTTTTTAGTACTGGCTTTTGGGCTTTTGGGGTGTAGCTCAAACTCTACACTGTTAAACACCGTCTAATCCCTCCTCCTTCCTTCTTTCTCCACAGTAATCCTTCCAGGAACACAGGTGGCCCCCACTGAAGGGAAAACATACCACGACGCTGTTCTTGATAAACTCTCGTGGACACTTCAAAGCCTGTCTGCGCAAAAACTACCCCGGCATTCCTTTCATACCAGCCACATACTGTCAATCGAACCTTCTTCTCACCATCCGCAGTCATTTCCTCGATGCAACACAACATGTCATCGCTTTGCACCTTCATTAGTAAGACAGATGGCAGCAGTGAAATGCAGCCAAACAAGTGGAGGCATTTCCTCTCCTGGATACAAATTGAACAACAGCGAGCCTTGTCTTCCCTTCTCGGGGCACAAAACACACATCCACACCAAGACGTCCTCCATTTTCCACCCATTATGTTCGGGCCCGGAGGGAGATGGTGCAGCGTCGGGCTCGCTGCCAGCTGGTTGAGTGGCAAAGCCTTCGGTGGACAAAGGCAGGTCAAGGAAGTTGTGATGCGTTTCCTGCATCGCGTTCATTGAGACTTTGACGAGAAAAGCGATCAGCTTAAGGCTGCAGAGAAAACAAATACAGTTTCACTTGATCCGATATCAGTGTGGAAGGTCAGACGGGTGAGAAGAAGAATGCTGTTGGTTCTGTTGATACGAGCAGTGACACGAGGAAACAGAGGAAAAGGAAAGGATGAATTTTATATAATAAATTATAGAACAGGGCTGCAGATAATTTAGTGCTACCATTTAATACCACATGTTCAAAACAATACGATATCTGCTTTTGATAGTTGTGAAAGTTTTGAAGTTATAAAACATTATTACACCTACTAACAAGGTTATGTATTCACCAGAGTCTGTTTGATTGCTGGTTTGTCAGCAGGATTAAACAAATAGAGGACGAACGAGAGGACAAACAGAAGACATTAAGTTTTGGTGCAGATCCAGAATTTTTTCTTACCCTCTTTAAAATTGCAAGACAGGACATTTTTCACTAAATAAGCATGTTTAGGTGGTTGGTATCTACGACTGAGTACAATTTGATGCAGATCCAAATAAAAATGTAGATCTAGCTGATTTAAATATGTTTATTTTATATGCTGGATTACGTCTGATTGAATTAAAGGGGACTGTTGGGCCTTGGCAGAGGTATGCACTCTACTGAGTGCAATTCTATTCACACCGATGTGTTGATGTGTGATCACTGATGTTTTAGGCACCAGCACTGCAGCAAACACAGCATCTAATAAGCAGGAGGACGTATATTTGCCTGATAAATTGATCAATTATGAAATCAGTCGTCAGAAGCTGAAGTATTTGTCTCGACGGACTCCGCGGCCCTGCGTGACCCGACACTGTACTTAGCAAATGTCTCTGCTTTTCTTATCTCTTAACACCCCAGTGTGTTTGCCAGATAGCAGGCTCTCCTCCAGCCGGGCCCTTTCACTGCGGCACAAATGGTCAATCCATTTATTCATTTGGACCCTGGCTGGGAGCAGATAGCAGCCCTCTGCATGCATCTATCAGCCACTGTAGACACACATCAGAGAGAGAGGCTGAAACCTTTCAGACACAATGAGACACTGTGGAGAGAAAACAAAGAGCCTCAGCTGAAGGACGTCTGATGACCTCAGCATCTGATGGATGAGATACATCAAGGATTCTAGTTTAAATCAACAATCAGCTGGTTTTAATATCTGGTTTGATCGTGAATCTGCCGTCACAAACTACCGTGGATTTACCAGCTCCATCGACAGCAGATAGGCTGATCTGATAATGTGCGTCCAGGGACTGATAAAGCAAACTGCAGGCGATGAGGTTATGCTTTCATTTCGTTCAGGAATGAGCGATTAAGTGTTATAAACCCATAAAAGCAGACGCGTGGTGGCTGTTTCAGTGATACGCTGCCCTCACTGAGTCAGCCAGCAGAGTAAATCAATGATGGTGTCTCCTTTGTTGACAACGTTAGCATCCACAGCCGTCTGCATGTGAGCATGCACGCCTCGTGGTTACTGTCGAGGAAACCAAACTACAAAACACGTTGTTCTTTATGGAGCTTTGTTTCTTGAATGCACCGTCTGTCAAAGTGACGTCTATATTTGTCTTGTTCGGACGAGTCAGTGGTATAAATCCAAATCATGGTTTTAAAACAATTAAAACTGTGATTTAATGAACAACAACTATCAATATTACCTCTGCCAAGGAGGTGATGTTTTCACCCGAGGTTGAGCGGACGGAGGATGCAGAACAGACCCAATTAACTTGTGGTACAGATCTGGACAAAAGGGCCGATCCAGGAATGTTTTCTCACTTCACTTCTCAAGGAACAACATATTATTCTCGATGGTGGCTGTTATCATATATTTGCAGTATGATTCTAACAAAAATCCAGATCTTACAAATTCAAATACAGGCTTGACTAAATTAAAAAGGGCTCTATTAAATTAAATTCTTGTCTCCAAATGTTTTTTGATGAATCGTTGAGTCTATAAAAAGCACAAAAGAAGTGAAAAGTTCCCATCACCATCATTTTCCCTCCAGTCTGTCTGCCAACTCTACTGCTATTCTTATCAGGCCAGCAGAGAGAGGAACAGAAAGGCAGAGCGAGCGGGAGAGAAACCAGGGTGGCTGCCTGCTGTGAGGCATATGTACTTCTGTCGGCGCTGCCAGGGAAGTTGTAAAGAACTTGTCTGAATGAGTTTTCACACTGAGTAACATCTCACTGGCAAACTGTGGTGAATTCTGTCGGTTCCTTCTGTCCGTGGTGGCGATCGAGGAGCAGGACTGTGCTCTGACGACTGTCGGTACATTTAGGACAAACTGCAGACTGTGACGCGCTTCGTGAGCTCAAAAAACTTTTCATTGTCTGAATCTAAATGATAACGGGACAGAGGACAAGGAAGTTACTGAATAAACAAAAAGTAGCCAGAATGATGGTATTAAACATCACGTCACGACTGCAGTATTTGCAGTTTGCTCGGGGCTGCAGTCAAGAGACAAGCTGCATCTTCCTACCAGTCGGCTCATTACACCATCCTCGTCTAAGATGCTTACGCCCTTGATCCCTGGCAGTCAAAGAAGGAATGGCCGTTCTAATCACGGCACTTTGCGCGGGGAGGATTTGTTGTCGTTCTGTTTCGGAAAATAGCTGTGAAAAGCACAAATTAATCCCCCGCGACTGGGGAGAGAGGACGACCTAGTTTTACAACAATTGCTCACTTGTCACTGCGGGGTGAGCTTTTAACCGCGTACCTTCACCCTCTGAACTGTACGGCAGCGCCGCTCCAAGGTCGGAATCAAACAACGAGGACGTGCTGTGCAAAAAAACAGCTCATTAGTGTGACATAACCATGATTAAAGTTACCAAACGCTCATTTATGTTTGCAAACAGGTCTGATTTCCATAATTCAGCTAAAAAAGGAGATTCTCACGTCTCTGAATCTTCCTTTTAGAAGTAAATTGCAACATATTTTTATTCAAACAAATGCTGCCTCGTGTAATTAATGTATTTATCGATTCGTTTCCGTGCTGCTCCGGACCACGTCACGATCCAGAACATTCCCGTTTGAAGTTCTGACCTTTTCCAGGTTTGCCTGTCTGCACCAGCGACCGCTCGTTCAGTGATGCCTCGGTATTCCTGGATCCTGTTACCGTGACAGCGTCGGGGCCGTCTTGTGTGTCGGTCCGGGGTGAGGCTCGCATTCCTCAGATGACACTGGCTAGATAATGTCTCAGTGTCCACAGCAGCACACACACACACACACACACACACACACACACACACACACACACACACACACACACACACACACACACACACACACACACACACACACACACTAAAGAGGCCACCTCAGTCGAGCCTCCCACCCCCCACTGCTGGCCAACCTATGGAAGGTACCATATAGCATACCGAGTGTTGGAGGCATCTGGGTCAACTATTTACACCACACATCTGAGGGGGACCTGCAGGGACGCAGCCAGACTCCAAAGCTCTACGCTAATGAGCAGCTTCTTCACTAATTCATCCGCTAACTCTTTTCGTGGTTGATCTGTTTTCGCCTATAAAACATCAAACAATACCGAAAAGACAAATTTGTACGATTTGAACATAAATTCCAGATGCCTTCTGATAACTTGTTTTGTTCAAAACCCAAAGATGTCCAGTTTACCAGAACATAACACAAAAAGCAGATGCTACTAGCTTAGGAAGGTGGAAGTAGAGAATGTCATGTATGTATAAATACTTTAAGCTCCAGTGTGCAGGATTTACTGGCATCTAGCAATTATAGTTGTAGTTTGCAACACCTCTTACCTCAACCTGCTCTAAATCCAAAAAGGATTTTAGTTTCAAGTGTTTATATTTTATTGAAAGTATTATTAACGACAATTAACGGAAGATTATTCTGCAGTTTCCCATTAAAACATGACACTAAATCAAGCCGGGTGAATGAACTCATCAAGTATCTTTATTAGACGGCTTTAAATAAGTCGTCACCTATAATTGCATACATTTTTTACTTTGTCATTACTAATACAGTTTGGATTTTTATATTTACACTAGAGCTGATAACAACTGGTCAGTTATTTGATCAGTTAACTGAGAGGAAAACTTTGATAAATGATTAATGGGTGAAGTTATTTTTCACTTTCAATGATCCACAATCTAAATGGCATTATGTTTGTCTCAACTTTGAAATATCCTGCAGAGTTTAGCCTAAATAAAGCCTGTGATTTGTTTCCATTGGCAACATGAAAACACAGCATCGAGTTCTTCTTTGGCACAAGCTCATCCGCCGTGCTGCTAGCATTGTTCACAATTCATCAATAAAGAGCCGAGTGAAGTGATTAGTCCAATAAGCATCAGGATCTAGTTTAGTTCTCTTGCTCATAACACATACAGCTCGTCAGTGAGGTTTAGGAAGAAGTAAAAGGAGGATAATCGCAGGATCTCTGTGACTCGCCTGAATATTCGATTCTGGACTGCAAAGGGCAGGATTCTCTCTTTTCTGACATTTCATAGATCAAAAGATGAATCAAAACATGAAACCATGAGGAAAATACTTGTTAGCTGCAGCTATAATTTACCCGACAGCACATCAGGACACTCTGTCGCTCAGGTCTCACCGCTGTTCATTAGGTGAACTGTTAAATGTCACTTCCATTAAAAAAAGGCAGCACAAACCCTTCTGTGCCTTCTCCAGATCTCTGCAGCGGACGTTAATGCGGCACTGCATTAAAATGAAATGTCAGTCTCGTCGATGTCTGGCTGTCTAATAAAGAGCATATGGCTGCATCAGAGCCGGAATAACAATTTAAAAGAGAGTGTCGGAGCGTAATGAAACGGACGGAGCGGCTGTGCGGGGAGGTAAACAGCCTGTAGCCATGTAACGAGGTAAACAGACCACTGGGAGTCAGACAGCCAGTGTTGAAGGTTGGAAGGTCACGCTGCCTACGGTGCAGTATCTGCTAATGGCAATATATTGCATTATATTGTCTCCTCAGCACAAACGCCGCAGCGTGTCTGTGTCAGTGTGCCAAGTGGGACTGAGAAGACGGCCTCCTCCCCCTGAAGCAGACGAAACAGCAGCGACGGCAGTTTACTCCAAAATGTGCACAACGTTCATCATCCAGCTCAGGGGCAGCAGGGTGATGTTCCACTGGGTGCCACTGTGTGTGTCTGCCTCTGTTTGTGTTACTGTGTGTGTGTGTGTGTGTATTCCCTTGCCTTTGTTTGTACATTCTCTCTGTTAACAGGGTGGCCAGCAGCTGTCCTTGAGTCTCTATTGACAGAGAGTGTGGGATCTGCTGGGTATTTTTATCCATTAGCCTGTGTGTGCGAGAGCAGGTGGAGGCTTTGTGGGCTACAACAAGGTCACACGGTGACAAGCCGCGCCGCTACGCCCGCTATCTGCAGCTCGCTCGGTCCAAACGCCGAGGTCTGAGGGTCCGTTTTACAAAGACACAGCATGCGATGATAGCAAAGGGCTTCACCGGCAGAGTGGAGGAGCTCATTTCCAAAACACGACATTCATTCGTTGGGGGGGGAACAAAACAAAACTGATGATAACCATACTAAAGATCTCCAAAATAAAAGGATCCAGACAGGATTTAAGTCCTGCTCACTGCAATTTAACAACCAATTCTTAATATTTTGAACTACTTCTGCAACAATGAGTCAATTGAGTATTTTTTCAGTCATTTTTCAAGGAAACATGTCACAATCAAGTAGTTCCAGCTGCCTAAATGTGAGGATTTGCTGCTTTTCTTTTTCATTAATGATCATAAATGCAGGGTCTTTGGGTTATGAACTGTTGGTTGAACAAATAAAGCGATCTGAAGATGTACTCGTGAAAACAATCATCAGTTGCAGCCCTATTTTTAACTAACGAAGACTGAGAGCGTCAGGCAACACTCTCCAAACTGTTGATTAAAAAAAGAACACAACTGTTCCAGCGTCCCTCGTGTTTTGCCACCAGGACTGTGTTAAAACCATGTGGCACCTGAATGAAGTTGGCACATACTACGCAAAGCTAATTAGCAGTGTTATTAGCAGTAAGCACTTGGTGTTAACTCAACAGGTTAAGCTAGCAGATCACATGGCCCTCTCTGCTTCGTCTTCACTGCCTCGGGAGCTGAATTAAGAACAGGGGAAACAGTCACACTTTCCGCTGCCACCTGCTCAGACATGTTGAAGAACAAAAAAAGATGCCTCTTTGTCTTACAGGAAGCGAATCCAGCCACTTTCACTTCAACACCGCCTTGATTGAATTTATGGCGTTAGAGTTGCACCTCTGAATGACGGTGGGTGGCTGAAGTGGCCGGTGGAGCGGAGCGACTTTGCAGTCACAGACAAAATTAAAAGCACTTGGGAGCTGCTGTTTATTTCCCACCATGGTCAGGCAGCTGGTGGACATGGTGACTGGCTGGAACAGGAATCAAGGGAGGCATGTGAATGAGCTTAGCAGCACCTACTTGAGCTGCCTGCCAGTAGAAAACCCTCAAGAACAAAAATGCACCGGGTCTCTTGAGGCATGCAAATTAAGGTGCATGCTAGAGTGTGCAGGCGGTAGAAGAGAGTGAGTTTTATTAGAAGGGTTTTTGCAAGAATTGTGCAGCAACTCAAGGGTATGTTCGATGTTCTAAAAAGGCGTGCATGTTTCAGTGAAAGCTAACAGTTCTGCCCTCGCAGTGTGCACGTCAAAATGAATGTTTAGGGTTGAACGACCTCTCCAACCGGTCCGCTTCGATCAGGGCTGCAGCCAGCTGACACAGACTGTTAGTTTCAAATGTATGTGTGCGTGAGTCTTTAGCCAAGAGCTTCAAAAAATAGAATTGTGCAAGCAAAGCTACAGCGACCTCTTCTAAAGATAAAGATCATGTTATATAAAGACTCGGCTTGAGTATCGTCGTGCCATGTCAAAATATATCTCGCGGTGATAAGAATGCATTGAGAATAGCTTCCTGCTGCAGCTCACATCTCTGCATGACAGCACATCAGCAAGCGCCAAGACAAAAAAACACTTTCAGGTGAGGAAGTAAAGGAAGTTTCATTCTCGTCATGATGTCACGGCAATTAGCACGACACCAAGAAGGAAAAATTATGAAAATTATTATAGTTTAACATCCAATTAGCAACCACTGATGATCTGAAGCAATTTAATATTACGACCACGGCTGCCTGCCTCGACTCTGACATGACAGAGACATTTTTATGAGCATTAAAGTGGAGAAACCTGAAAAAGCTCCAAAGAAAAACAAAAACACTGCAGTCACCATGCTGTACCCGAGCAGGAGAGTCGCTCCAAGTTAAGGTGCAAGGGAGGAAATAATTTATGAGGGAGGAGGGTGATGAAGGAGTTTGTGGTCAGCATTAAGGAAGAACTGCATTGTTCACAGCACAAGTGCAGAACATTTTATTCATTAATTTAACAATACGATTTAAACAGAAGTGTGTACTGATTACTAATTCAGAATCTGCAGTAAACTGCAGGGACACAACACTGCACTGCTGTCCTGAGGGTACAAACAAACCAAGAAGTTGTGAATGAACTTTCCTTTTTAATTCTGTCCACAAAGCATTAGTCAAGCCACACGGATACAGGATCTCACAGCCGTCTAATTAGCACGGAATGATATTTGCTGACTCAGTCGCGCCCCATAATACCAGAGTGCTGTCACACAGGGCAAAGAGTCAGAGCTATCAACAGCATCACCAGAATAAATCAAAGATCTGGGATTAAACTTTACCAGCCAAACTGGGAAGCTTCTTATGCAACAGCTGCTTCTTTACGCCTGCAGCAGCTGAGGAGCATCATTATGGTTCATTTGGTGAATGCAAGTCCAACATTCACTTGGTTGTGAAGGTGCACTGAAGCAGCACATTTTGAGGTCTAGATGCATAAATAATTTTCCCACCTACTTTTAAGGAAACCATGCAAACGTCTGGCTGATGAAAGCCTCGACAGCTGCATTCCCATCATGTTCCTGTCACTATCCAGCTATGTCTTGTCTCATTTGAAATTCAGTGCCTGATTTCAGTATTTATCAGACTACAGCCCCTGTGACTCACATAGCATCCGAGGCTTTCGCAGAACGAGTTGTAGGTTGTAAAAATAAAACACATCCTGGACTAAACAATGAGCTGACACTGGTTGTGAGCTGTGTAAAGCCGAGGTGAGCTGCAGATACAGGTGATAATTCTCTGTAGGTTTATCACTACGGGTGACCCCCTGTTATTGGTGTTATAAAATAATCGACTATAGCTGCTTTAAGTACAACTGTCGACAGTTCATGTAGACTTTAAGGCTTTACCTCGAGGACATCCTGAGGTTAAAACTACAGCTGCTGACTGCTTCTCTGGGTGTTTTCATCTCTACATCCCCAAACAGCAGACTTGCTAGAACATGTTTTTCCAAGCTGTTGTGTACCAACTAATTTGCTGTCAAGATTAGCTCTAAAGCTTTAACACAGTCTGTTCTTGGACCAGACAACAGTGATATGTCTCATCCATCTGGACTGAACACCAGTTATGATTCTTACACCAGAATCAGGACCATACTCGTCTCAATATAAGCAAACAAGCTGCAGGCTGCGACGCCTCTTTCACAGTGTTTGACCACAGAGTTGCACCATGACGACCGCGTCTCTGACCACAGGCTCATTCAGAGTCAACCACTGTACCCGACTATAAACACAGCCTCGGCACTCACACAATTAATAATCACAGATCCTGTGCTGGAATCTCAGTGGAGAAAGTGACAGCGATCCAGTTTCAAAGACCACACACGGTCGTAAATGCATATATGTGCTTCACTATTGTTGGCAGAGCTGCACTCGGTGAACTGATCAGTTCATCGATAGAAAATTAATCTGTAACCGTTATCATTTACTCATTAATGTATCTTTAAAGCAACAATGTAGATTCTGTAGAGGCAGAGTGGGCAGTTGATTTTGATGATGTCACTCTGGGCTGAATTTTTCAGTGTTTTCTGTTTTTATAAAGACAAAGGATTACTTGCAAAAATCCTTTTTATACATATATATAACGAAAATGGTTGCAGCCCAAATTTAATACATGTCATCTTTGCATAACCAATGACATACTAATATTAATTAGGTTTATTTTAATAACAAGCTGTAAAACACTATTATAAAAAGAAAATGTGCACCAACCCTTCTGTTTAATAAGCACCATGATATCTGGTGTAAAAGCACCAGACTTATTTTAGCCACAAACACGCAGCCTTAACCACAACAATGGCTCAGTGTAGATTCAACGGTGGACTCAAAGGGTCCAACACTGGACACAAAGAGATCTCTCTCCTCTGTCATTGAACCTCATCGTAGCAGGTCCGTCCCCGGGAACAAAGCCAACTGTCCGGCCGAATGAAACCCGCTCCATCTCGCTCAAACAAAGGCCTCAAAGAGGTGCAGCGCAATCATCACAAAGTTACGCAACATCATATAAAGATCAATTCACGAGAGCTCAAAGAGAAAACAAGGAGAGAGAGGAAGGGTGGGTAAAATGGGACGGGGATGTGCTTTAATCTTCCCAGAGCAAATGGCTTACTTGGTGGCCGGAATGATCCAAAAACGCTTGGTTCCAGCTTCCCCCACTTTCTTCTGTCCAATTAACTTGACACAAATAGAAGCCAAATGCTGGAGGAGAGTTGCTAATGAAATCCCCCAGAGCCCCACAATGGGAGAAGAACAACACTGGTTCCCAACGCTGACTGTGTTCAATACTTTGCTGCGACTGCATCCGTTCGGTCCGTGTCCTCCCCTGTAGAGCCATTAATCCCACTGAAATATTTATGAAATTCAATAATCAATCTTTTAAATCTCTGCCACTTTCTCCTATGGCCTTCTGCAAAAAGTAATTGCAGCATTACAGCGCTCGTCTGGCCGCTGGTTGCTAGGGAACAACCGGAGAAACTCTTTTCATTACCAGAACCTCTTTCACACAAGCCTGGTTTCTCTTTCAGGGCCGCGACACCTCGAACACTACCTGCTCGCCAGAGGGACGCTCATCGGTCAGCGCACGACATCTCCTGGAAATTCTGCTGTTTAGGAGCCTTTGAGCAACGTTTCTGACACAAGAAACATCTTCACACGTTTACCTCATGATGGAAAATATACAACATTTGGGCAATAAATCAATATTATAGCATGACATGAAACTATAGATGGTCTTAAGACTTTTGTTAAATCATCTTAATCATTATATCCACGTTACTGGTGATTATTTATCAAATATCTCATTGTGTTAATATTTTGTGATCAATAACCATCCCTACAATAGTGTCGCAATATATTCATAAATCAAGTTATATCTGATTTTGTTGCCCGGTTCGAGCATTTATGACAGTGCTTTTAAACATTAAATTTAAATATTGAGATTTATATCGTGCATCACGATAAAGACAATAAAAATCATGCAATATTAGTTTAAGGCCAGTTTGCACAGCTCTCGTTGGCAAGTCGCTGCAGTGAACACAAGCCACATGGTACCAAGATGAAATACTGCCAGATTTAACAAACAAAGAGCGGCTGAGGCTCCAAACAAATCCACCAAATCTATCATTTTCCACATGAAAACATGTGCAGGAATGAAGCTGAATATAAAGATATTACTTAAATAAATATGATTCAGGGTCTTTAAATTTAGCAGTCAGCACATTGGATTCCTTAATGAGTTTTAAATGCAGCCCTGGCAGTGCCAGTGGTCTCATGTTGGAGTGATTCCAGAGGGTCTCTGGGCTGCAGGACTATCAGCACATGAACAGCATGTTCCCTCGGAGCTGGGCGCGAGCCAGCAGCGCCGCCTTTGTTGGTAACTAGACAACATTGTCATCTATGCTCTTTCATGATTTGCCATCACAATGGCGCGGGGTCTGACGCCTGCCGGTGTGAGGTGTGACTCCTCACCTTGTTATCTGGAGAAGGCTGCGACTGTCACACTGTAAACCTGCCATCCACAGGAGACTGTTGTTTTCAGACGCCAGTGAAAGGAAACACTTCAGTCGGCGTGAGCTGCCACTTTAAGTCACAGCAGAGATAAAGAGATGAAGGTGCTGCGAGAGCCACTTAAGCATATAAAGCCGCCCACGCCTCCAGAGTGAAAACCGTGGATTATATTCCCAAACACAGCACTGAGCCGTACATTAACGTCAGCTGTGAGTGATTTGTGGTATTGACAGTGTCAGTTCTTAGAGGAGATGCTCTCCTCAGTCACTGATCACAGTGTTCTTGTGTTAAGCGTTTGCACTACATTGGTGCGCCCGGCTCGCCTCGTCTTGAATGGAAGTTTCCTGTTTACAGAGTTGCCTTATGATCCCACCCAAGGCCTTTCACTTGGCTCAGACTAAAATAGGCCCGAGCTCCAGACGGATGGGGATTTCAGGCTATATCCTGAGGATGTTTTACAAAAGAAACATGGCGAACCATTGTGATCTTTTAGGGCTTCAGTCACAAGTTAGAGTTTTCCTCTTCCTCGGTACTTCTGAAGGAAAAATACTGGAGGTCTTTCTTCTGTTTTCATTTTATTCATTTTCTAATTCCTCTTATTATATTATTTAATTTTGTCGAGGTTAGATTTAAGGTAGGTTTAATGCGATTTCAGATAAATAAACAAAATCCTTTTTTATTTTCCTAAAAAGCTGAAAACACGGCTCGATTATCATTTGTACTGCACTGTTCAATAAAACACCATTTCAGAACAAATGATGGAAAATACTTTATGAGATTCATTCCATACATTAAGATGAGATTAAGTGAATATTATAAAAGTTGTTGGTTCTCTTATTGCAAATATCAAACCTTCTCATGCACCTTTTCATGAACCATCCTATAAAACTAAGCTCGATGTTGTAACTCATGGGGGTTTTTGGCTATAACACAAGTCTTTGTTTAAGTCTGCTTGGCATGTGCACAACTGCAGTTGGTACAATTGAGCTAAAACAGCTATTCCCAGTGCAGCGACAAAATAATTGGTCTGACTTTAACTGTTTTTGACAAGCAGAAGCTGGTTGTAACAGGGAGTCTTTGTGTCGGGTCTGCACCACACTTGCTGGTGGATTCAAAGCAGCCGAGCATATAGCGGGGCATGCATGAGCGGCCTGCATCTTTCCCTCCAATTACAATCACATACAGTCTTCAGTTAGCCCAATAATAACACAGACGCAGGACAAGAGGACGAGACCGTCACATGACGACGCCGTCAGACATGTGAGTCATGTTTAATGACAGTGAGAGAACATAACAAGTACAGTGCAGAGTTAAATATACTCTGGGACATGGCATGATGGACACGGTCACATCGCAGTCAGAAAGTCATTTTTTCAGATCAACTTTAACACAGAAATGAGTCAAACTGCTAAACAACGATCAGAAAACTCAGTAAACAATGACATCCTGTTCACGACTGTGACATGTTTGTCAAGTCATGTTTGTTTTACGACAAGCCGCCCAGTCACCAGGAGAAAATGTTGGCAGTTAATGTTTCTGTAAACCGCTGATACGTTCACATTCACAGGCCTCATAAGCTACGTACCACATTGACATTTCTACAAAACATGTTTATGGCCTCACTGTCAGTGGGGAGGACACGATGGTGGAGTTACGGGGAGGCGGCCAAGCCAAGCGACCACAGCTCAGGACTGTGTTTCAGCTCTTCTAAGTGAGAAACCAGTGGATGTTTTTAAGGGAGATGTTGGCACAAATTTCAGCCGTTTGCTGCGACCAAACTGGATATTTCTGACGAGACCAGTCGTGCTTATGGAACCAAAACAGGTATTTTAAGCCAAAAACATGATATTTCCGTCACCATAACCACATGAGTAGTTCTCCAAGCATCAAAATGTGACTTTCACCAACAAATACAGAGGTTGAAATGGTTGAAATGTGGAACTTCTTTTGTCAGTTACACTGGATTCATTTCCACTGACACTGCTCCACCTACGAGGATTTCATTTTCAAGTGGGAGAAATATCGCCCCGGCATCAGCCATCACTCTGTGTCCTTGGGTTGAATCATTTCTCATCATCTTTTCACATCACACGTATGCAGCAGCGCCTGACTGATCAGCGAAACTGTACAACAACTCCTCACAGACTCACATTAACAAAACGTATGAGGCAAAATGCACTCGAGAGGCCGAGGTTTCACAGCAAATAAACTTGCAGGACCATCATGATTCTGCAGTTTTGACTGACGTCACCAGGCTCCTTTGTCACTGTGATTGATTGTTTCCCTTTGTGTTGTGTTGTACAGTTCATGCTGCGGTCCTTTTCCCCAATAATAGTCCAGTGTGCAGCCGATTCCTGTGAGGGTTTGCTCGCAGAACAGAGGAGCTGACCGCATTACTCAATCACAAACACTGGTAAGCAAATATAAGAAGATTGCAGAGGCATTAGCCTCTCTGAAGAACCGCTAATGTGGCATTATGCAACCCTATTTTTGATACTTGTTCTTTTCTTCATCGAGGCTACAAAATACATGAGGACATCTGCATATTAATCGTGGCGAGAATGATTAATGAGGAGGGTTTGCTCTCAGCAGGAATGGTTCAAGTGTGAAGGAAATATAGGGCCATATGGGAAAACGTCTGGCACAGGATGGCTGTTTGAGGTCAACCGAGGCAAGTGTCAATTAGCCCGGTCAAGGTCTGAGGCGCCGGTGAGCTGATGCCGTTTAATAAATAATGCTCCTCTGCAACTGACATCACATATTTAGTGAGAAATTTCTGCTGGAATGCATACCGCAATGTTACCAGAGTGAAGGCAACGTCAGCCGGGCTGAAGGGGGAATGTTGCATCACAGCAATAAATGTGTTTCCACAAACGTGTCCCAGAGGTACGATCCTAAAAACTCTGGGCACACACGAGCTCTGTGGTTTCGGAGTAAGAGAGACCGTCCTGATCATCTCAGACTGGCACCAAAGCGATTTGTACTCCGTTAGAAAGAGAGCGAAATCGGTGGCTCGGTTCAGGCGAGCTAAGATAATTATGCCCTTCTTCCCAAAAGCAGGAAGCGGGGAGAAACTGTCAAACATTCCAGCGAGAATCAGATTACGTTGAGGCCTCGGTAATGAACGGACATTTTCCCCCTCGGCCAGCGGAGGGCCGGAGGGCTGCAGAGCTGGAAACGTGACCAGACACAGGTTCGACAGACCCTCAGGGACCAATTACAAAGATAAGGTTACAACAAGATAGATATTGTACACCAGCCCGCTCTACTGCACACAGGAAGTGGAACAACAGTATTCCTAATCACTGATTTTTAAATAGGGAAAACATCGTTGTGTGGATGCTTTTTCCCTTCGTCTTGACTGCTGTGTTTTTGGTCTCCGTAGGGCGATTTATTCCCTTCTTGCCTCAGGTTCCCACTGGCGGGCTTGAGGACTGCTGCTGCAGCGGTTTCACTTTTGACAAAAGCGTCCATTAGCGAAGACAGCTGTTTTTGCTCATACCAACGTTGTAATGAATCACCTCTTTTAGCTCACATGGCAAGTAATTACCTGCCCACCACCAGCACAGCTGTTAATAAACCACAGTTTGCATGAGGCGTGACGGGCTGCGTTAGGATCAAAGGCACATCCAGCAGTCTCAACAGTTTGACTCAACGTTGGAGACGCTGCAAGGTGTTCACCAAGGAACGGAAAATCAGCCATCAGGTCAAACATGTCTCGGCTGAACGACGTGACTGAAAATACGCTTTTCTGATCTGATCACCTCGTACTTTCACTTTACACACCAGCCCTCCTCGACTCTGTGTGTGTTTACACTGGAGGAGGATTCCTTCACTGTACACAGTAAAACAATTGGCTGGTGGAAGGAGATGAGCTGTGTTGCTTCGATCTCATTGGCTTATAGTTTGGCATTACCTTACAGAAATATATTAAATTATGCTTGTCAGGTCTCAAAGAAGGACACGTGGAAACGTCTTTTTATGTTTGACTGCATCTCTGGCTTTACATAAGGAACGACAATGGAAACAAGCCTCTGTTGTGTCATCACTGACATTTGTAGTTGTGTTTGACATATCCACTAGACTGTCATGGAAAACCTGACCTGAGTCCTCCGCGAAAAAGAAACCAACCTGAACAAAAGTGATTTGTAAATATTGTAAATAATAATATTCTAAGCGCAGAGATTGAATATACGATAATCTCTATATTCAGATATCTGCACATGAATGTAGAATCTTTCTAGGGACAAGACTTTGGTACTTGGACGTGTTCTGGGGTCCATTTCTTGGAGTGCATTGGCCAAAACACAATCTTGCAGTCCACTGGCTACCGTGATGACGATTTATAAAACGTTATCTGATTCATATGCAAATATCTGTTCGCAGGGATTTCTCAACTCCAAATCCATCCTTACGTCAAGTCGCTAATCAGATTGTGAAACAATGACCAATACAAAGAAGAGGAAGTCTTGGCCCACAGATCTGTTATTGACCACACCGGAAGCCCTGAAACATTGGCCGTTGTCCCAGACTGGGTTGTCTCAGACCTATGGGCTCTGAGACCGAACATAACATGGACTGTGAAAGATTTCAGAGTACTGTGAGTGCAGTGAGGAAGGTTGGGAAGTGGAAGACGTCCCTCCCTGATGAATATTTGAAAGCTTTAACTTAAGAAGGTGAGTAATCCACTGGAGGCGCAGCGTTAATGAAACTGGCTCTGGTTGCTCCACAGAGCCGTGCTGCTAACGAGCCCGGCTGCTTCACAGCTGAAGAGTAGGATGGAGACATACGGTGCCAGTGGAGCTTTCTCCTGATGAAACACTTGTGATAGTAAACACGTCCGCGCAATAAATCTAATTCAACAAAAATGCTTTCTGCCAAATAGACTTTTATTTATACAGTAGCATTATAGTTCTGTTTATACGCAGCTCCTCCGACGCCCCGATCTTGACCCCTTTTGTGCAACAGCATCTTTAAGTGCCATTGTTACGAACGCTGTAAACAGGCATTAGCTGCACGGTGAACCCATACACTGGGACTTAGAGATCTCTAATCACACAAATTAATCAGCTCTCCATCTGATCCACTTCATGTCTGAGCAGTTCACCAGGAGGAGGATTATACAGCAGATTACACAGCAGAGTGAGCTGTTTTTGCGTGGGACCGAGGCTGACATGCACACTCACTCAAAGAAGTCTGGGAGTTGTTTACATCGATGATATTACAGATAATAAAACAATGTATTATTCTGTGACGCTACAATAGAGAGATGTGATGTGATTCAGGGTCACAGAGTCCAAAGATTTGTTTCACTTATCAATCTTTTCTGTAATGTAGGTGTCACTTTTTCCAAATGCTGGAATTTCCAAATTCTCATTCAGGAATGAAGCTCTTAATGACAGCCACAGCGAGTCGTGTAATTCAATCGCAGTCGTGTAAATACTGCACGTCAGGAATGGTTTATTCTCTAAGCTCTCCAAGCAGCCAAGTGGGTCTCGGGCTAAGTTATGTAAAGATTGTGGTCGCTCGGTGGCGTGAGCTCCACTGCCTTCTGCTGTGAAGGCCAGTGGAATTCCCGGAGCCCCGACTCCATAGCTGTTTTTCTTTGTTTTAAAAATATCTCCAGGAATGCGAACATTACGAACCGAAACATGCCTCCGACATTACAATGCATGTGATTCAGTGGCAACAAATGTACAGCGTGACCCTGAGGGGGAAACATCCCCGTCCATCTGACGTGATGAAATCTGGAGGCAACACAGAAACGTACACGATCGCTGACATTTAATCAAATACAGCACCATAAGAAGAAAACGTGCACTAAGAATGCAATCTGACAAAACATGATTTTTTTTAAAGAAAAAGAAAAGTTCAACCCGACAGATCAAAGCAACCAGCAGCGTATGAATGACATCACCTCGGGTGAGCCCTCGATATGCTCGTATTCAAAGATCAGAATATGAAAGCATCAGCAGAGAGAGAGACTGCAGAGTTAGCAGCTCAGACGCCAGCATGGGGTCTCTCGATAAACATGTAAGAAATGTGCAGCTTTAATTTCTTCCAACCCTCGATTGTTTGGAAATGAACTGCTGGAGGATATCGAGGACGCTTCTGCAAACGTGGCAAAATGTTCACATTTTCACATGCACCTCCTTCAACGCTGTCAAAAACCTTGTACTGTTTGGTTTTGTTCTTTTTTATATTTCACCGTATTTTCTCAAAACATTGCACAAGACATATCATCTTCAGCTGCTTCTGCCTCAGGCACAGTTCAGAAACACCAGCTGGATATGTCAGGTTTAGCCTCAGTCCTCAGAATCTTTCTACACTCATGATTAATCACATGATTAGTCTGATACGATTTTGATGAAAAATTCCAAAACTTCTCTGGTTTCAGCGTCTAAAATAAGAATATTTGTTGGTTTCTTTAGTTTTCTGTGATAATAAACTCAGTACCTTCAGGTTTTGAATGCAGCTTGGACAGAACAAGCTATTTAAATATGTCAACTTCAGCTCTACTGCCTTTACATTTCATAGACCAAACAGAGCTGTCGAGAAAATGTCTGGGAGATTGATCAATAAGGTCAACAATCGATGGGCAGATCTCCATGCAATGCCGCCACACATCGTGTCTTGCAGATATGTAGTGCCAACAAGCAGGGAACATCGTGACGGTGCAATCTCTTGATTCTTTTCCAAACAAATCTTTTAATTTACAATTTTATTTTATTTTTATTTTATATTTAATTAACTATATTTTGAGGCAATATTAAAATATGCACCTACCTTAGTCATCGGTAAAGATATATCAGTTTAAATACACAAAAGTTAGCAAACACTGAAAAGCTCCAGCTTGGTTTTGAGCTCTACTTGTGTTAAATCGTGCTTCAGGGCCTGAAATCCTCTGTGTGTTTAACTTCCTTCAATCTCAGTGGTGCATTCGAACGCAGACGACTCTGGATTGGTCTCGTCGTTATTAGATTTCAGGGAGTCACAGGCGCCCAGGACTACACAAACATCCTGGTGTATTCCAGTAAGGACATTTCTGGAATGCATATGTCTTCTGGCTTGTAGTCCGCCCTGATATCAGACCTCTATCTGCACACTGAAGCTTTAACAACGCAATTAAACTATAAAACAGCCATAAATGCCATGTTCCTGCAGTAATGAGGTAATATGTGTGATTTAAGATTCAGCCTCTTCATCAGCTGCTCCCTGAACAGTCATAACACTGAAGAATCAATACTTTTAATACAACAATCAATACCTTTTATGGCTCCACTGACCAGCAGACAGTGCTATGATTTATTGCCATCACAATATTATGAAAAAAAGGCTGTTGTGGATTTAAAAGCACGATTCAAAAGAGCCAATCAGAAGCTGTGTTGGCCTCCTGTGTGGGAACGGTGCGTTTGTTTCTCTCTTCCCTTCCTGAAATCATCCTCTGTATTTAAACTGGGAGGACGACGTCACTGCGACCGCGGTGTGTGTAACCACTCCTGCCTACACTCTGCCTCCACTTTCAACACAGGAATAACATGTGACATCACTTTTCTTCTGCAGAGCGCAAAAGCAAAACGCCAAGGCAAGCGCTGCCTACATTTATAGAACGGATGGGAGCTTTTTTGGAGAATTGGAAAACCCTGCGTTTGCCTGGGAAAATTACACCATTACGACTCCAGCAACGCAGGTCCGTCCTACTTTTTGAGCCAGCAGTCTGGAGGGTTTTTAAAAAGACGTTCACATGCTCCTGACATCCTGACAGAAATAGGAAGCAGTCATGAAACAACACCCAGTTTCAGAAAATAAAAACAGCTTCGAGGGGGGAGAGGGGTTCTGCTGTGAAACCTTTCTTCCGGCATAAGTTCAAAAAGCATCCTTGACGCCTTTCCTCTTCCTGCTGCTTACACCAGGCAGGATGCTGCGAGGCAAGGCAGCTTTGTGCTCATCAGTCATTTTACAACCTGTAACAACAACTTGGTCTCCAGGTTTATAGACGTGTGTACTTTCATTTACACGGGCTGCACACTTTGGGCTAAAAATAACCATATTTATAATTATACCTCTTTATTGTTTTACTACTTGGTATGTTTTCTATCATGCCGTGGTTTTATTCAGACACAAGCCTGTTTGTTATTTTAGCTGGACCATTAAACTCCTCTCAGTTTGTATCTGAGTTTGAGTAATGACCAGTTAATGACCTAGAAACTAAGATTTATTTGGCTCACTTCGAGTCACTGGGGTCAAGAATATCCACCATTTTTTTCCCTCCCTCATCTCTGCAGAGTACAGTCGCTGCACGCCGGCACTGATCTCCTGCGCTGGTCCAGAATATGTGGAAACAATGTAAAGTAGGCAGCTTGTCCCTGCAGCTATGTGGCTGTGAAGCAGGGTCACCGCAGCAGAGGACTGTCGTCGGTGGCCTTTAGCTTTGCCACCTGGCTAAACAAGAGGAGAGACGTCTGTCCTGAGGCTGAGCTTAGCAGAATAACAGACCAGCTAAAGCAGAAATGTTCATAGGAGAGTCGTGTGTGTGTCCAGATTTTTGTTCCTGTACGATTCAAGAATTGATTTTACTCAATAATTCCTGATTGGGAGGGGCGGTTTTTGGTTTCACATTCTTGGTACGTCACGATACACAGTTAATTGATGCAATTAAGAGATGGATGCTGCATCAAAGTATGCAGTTCGGATCAGTTAGTTTCAGTTCAGTGGCTTTACGGTTCAAAGTAATGAGATTAAATTTGTGGCCCTGAGCAAAATGTGGAGCAACAACATAAATAAGCAATTCTCAATACAGACAGCACCCGTCGCTCCGATTTAAAAACTATTTGCAAACTGAAGAGCTCGTGGAAATAGCTGTAATGTATAATACTGAAGCGTCCCATCTGCTAAAAGTTGTGCTCTGATAGCCCAGATCTCAGAGTTCACTGAACAGTTTAGACAGCTAAAGATAACCCAACCCCCGCTCGCTGACCTGACAAACAAACACACGTCATAGATAAAACTTTCACACACACACACAACGCTCAGGCTTCATGTTTGATAGTGAACATGCACTCGCAGGAAGCAACTCGTCTTCATTTGGATTAGCATCAAATAATCTGTAGGGCTGCATGATATAGTCGGGAAAAAACTCATATTGTGATTATTTTTGACTGATGATTCACTTATTTTGCAGCCGTAGTTATTCAACACACGTCATACAATGAAGAGCAGCGCCGACCACAAGTTGAGAGAGGCGAAAGAGAAACGAGAAAAGAAAGCATCACTGAGAATGTTTGGTATTTCGAGCGTCTGTGGTCTCCTGCAAAATCAACGGCCTCGTCCCTGATTAATGTAATATTACGTTTTAGCAAGTCTGCTAACATGACTATATGCTGCTTATATATGGGTCCATAATAGGATCTCGCTGCTGCAGCGGGCTCGCTGTCATTGCCTCGTCTGCAAAATCTGATAATGTGACCGTCTCCTGCAGACATCTGTACAGAGGGGAGAGAAACATCCCTGTGGGGAGTCAGTGGAGGAGACGCTCGTGTGAGATAAAATGATGACTGAGTCTACTTGATGAAATCCATCAGCTGTACAACACAGCTAAGATTACATTTTCAAAAAAAAGGAAAATGTGTGCTTGGATTTGGGTGAAAACAGTTAAATGTGAGGCTTAATAGTTCTCAAAGTCGTCCTGTAACTGGACCAAATCAGGCCCGGCAAAACATTTGGGTGTTATTGCGAACCACCCTCCTTTTTATTAAAAAGGATGTCATTTCCCCAGTAGATTATTCAATTTGGACATGAAAAAGAAATTGAAGATAAAACAGCCATGTCATTTTATCTTAATTCACATCACGACTGCAAAAATGTGCAGCAGTGCTTCACAGAAAAACTTGCCCTCCTCCCTTTGCTTTCCCAGACTATCAGCCTGCCCCGCTTGTACCCTGACAGTGGTGAACATCCAAAAATCAAGAAACAGAAACTGACAACATGTGCTAATGTGAACGCTACCTGTCGAGCGGTCAGTTATTTAACCTGCCATGTGACAATGGGGTGAGGCAGAGAGTCAAATCCCACTCTGGTCGGTCTTGAGCGATAGAGACAGATCCCTCTGACCGTTAGCTAATCCTGACAGAGAGACCCTGCCAACACCATTAGGATAAACTGTGTCAGCCACCAGAGCCGCGAGGCACCAGGGAAGGTGTTACTATTCAGACACACAGGAGTGAAGACCAAGAACAAGAAACTGACAAGAACTTCTTGGTTATTATGAACATATCTTCTTGCTTTTTCCGCAGGATAATCACAGGCTTCCTCGTGGTGCAACTCGCTGTGACGCAACTGCAAAATGACGTGGATGTGGTGTTTCTGAAAACTTCCCAATCCCGTCAGGACGTTACGCTTCCACCTCTGACTAAATCATTTTGAAACACTGTCATTTAGTCATTGTTCAGGCGGTCATAGTTCGCCTCTCCGTTCATTCTTCATTGTTTCAAAGACCTCCCGAATGAAATGTTTGCATACTGACACAGCGTGAGTTCATACCACGGCTCCAAGTGTCGAAGGACCACAGACATAGCAGGGTTTTTTTTGGTCAGTCTCCCCGTAGTAGGGCATATTCTGTCCAAGCCTTGGAATTTCTGAGCTGGAAAATGCGGATGAACGGATACCAAGTGCTTAATTTACTTTCAAACGTTCTTTTCAGGTTTAAAAAGTTCCAAAGACAACGTTCAGATGAGACAGATTATATCAGGTGTTCTAGACTCCCAGCTTTAAATCTCATCCTCGCTTCCATGAGGAACATTAAAAATGAATTTGACACTTCTGAGATTTTTTTTAACAAATCATCCAGAAAACAATGGTCAGATCAATCAATAAGGCAAGTAATCATTATCTGTAGCCAGAATGTCAACTACTCGTGTCTCAAATGAGCACTGCTGCCAGTGAGATTCAGTATCTGTCCTCTTGTTTTCATAACCATTACAGCGTCTGTCACTTCGACAAATTATAGCCTGCATAAAGCTGTAAAGCGCACGAGTCTGCTCCAGCTAACAGGCTGTCAATGACACCATAATTGTTTCCTCAATGTCAGATAGGCGTGCAGACGGCCGTGCCACTCACTGTGGCCCACTGGTTTAAGTGGCGGCCTATTGATTGTCTATTGTGCGTAAAGCCTTTGCTGAAGCAGCATCCAATCACAGTGAAAGCACTGCCCAAATGAAATGATACCATCTTCACAGCCAAACTGGATTTATCAGCAGAATATAACTGTTAATAGCTCAAGACATGTGAGCCTGGGTGTGTGTGTGTGTGTGGCTCAAGGGTAATAACCACAAACTGCACATTCAGAAGTACACAAGAAACATCCCAGAAACACTGGATGGAGCAGATTATATTAACGCTGCGACAGACGTTTATTTCATTATCGATTAATCAGTTCAAACCTCAATGACTCTTCACCCGATATCATCAATGACAAAGAAAAGAGTCAGAACCAGTAAACGGTCGACATTTTTGCTTGCAAATGATTGAAACAATTAGTTGGTTATCAATATAGTTGAATGAATTTTCTTTTGAACATCTGATGGGTTAATTGACTATTTGTTGCAGCTCTAGATGACACTGAGGTGATAATCTTTCTCTCATTCTATGTAAGTGCAACACTTGAAATGTTACTACGTTCGTCCATCTGCTCAGAAGAAATCATCCTCTAAAAACGTGCTCACAGAGGAAGTAATGACGAATCATTATTAGGCAACATGTGACGTCAAATAAAGCTCTAAATCACAATGAAGAACAAGGCCAGTAACAATTTATATAGTCCTTAATAAATGGTAATTTATAGTAGAGCCGGACCGATACTACTGACATTATATCGATATATCAGCCAATATGCACATTATTTAAGCAATGATCGCTTTAACGTGGTTATAAAACACCTGTAACCAAGACATGTAACGGAGGCAGGATATTTTACAGGTCAACAATAAAATGAATTGTCTAAAAGGACACCAGTCCACTGGGAATTTATCCTTTATATATTACCCCAACCATCCTTTTTCTGCATTATAATCTCTAAAGAAAATAATTTCAAATCAGTGCATGACAACATATGTGTGCTTGTGTGTCTGTGATCAGCCAATACTGACTGATAATATCCACCAACTGATCGATCGGTTAGGCTCTAACTTATATTTAATGATTTTAGTGAATAGTTATTTAGCTGTTGACAAACAAATGAAAAGTTTTATAAACTATGTATCATGCAATCGTTCAATGAGAAGTTACAAATGATGTTTAAAATACTTAACTATAACTAATGTTAGATACTGTGCAGTTCACCTATAAACATTAATGAACATTATAAAGGTGCAACTGTTTATAAATGATTCATAAAGCATTTCAGTGTTGATTATTAATTTACTTACTAATTTAGGCATTTGTCTTTAAACTGTGTCTCAGATGAACAATAAGAAGAAGGAGATGAGGTCTCAGGTCTGATCTGATTGGCTGCTGGAGGCTAATGGCTAGGTGAGGATTAGCCACAGCTCGGTCCTCTCAGACACTCTTCATCTTCACACTGTTATTGAATCTATTTATTTTATTCCTGCTAAATGCTAAAGTTGGTTTCACCCAGGAACACCTCTGCTCAATGCTCGAGCCCCACATGCGAGAACAAGAGGCACGAACGGCCCACTTCAGGTTCGAGTCCCACCAGCAGCTCCTGTTATGTTAAGTAGCTCTGATTATCCGAGCTGATAGAAGCTTAGCGGGATGTGGACACACGTAACACCGGAGCGGGCTGAGCGGAACCGCTCCACACACGAACACAGTTCACTATGTGACGATGTTACAAGTGGAACACAGCTGAAACCTCCACTTTTAAAACACAGATTCCTTCAGTAACACACACACACACACACATGAGGGATCAATTCTTCTGACCTGTTGCGTCCTTTCAGCCGGATTCATCATCACAGCCTGCCGAAAGCTGTTATCCACATAAGACGCCATTGTTTTGGAGGACGCCGTCTGGAGGCTCTGTGAATCTCTTATCCTAGCAGAAAACGTGTATTAATATCCAGCGTCGCGGATATAAACAAAGGAAAAGTCCGCCCCGCTGTCTCGCTTTATTCTTGTCGCCTGTGCTCCGATGCTAGCGGATAAGCTGGGAGTGCCCGGAGCCAGGCCACGACTGGAGCCAGACAGCCGAGCAGTCTCCTCGGGGGTTGTCCGCCGCTCTGTTGCCCGGGCCGAGACCGGCTGGCTGAACACCGGGGGAGCTAACTCCTCCACGAAGCGCGGCTCAAACTGTCTGTGGGAGTTATTTTCTCAAGGTGGAAAATGTCCCTTTATTGGAGCCAGCGTTCATCAAAGCCATTCCTTGTCTCTTCAGCATTCTGCTAGCGACGGGACGAAATTCCATGTAGGAGCCGCCAAACCCCCCCAAAGATAAAAGTAAGCTAACGGCTAACTGTTACCCCGTCAACAACAGCCCGGCGTCCATGACGAGCGCGAGACCCGAGAACACTCACTGAGAAAATTCATTATATTAACATTTTTCCTGGGTCTAAAAGTGGAGATAGCTCCGCCGCCGCTGCGCTCTGTTGTGTGCCACCATGGTGACTGACACAGCAGCGTGAAGCCGGACACAGTTAGCGGGCGCACTTCCGCGACGGGTTTTCAAAATAAAGCTCCGGAGAGAACAACGTGTTTGACGGTGATACAAAGAGACAATGAAAGGCGATGGCATATTTCGGGAGGATGATGCGGTAAATGAATGTGTGTGTGTCTGCTCCCTAAAATCCCATGACGTCATTTTATTTGCACGTAGACTACTCAAATCAACAAAAACGTGCAAAAAGACATTACGCACGAGGGTCTTTAAAATACACAAAACGTTTGCAAAGGATACCGGATACATTTAGCTGTCAATTACCTCGAAAAAGTCTAATTAAATTACACAATGGACTCAATGACATGCAATGGATTTTACCATAGACAACCACGTGCCATGACGTAATTATAATATTCTGTTTTTAGTCATTCCAATATTTAACCCACTGAATATTTCTGACTCGGTGACTGTAGTGTCTTAATTATGTTTTTGCTTGTAATTGTGCATGTTCGTCGTTATCAAATGATACTATCTTATTTTGAAGGTGAAATCATGGCACTTCCTGTCTGACTGCTGTTTATCCGTGTGAGACTTGACAGACTCGGTCACAAGGGGCGGCTCATGGGCGAGTCCATTTAACAAAAAAGGAAAAAAAAAAGTGGGAATAGGGAGGAGGGAGTGCGACGAGGCAGAGTGATGCTTTGGGGCCATCTAGTGACGGAAAGAGGTAATGCAGATTTAGGTGGTAAGAAAAAAAAAACAGAAGAAGAAAGAAGTATCCAGATCTTTTTCTTAGAGGTGCAGCAAAACAATCTCCACTGCTTGGCTTTCATAACTGAATAAAGAAACTGTCCCCAAAGGAAAACACAGTTTCATTACTTTGTCTATATGTGCAGGTTCCCTCCATGTAGCTGGCTTCAGACAGGGTGACCTGGTGAAAACATATTAAATAAATTCATAAATATCAGAGTTTGTATAATCACCTTTATTAAAATATTACTTTTCTGAATGTCTTATCTAAAACTACACAGTGCACCTTTAAGTAAAAGGAGCAGTATCGTAGTAATATAACAAGTACATAAAAAATGTCCTGACAGAGTAAATGTACTTCACCACTGCTTATCCTGAAACATTTGATCTGAATATGATGGAATAAATATACAAAAGTCTAGTAATCTGAAGGTCACTGATCAATGAAATCATTCAAAGTGTCCTCGAGCAAGATACTGAACCCCAGACTGCTGCTGATGAGCAGGTGGCACCTTGCATGGCAGCCTCCACCATCAGTGTGTGAATGTATGAATGTATGAATGTGTGTGTTACACAAAGTTCCCCATCGAAACAGTAGAGAGTCTCCTTCAGTGCTTCAGAGGGAAGAATCTGCTGATTCACAGAGTTCCCTATGGAATTCTTCTCTGGCGGATATTTTTGGCAAAGCCACCCTTTTGGCACGAGATGTTCTCTGTAGAACTTCACAGGATCCTGCAGGGACCGACTGACCATCACACCGGGTATCTGCACAGGGTGTTAAAATGTAAGATAAGCCAAGATAAGATAAGAAGACTTTATTGATCCCTGAGGGGAGAGTCAAGTTACAGCAGCACGGACAGAGGTAAGGAAACCGACATGGAACTCTTACATGAAATAAATAAAAAATAAAATAAGAGATTGAAGAAATCAGAGAGGTATACCTTAAAAATATGAGCACAAGAAACAGCTACATGAGTGAAACTCCAGCAGCCGTGATGTGTGAAGTACATATTTAGTGTAAGTATATAAGTAAATATATGTGCAATTAAAATATACAAAATAATTCAACAATATAGACGCTGAATGTTGTTGTTGTTACTCTGTAACTCGCTCTGTAAGGTATACAGCAATTTTACCTCGGTACAATGCAAAGATTATTATTTATGTTAAATACACAAATAGAATAAAATAGAATACACTTTATTCTCCAGCCCAGGCAGGAAAATAAAACACAAACATGTTCATAAGATACAAAACCTCAGATCAACAGAGCAAAGATCCCTGAAGGTATATTTAGTGGACATGCTCCAATAGAGGACACATCCCCTGGTTTTACAATATAACTAGGACACAACCACTGACGCCATGACGACCGCTGGTTGCATGACAACCAGCCATGACCCCATGGACGGAGCAGACCGCTGGGCTCAAGTTATCACCCAGGGGGACCCATTAGATATACGAACATCCAGTCTGCCACTGCTGCTGACACAGCAGAGGAAAAGTGATGCAAAAAAGTGAGGAAGTTGCAGGAGGGACAGCGAGCGGACAGAGGATGATCTTCACAGGTACGACAGGTCTGCTGTGTCTGAGTGCAGCTGAGTGTTGTGGCTGCAATGTGCTGTTATTGTTGTCACAAACCAAACAGCTGATTGGTGGGAAAGTGCGTGTTGTCAGTAACCCAGTTTCCTGTGGGATTTAACCAAAGACCTCAGAGTATCGTTCAACAGTTATACAAACATATGTTCTCTGTCCAGGCAAATGTGACTGTGATTGGACACACGATGGCACTGTAACCAGACATACTGTGTGTGTGTGTGTGTGTGTGTGTGTGTGTGTGTGTGTGTGTGTGTGTGTGTGTGTGTGTGTGTGTGTGTGTGTGTGTGTGTGTGTGTGTGTGTGTGTGAGGTTGTGTTGCTCTTCAGAATGTGTCTTCATTGCTTCAGGGCACGTCAGCTCCAATCCACTGCGTTCATTAATACATCACAGAGCGGACAGTGTTTTGTGTTATTGTCTTTTCATGATATCACAAAGCATTTTCTCAGGATTAATAATTGATGTTTTCTTTATGTATCTGTTATTACTCAGGACAAACACTCAGGATAAACATCAGAGAGAATGCGTGTTCTGATGCTTCGCTGTAATTCCTCTCGAAAGATAATTGTTTGTAACAAAGCGCCTGAAGCTAAAAGCTGAATAGATGCCGTCTCTCTTCTTACTATAGTTCTGTTGAATTCACCTCAGTGGCTGCTGCACTGAGAATATTTCAGTTTAGAGGAAAAGTTCACTCAAAAATGAAAATGCAGTCGCTTTCTATTCACCTCCATGTTGATGGAGCTTCACAGCAGAACAGAATTCTCTTAAACAACTGATAGTAGCTGGAGACTTGATTTAATAATGTACAAAAACAACCAGAAAAAAAGATAAAATGGCTCCATATAGGTCCATAATCCAAGTCTGCCGAAACTCTGACATCCCAAATTGATTTACAGACTTTATCTACAACCTTGATCACGTTTAGATTTCATCTGTAAAAAGGGGTTTATGTGATATTTTTTTATCGAATTTGGCATCTCTTCACTTCCAGAGCCTCAGATTGCACCAGACGACCTGTTCAGAGCATTTTCATGTTTTCTCTCAGTTGTTTTTTATGTTTTAAAGTCTCCGTCCACTTCAGCTGTTTAGCAGAATGCTCCTAAACAGCAACACTGTTTTTCTGTGAAGCTCCAGAAAATATTTTGTGGATCACGAAACCTCTCCTGACTTTCCATCAGAATGAGGGTGAGATGTTAATGACTGAATTTTCATGCTCGGGTGCTGCACAATCTTTCTTTCTTTTTCTGAACGTGTCTGTAGAATCTAAGTGGCGAGTAAAAGATTCAGCCTCATCCGGATTTGTTTTCTACCTTCTTCTCTCACATGTTCTCTAACAAGGCCCGGATGGAATTGGAGACTACAGGCCGAGATCAAATTATTTCCCCCAGTACATCGGTGTGGGCGCCTCGTCATCACCTGAGGCCACAGGTGACCTCGGTTACTTGTGGCGAGCTGCACCTCACGCCGGCCCTCCTCCGCCCAGGCAGGGCTGCGTGGGGGAGGTGGGCTGGGGCTGGCAGCACAACCAGCTGCTGAACAGCAGGACGCTGCTCAGCAATATGCAAATCAAGGTGTGGCGAAAATCCACCGTGTGCATCTTATGCTAATGAGTGTTAAGAAGCATCGTCCTTCATTTAATGTGTCACAAAAATACACTGAGCACGACTTTGAGGAATTAACTAAATGACGTGCAGGAATTTAATCAGTTAGGGTAAAGTATTAGCACGACGGTGAAGAATGAACATATTATCAGATGTGGATTAGATTTAGGGATGTTTTTCATCTCATGTTTTGTGATCAGCAAACATATTTCATTCTGTTACGGTGAGTCATTTGTGGGGTTGTGTTGCCGTGTGACATCAGAAACACTGGTTTTACCTGCTGCAGATTAGACAAATGTCACATTTTCACTTTCTTTTTCAGGACAGCTGGAGTTATGATAGTGTGCCATCCTGTGTGCATTAAATATCTGGCATCTGAGGGAAACATTTACCTGAACTCATCCTCCTTTTCTAACAGAAAACTGAGTTACGGACGGCGTTGGAGGACAGAGTGACTCACCGGTTCCAAAACAAACAGTAAGACAGCTGGACACATTATTTGGTTTCAGTCCCTCAGAATCATATTACCTGTGTGTGTGTGTGTGTGTGTGTGTGTGTGTGTGTGTGTGTGTGTGTGTGTGTGTGTGTGTGTGTGTGTGTGTGTTGTGTCAGATGGTTAAGTGGGACCCTCTCAGGTTTGCACAGTGTTGAGTGACTGCATTGCAGGTTACCTGCTTCTCCATTCATAATGCATCACTTCCACTTTTGCAGGAACAAACGCTGCCTCGAGCCGAACACAAGGAATCAGCCCGACAGACGTGAGCACACTCACATCGCAGCCATGAAATGTAACAAAACATGCCTTAAAAACCCACATTCAAGTCATTAAACTCCTCTAAATTCCAAATATATGACACGTGTCCTCAAAGGTACTTATGAGGACATTCTCTAGGTTTTTTCTTTTAATTTGTCGACCGTGTGTATGTTTCCTCATTTTTCATTTATCCAGTAATCTTGTTCTCTGGTCTCTAATGAGTATCACAGCCCCACGGGACCAGCAGAGACGGTGACTTTATGGATTTTTGTTTTTGTTGCGGGGGCCGAGCACATTGATCTGTGTCAGCGTCTCACTGTTAGACAAACAGTTCCCGAAAGAACCTGCATGACAAAAGCAAGAAAACCATTAAAAGCCATAAATTACAGACTGTACAGAATAACCACCGAGATCAAATCAAACTGAGGACATATCAGGATATTACGACAGGCTGTCGCCAGGCAGAGAACAGACAGACGAGCATGAAGAGGCCAGGTAGGACGTGACCTCGGGCAGGTTTTCTGGAATAAGGAAGTGTCCGTACACAATGAAAGGATGTTTAAAGTCTGGAAAGGTTCAACAAAGAAACTGTGATATGTGAGTGTGAATTTGTTTTCAAGGTTATCAAACGGGTACACGTGTTAGAATGGTTTGTAATTAAGGCCGACGATCTCTCTGAGGTGTTTCCTGGAATTGGCCACTTCTATACCCATTCAGCCAGCACACACACACACACACACACACACACACACACACACACACACACACACACACACACACACACACACACACACACACACACACACACACACAACACACACACACACACACACACACACACACGCGCACACACACACACACACACACACACACACACCACAACACAACACAATAGGACATAACAATAGGTGAATCAATACTGTAGATTAGTCCTGGAGAAAGGACCTCACACATAAACACAAGGGAACAGGAATTCTTAAAGGGGCAGACACCCGACTTGCAGTGATAGAAAATGCTTAAACTTTATAAAACACCAGGAACATTTTTAAAAGTATATAATAGCAGAACACTGATAAACCCATAATTAAAGATAAGAGAGATAATGTAAATGTAAATGTAATGTAATGTTAAATACCGACAAGGTCCGATGGATAAGAGACTAAAATGACCACGAAGAGACAAAGAAACACTACGCAGAGATGCAAAACAACAAAGAGACAAAATCGACAACCAGGAGAAACACAACAGACTAAAAATGACCACAAAGAAACGCAAAAGTACAAATAGACTATTGAGATCTGATTATCATTCGGTCGGTCACAGTCAGGTATCATGCAACACTGGTTCTGTCTGTGAGACTTAAAATGTGCAAGTCTGTGCATTCAGTATCCTTTTTGCTAAAATGCATTTCATTATAAAACTAATTTTCCTGATTTTGATGATTAACTAGAATGAACTTCTTCATCGCCCAATAATTATCGAACCTGATCAATACCTTGTTTATTACTTTGGCTTGTGTGAGACCTGCTGAAGGTAAGTAAATAAACGACTATGTGAAAATGACTCATTAAACCAATTATAAAAAAACACCCCTGTAGGTTTACACGTAGATCACTTGAACCTCGCCTGATTCATTCCTGTCAGCTCGTCTGATCGCTGCCTGTTTGTTTCCTGCAGTGTGAACATGATGGATGAGTCACTCCGAGTCAACACCAAGTTTCACAGAGACGCTCAGAGCTAACAACAGATGGCCTTCTACCACTCACGGCAGCTGGAGGACCTTTCTGTTAATGAGATGTGTCTCATTTGATTAAACATCTTGTAATCGCTGCAACATGTTGACTTTTTCAAAGTTTAATTTTTTCGCTCCCTCCAGCCTGAATAATTCAGAAATGTTTTGATACCAAGCACAGGCACACGACTTCCTCGCACCATTCTACATACCTGTACAAGTCCACTGCGATCAATTCTAATTACTGTTATTAACAGCTGAATTCTGAACAACATCTGTTCATCTGAAATTGTCTCTTTGTCAAAGTTTTCACATTGTGCTGGAATACAGAAACGACAGCGATTCCACCAGCTGAAGATCGCCTCCGAAAATAGCCGAGTTGTTTATCAGAAGCTTTTCTCCTCCTGCAGCATCACAGATAAAGACTTTTGATTCCTGTATTAAAGGCCCTGTAAGCCATCCCCACAGCGATTGGCAATCATATGCCACTTATGTCTGGTGTAGATAACTGTATAGATTCTTTACCACAACAGAAACAACCAATTGTGATATAATGAGCCATACAGAAATCCATTTCTCAAGGTCAGCTGCAATTGTGCTGGTAATACCATCAATACAATAGGCTGCCCTCAACCTGACGCCCGCCTGGAGGTATTTTCTGGTTGAACATTGTGTCCGTCTGAGTGCCACATGCAGTCAGAGCGGCAGGCAGAGTGAAAAGCATCAGATCGACAGGTGTTGATGTTCGTGACAGCCCAGTTTAGAACGATCTGAATCAGTGTTTGCCCAGAGGTCATTCAGCCTCTTTGTGTAAACAAAGCAATCATTCAAATCATCATTCTAGCATAATCATATTTATATAGGATGTAATCAGTGTGATAAAACAGCCTACTTTATTTTATCTTATCTTATTTTATGAACCCTAACCACTAGCCAAGACCAAACCTACGCCATTTACTGCGGGAAAAGAAAAATTGATGAAAACTTGGCCTTGATTAAAGAAAGATAGTCTCATGGTAAAGTCAGAATTATGTGATAAAATGTCAAGATTATGAGCTAGAAAGTCAAAATTATGAGATAAAAAGACACAATTCGAGATTTAAAAAAAAAAAAGGCATAAATATCAAATGTCTGAGATAAATCTCAGTGTTATAAGGAAAAGTTGAATTTATGAGAATAAACTGTCATAACTATGAGATAAAAACTCATAACTGTGAGATGAAAAAAAAATCGAAGTTATGGGATAAAAAGTCTAAATTATGAGATAAAAAGTCATAATTATGGGATAGAAATTCAGAATCATGGGATACAAAATTTAAATTATAAAATGAATTTAATATTTTTTCCTCATAATTGTGACAATTAATCTCTAGATTATGATTTACTATAATGTACAAAGCGCATCATGAAAAGAAAAATGACTTTTTACTGAGTGTGAATTTTATTTAGCATGACCGGAAGTGTCATCGCAGCCCACAAGCCCATCCCTAATATTACGTAAAATGAAGGATGCTGCGAAAAGGACATTTTGGAGTAAAGTGTGTACACCATGTGTTCTTTAATTTTACAGATTTAAAACTCAAACACGTGATTCATCCGTTTTTAATGTCTTTACCTCCTAACACTCAGAAACTCCATCATACTTTCGGAGCAGCGCACTTTTATTTTGAAGTTTGACCAACGGAAGTGAATGACCTCATTCTTCTTCGTGGAATTTCCTCTGCTCTCCACACCGGCCGGGTTTAGCAAGGTTAGCCGAAACAAGTGTCTTAAATCGCCTTGTGCTTAAAATGTCTCACCCAACACCGTCCGACAAACCTGCAAACCCAGAAAACCCGCGCGTGTTCTTCGACGTAGACGTTGGCGGAGAAAGAGGTCAGAACATCGAGATTTTAAAAGTCATCTTGCGGCTTCTTCAGGGCCAAATGAACCGCTAGCTTTGTTAGCTTAGCACAGTCTTGGCTCATTCTAGTGACTTCGAGAAACTGACTCACTTAGCATAGCAGCAGCCAGGACGGTTACATCTCACAGATAAAACAGGCTGTTAAACGTTGACACCAGCAGCCTGCTAATGCTAAATGTGAGCTAGCTTGTGCTCAGGTGAATGTTTATTCAGAGGGCTTCTCTCCCGTCTTGTAAGAGCATGAACCACGTGTGGTTGTGTTGTGCAGTCAGAATCCAGCCTCAGCGTTAGCTTGCTGTTACACCATTGTAACCGAGTGTGTAACCATTGTGGCTGATAATCGTTAGCCACACATGTAGGTCACTTAATAATGTCTGAGGTAGCTCATGTATTATTTAACTGTCTGCAGCCTGAGCACGTTGAAACCACAAAGGAGACGTGATGTTGTGCTGCAGCGTGAGGAGGCCTGTGTGGTTGAGCAGATATAGCTGTCAGGTTATTTATAATGCTGCCTGAATACTTCAGCATCCTGCTCCACTTTATCTGTGCAAAGATAACAATAATGAACCACAGCATAGTCATAATGATTTTCTCCATGTTGAAATAATGCTGTTACCAGGTCCAGACTGTTCTCACAGAGGAACAGAATCTGTGAGTAAACCTGTGCAGTATTGTGACATTGATTTGTTTTCTGTCCACAGCTGGCCGAATAGTTTTGGAGCTGTTTGCTGATATCACCCCCAAGACCGCTGAAAACTTCCGGGCACTCTGCACCGGAGAGAAAGGCACTGGAAAATCGACTGGGAAGCCTCTGCACTTCAAAGGATGCCCGTTCCACAGAAGTAAACAGCCGTTACATCTGCATAGAATCTCAAATGTGACAATTCAGTTTGGAAGCACACCTTTCGAATTTTAGCACACACACACACTTGTATAAATAGCTGAAAGCCATCCAGGTGAACCTGTAGTTACTTTGATACTGAACTCCATCTTTGTAAAGTGTCAGTTCATCAAAATCTGTCACAAATATAACTACACGACTTATTACAGACTCACAAAAGAGTCCTTAGCAATGAAAAGAGCAGAAAACAAAATGCATAACATGAAACCTCAACAATTCAACATTCAATTTAGCAAACAGTTCATATGGACTTTCTCACCAGGATGAGAGAGCCATTCTAAGCCTGAAGAGCAGTTTTCCTCCGGGCGAGTTAAAGCCTTGATGCTGTTCTCAGAATCATCTGAGCGACACATTACATCAGATTTCTCAGAAGAGCCTCACATGTAGGAACACCAGAGGACACAAACAGTTGATGGGCACTATGCCATCTGTGAACTTGAAGCAGCAACCTCATTGCATCATTACAAGCCACAATGAGGCACAAAAAACAAAATAAAAAAATCCAAGCTCTTCAGCATACTGAAGATGATTGATTACAGTTTCCAACAGCACAGCCCAGTTCACACAGCCAGTCAGTTACTTTGGTAGGTCATCCATATACACATCAGGCAAAACAGGAGACAGAATCCCACCGTGGCAAACACCATTACTCTCATGATACGACATTGCCCAGCATAACCTGCATAGTCTGATGGGCTTATCAGAAGACGAGTGACCTGAATATACACAGTATACTATTAGAAATGCAAAGTAACTAATTGGATATAAATAGGCTAATTGTGCTTTTGTTATTTACCTTTTAAATTAGGGAGCTTCAGTTACTGCTGATATTCTGCAAAGTAATGTGGCTGTAAATTTGTTTTTGGCAGTTATCAAGAAGTTCATGATCCAGGGAGGCGACTTCTCCAACCACAATGGCACCGGGGGTGAGAGCATCTACGGGGAGAAGTTTGAGGATGAAAACTTCCACTACAAGGTAACACAACCTAGAATATAACCTCTAGAATATATCCAAGGAGTTTAGTCGGCCATCGTGTTACCTGTCATTGTTTTCAGTCACTATTTGTAGCTGTATGAATCAATGCTTGTTTAAAAAGGCAATAGGTTGCCTTGTTTTTGAATAACATTGGAATATTCTCATCTACACTTTATGTGTGCTATAAGTGCCATTTTTTTGTCTATAATTTGTTTCCTTCTTCTTGCAGCATGACAAAGTGGGTCTGCTCAGCATGGCCAACGCCGGGCCGAACACCAACGGCTCTCAGTTCTTCATCACTACCGTCCCCACGCCACACTTGGATGACAAGCATGTGGTCTTTGGTCAAGTGTTAAAAGGGATGGGAATCGTAAAAATGCTGGAGGCTGTTGACACCAACGATGACGTCCCTGTAAAGGTAAACTCATAACTAAACATTTATAATTTGACATTAGGAGGTATTTACACGCGTCTGTGTGACTATGTTGCTGCTTCCAGGAGTTTAGTTGTGCTTTTTACTTTTCTTCCAAGTAAAGACCAAAACATCTTTGTACAGAAAATAAAAAAACAACCTGCAGTCAACTTGGTTAAAGTTGAATTATGGTTATATTTTAGAGAGAAGGGAAATGGAACCTTATCAATATGTATAGAGACAATATCCTGAAACGCCCCGAGAAATGTGGTCATGTCATGTATTGAAAAAAAATGATGAAGGGCTAATATAACGACTTTAATTTTTCATATTTTGGCAATGATGAATAACACCTGCACATAAAAGGATTCAAGGAAATGAAAAGAATCCTTCTTGGCAAAACATAGTCAAAATATATTGACGTGGGTTTTTCAGCTTTCATTCCATATTTAACAAGATACGTGACTCTCAGAAATTACAGTTGCATGAAAAGGGAGAACTAGAACTAAAGATTTTTTGATAATTAAAAGTTCTTTGCTCAAATAAATTTAAAAAATGTTTGATTACTGCAAAACATTCTGCGACAGTTATTTAAATGAAAACACGTTGCACATCATCCTCAGGGTTCCTGTTCAGGACAAATTTCAACCAAATCCAATTAATAATAAGCAACGTTTAACAATCTGAAATCTCTCACAGGCAGAACGTAAAACATTTGTGACTAAAATCAGTATTTGGAGTTCAGCTTTAGGATTTTGAAGGTCAGTCTGATAGAAGATATTTTGTTTGAGAAAATTCTTGACCTGAACTGGGAAAATATCAGAATTCTGGTAGCGTTGGTTCTGGGCAACCGTGTTGTTATCTGACACCTGGTGTGCAAATGATTTATGATTATTAATGAACAGTAATTATTCCTCTTTGGCACATTTACAAAATTAAAAAAGAAAACCCAAAGCACGCACTGTTTAATGACGCTGTTGGTTAACGTGACACATTCATGAAAAGCTGATTAATCTGAGCCGTGAGAAGTTTCTGAGCGATCCGTCTGAAGTTTATGTTCTGGTCCGTCTCTGCAGCCGTGTGTCATTGCAGACTGTGGCGAGCATAAGGACGGGGACAGCTGGGGCTCCGCACCAGACGACGGATCAGGGGACACCCACCCAGACTTCCCCGAGGACTCCGACATCGACTTTAAAGATGTGAGTATCGGTGAGCACTTTGAACTTCAAGGACTCGGCTGAGCTCTGGCAGATAGCATCAGGCTGCGCTGATGGAGCACTCTGGGTTTTTTTTTGGGAAATGTGCCCGTTTGTCGTCTCATCCAAAGTCAGATGAGATCGATATCAGTTCCAATATCAGGATCCAGGACGCGTTGAGCATAGCAAACACTCAGAGGAGGGTGTAGCTGCTTCTTAAATTATTCAAGGGCTTGTCCCCAAAACGAGTGATGATGGATTATTCTGAATATTTTCAGTCTGCACACTTTCCGTTTTATCTCCATATGAATGAGCTTAGACAGAATGACCAAGCTTTGTGTTTACAGCCCGTCTGACTGAATGAACGATTATCTTTGTTTTTGCTACGTCTGTGTTCTCAGACGGGGTTTGCACAAAGACTTGAAAGTTTGGAGAAGGCTTAATTTCAAAATGTGTTCAAATATGCTCCTTAACACACAATTTTTGGCCGTTTCAACGTAGCGGCGATGCGTTCAAACGCGTTGAAATATGAGTGGAACTAATGCGGTGTGCCTGCTAACATCAAAGCTGTCCTGCGGCGACTGTTTGGCCGAGGGACTGACCGCGGCAGCAGCTCCACGCTCTGTCTCAGGAGCCTTCAACCTTAGATGCATGGCCTCCACCTCCACCTCCCTTATGCACAGAGTCAGTTTTAATTCCTCTGCAGACATACCGGTCTGACTCGGGAGGGCATGGAGCTGGGCAGGAAGCCCACTATAGGAGCTGGCTCATCAAACAAGCCCCTTTCAGTCAGCTTGTCACACAGAAGCTCCTTTAACTCCTGCTTCTAACATTAACTGGCACAAACGCATCAAAAAAGTCTGCTATCAAGATTAGGTCAGCTTTCTTACATCTTTTCAAATGATCAACAGACGGATTAATAGTAAATTCTTCCAGTTTAAACTCCATATTTTGACACCCCACAAAAGAAAAAACTGCCAAACATTTAAGCAGAGACGAGGACAAAAGAGATCAACCAGACTCACCTGATTCACGACGACGATCCACAAGGAGAAGAACGGACGAGCCCACAAATCATGTTACGCCCCGGGTCAAGGGGAACCAGTGTCGCAGGGTTTTTATATTTAAAGAAGCATTTAATTTAGCTTCAGAGGGAGACAAAGCCAACAAAAAAATCAATTTCCCTACCTACCTAAAGAAAAAGGCGTCTCCCTCCTACTGGGCTACCACACAGTTATCTATTTACAAATGAACAACTGATCAGATCGTAGTTATTCACTGGTGAACAACACGAACGCGAACGCGAGTCAAGCTCAAACACTGGTCCAAGTTGGAAGTGGAAGAGTTGGTGGAGAGGAAGACTGCAGTCAGTCTGTGGTTCAAAAAGGGCTCCTCTCCTCCCTCTGACCAATCCTGTGTCAGCAATCAGGCTGATCAAGCCAATCAGCAGGTCCAACCTGCGATCAATCACACACACACTCAAACTCAGAGAGACTGCTCACACACTAGGAGGAGGAGGACGATCAGCATCCAATATGAACACAATAATGACACAGGGTCATAACAATAACCATAAAAAACCCAAAAATGTTTTCATATTTGAAATTAAACGATTCCGTCGTTGTGTTTTTGTCTTCTGGCATTGAATAATACAATAATGATCAAAACATACAAAGTGACAGTGTGGTCACATTGACTGCTGGAGGTAAAAAACAATTCTGTAAACTTTATTTCTTTCAGATTAAATGAAGAGTAAAAATGTAGATGTGATAAAATCTTTTGAGAAAACAAACAACTTCAGTTATCTTTAATTTTTCATGCGAGCAGTCGTGTGTGAAGGCGGTGGGATTGAAGTAACGTTCACCTGTGTTTGATTCCAGGTTGACAAAGTTCTGTCTGTTGCTGAGGACTTGAAAAATGTTGGAAACAATCTTTTTAAGAAGCAGGACTGGAACGCTGCGGCCAACAAATATAGCAAAGCCCTCAGGTAACATGCTGTGTAACCGTGTGTGTGTGTGTGTGTCCAAATAAACCCGTCTCAGATAATCCAGACATCTCAAAGAAATTGAATCGAATGCAACTGGATTTGGTTTTTGTCTTGAAGACGTTTCACCTCTCATCCAAGAGGCTTCATCAATGATGAAGCCTCTTGGATGAGAGGTGAAACATCACACGGAAACGTCTTCAAGACAAAAACCAAATCCAGTTGCATTCGATTCAGTTTCTTTGAGATAACTATGACCTGGATGAATGAGAATATTCACAGGCATAATCCAGACACGTGATAAACACTAGATCCAGTCGATCCTCTGCTCATCAGGATCCTGTTCCGTCGCCAACAGTGAGCCTTTTTGTCGCGCAGGTACTTGGAGGTGGGTGGAGACGAGTTCGACGAGGAGGTGATGAAGAAGCTGGAGCCCACAGCCTTCAGCTGCTTCCTCAACACGGCAGCGTGTAAGCTGAAGATGCAGCTGTGGCAGGAAGCTCTGGAGAGCTGCAACGAGGTAAATGTGGCAGTGCTGCTTGTGGTGGTCCGGTTTGTTCCAGAGTCTTTGAGGTTTACAAGCTACGAATTCAAACTTTCCTCTTACAGATATTTGTACAAAGACGTAGTTAACGTAACACATTGGGAAGTTGGCTTCTGTACTCTGCTGCTGAGGTTTACACGCAGTAACTGTGTTAGATATGGAGCTTCTGGGTATGAGAAGTAAAGCCAGTGCAGAAGTGCCTTTAACCTGCATTTCCTCAGATGGCCAGCAGGGGGCCACGTGTATGTTAAGAAATTATAAAATGATTCTACCTCTCATTTGTTTTATTAAACGGTTTCCTGACGAGTTTATGGTCTCAATCGCTTCGTCAATACAGCGTGATTAACTTGTCAATTATGTTCTGATCTGGAGTCAGAGGATAACGCAGGGTATCCTCCCCAGCTGCTCCCTCACTCTGAACACGAGGCCGCAAAATGATGATCCACAAATAATAATCTGACAATTTCCTCTGGTGAAAAACTTCTTGGTTTCATATATGAACAAAAACACTTGTTTCCTCTGAATATAGAAAACTGATTGACGGACTACATTTCAAAGTTTTTCCCCAAAAATGAACACATTTTTTTCAGTTTCTCACATGCAGTTTTTTCATCCTGAAAAAAAATGGACGAGTTTGTTCTGAATGTTTTTCATCATTTCCTGGAACACAATGTCAACAGAACCAAGTCCTGAATGACTGTTAAAAGGGCCGATATATTTTTTTAATGTACTTTTTCTTTACTTTCTCTCTCGTCTTTTTTGATTGCAATATTTTGTTGTTGATGATGTTTCTGTGTGTTGATTGCAGTGCTGGGCATTGATTTTTATTTGAATTATGTCCCTTTACTGTTCTCTAAAAAAGGCAATTACAAGTTGAAAGACAAAGACTCAAAAGAATATTGACGACTTTAAGAAAACTGAATTTGGTGTCTGATGTGTTTTTCTTGTCTTGCAGGCTCTAGAGATGAACAAAGCGAACACTAAGGCACTTTTCCGGAGGTCCCAGGCCTGGCAGGGGTTAAAGGAGTACAGCAAAGCCATGGTAGCATCTACACACACACCTCTGTTCCTCGAAAGAGCTGCTGCACAATGAAAATATTAAAGACGGAGAGAATTCTCTGTGCTTATCAGTTTCACACTCCTGGCCTAGTTTAAATAAGATAAAGTCCAGGTGTATGTGGAGACGTGCAGTATTTGGACGAGTCAAACATCAGCTCGACTCACCTGATGTTTTCATTTTCCAGGCTGACCTGAAGAAAGCTCAGGAAATCACTCCAGAAGACAAAGGTAGGAAATCGTCCTCGTGGTTTTCGGTTTGCTCTGACTTCACCCACGCCAAAATATACAGCGGATATTTTCCTTCATCTCACACATTTGCATATAAAGTTTATTTGAACATTTCATGCATATTCACATGCATAACTCTTGGTGTAACTTGGCATGCAAGCTCATGAAGAATCTATCAAGGAAAATAAGATGTTTGTTGATCCTCCTGATTGAACTTTATGGAGGAACTGAGTAACAATCTGTTGTTCAAAGTCAGCTGCAGGACAGCGATGATCTGATTCGTTTCATGACTCTTTGCTTTGTTTGGTTATTTGGGTTTTCATATAGAGAACAAAGTGTAGTCACAGTCCAGACTCTGCAGTCTGACCCTGAAGTGTGGTGATATCTCTGGGTTACAGACCGTTCTATCCTCACTTCTGTTGACTCTGACATTTTTTATGATATCAATCAATGGTAAGAAGTCTTGAAGGTTGGGTCATGAACACCAGCGGCTGTAGTTTCACTCATTGAGTGTATTCTGCAGGCATCTCATTGACTCAGACTGTGTTCTGTATGAGCAGCATGCAACCAGAACATCAATATCCCAACACCGCTCCAGATGCAAACTGATCAACAATTAAAGATCCCCTCAGTTTATCTATAAAGTACAGAAGCCCTGAAGGCCAAGTGAGGAGTTTTTTCTTTAGGCGATCAATTTTCTAAGGCCGATCTAATTTGCTTTCTCACACGTGCATGAACTGGTGAACAAAAAGGTTTTGCAATGTGTCACAATATATCTGAACTGTATGTGCACGTTTCCACATTTAATTTGACGATTTAACGATTTGTGATGTCACAAATTATTTATACTTGCTGCAATAAATGTGTCAAACTGTGCACATACGTCAGTCAACACACTGAGGCTCAAACATCCAACTGTGAGAGCAAGAAGGAAAACATCTCTGACCAGAGGGGGGCTTTCAAATATAACAATACAGCAGAGAAGTGGCCGCGTCAGCTTCCTAAACGGTGATTAATTTCTCGCCGACATCACTTTAAATGTCTCCGCTGTACAGCTATAACTCCCCTTTAGCTACAAGTAGATGAAATCTGATGCCAGGGGCTGGACAGGATATTACGGTTTAAGTTTCTGTCCCAATTTTTTACAGCGCTGACACTTTTATCTGAGCACTTAAAGTGTGACTAATGAGAGAATTATTCAGCGACGGTCGCTATCTGGTTCCTGGTGTATTAAAGCATTTTACCATGTGTCTCTCAAAAACAGCTAATTCCTTCTGTCACACTGATCAAAGTGCACACTGTGACATTCTTAGCAGAGAAAGCCCCCTTAGACAGTGTTTCAAAGTTATTTCCGTGATGTGTTTTGTCGTGGCGCCACCATTGGGTGTTCAGGGTAACGTTTCGTAAGTCACACACACCCTCAGAATGTGAAACCTTGAGTGTGCTGGATGGGATCTGGCTCCGGTTTTTGTCAGTGTTAATTGGTTCTTTTGATATTTTTAAGCAGCCGTTTATTGGCTGCTGGCGAGGAGATAAGAGCTTCCCCTGTGCTTTTAGCAGCGGGCGGTCTTTAAAGTGGAATTTCAGCGTGGAGGAAGTCAGACAAAAACCCGGACGCATCGTCAACGTAATTGCATTTGATTCACATGTCGAGTTTATTCAGAGTGTTTTTTCCTTTTTCGACAGCTATCATCAACGAGATGAAGAGAGTGCAGCTGAAAATCCAGGAGGAGAAGGAGAAAGAGAAGAAGATCTATGCCAAAATGTTCACCTAATAATGCAATGAAGTCCAGTTAGTAACGGGGATAAACAATTGAAGTTATATCTACACGGGAAGCGGCGCACTCGGATGAGGAGGTTGTAACCAGGAGAACATGTGCAGTATTATCAGTTGGCAGGTCCTTTGTTTGTTTCCAACCAGCACATTTCTCACTGTCTGTATTGTGTGTAAGGGAATAACTGTCTTAATTCTGACAAGTGTCTTTACTGTAATGAGTTGTTTTGAGTGGTAGTCTGACTGGCTGGGTTAACACTGGTCGTTCCTCTTGCATTCTGAAGTTCTTCAGCGAAACAAGTCGTGTCTGTTGTGTCGTTTCATGGTTAGGACTTTTATACACTTTCCTTGACCGCGTACAGAGCATCCATTTGTTTATTTATGTTTTATACAGAGGTCGATAACACGATGACATTAAGTGTTCTTTATTCATTAATGTGAGACCATCATCTGATGTTATGTACAATACTGTGCAGATCAAATGCTGTCATTAAACTGTATACCTGCAATAACGCTGAAATAAACCTCGACTTGAGAACAGCTGGTTTGTTCCTGATGATTGTGAAGGAAATATATTAACTATTACAGCTTGCAAAACACTTTTTAAAACACACAAATAAGAGCCACTTTTATAAATGCCCATGTTGTGGATATTAGAGCAGTGATGGAAAAACTACAAACCGACTTCTGCTTTTAACAGCAGTTCAATATGGTCCAGTACTTGACTTTTCTTTCTTCCTCGGATAGCAAAGGCACGACCCACCCGACTCTGAGCTTCCTGAATAAAGTCTATTATTGTGTCCGCTCCGTACAAATAGATGAGCTACTGCAGATAACAGCGTGGATACCCGACCTGAACATGACGGGCCTGGTATGGACAAAAAAATTAGAAATGATGTCTGGGTTCGTGTCACATTTGGTTCTCAAGAACATATAGTGGAAAAACAATCCACTATAAATGCGGCCTGATGTGAACTTCACTGTGGATGACAGCAGAACAGAGCGACAGGAAGTAGAGCAGAGTCTGCTCTCGCGGGCTGAACTAGTTCCTGACTCCCTGACCCGTCTACAGCTCAGACAGATATTAAGCCTGCTAGATATCCGGCAGGCATCAGCGAGCTACTTTAAACAGTTCACACATGGCGATCATCAAACGTGGGAGTGAGCGCGGTGTGCCTCTGATCTGGGGCTCCTAATCACTGATCTCTAAAAATCGTTGCCGACGGGAGAATCAGGGCCAAAATCCTGCAGAGCAGCGACTGAAGCGATGAGGCCGACAGATACTAGCGGATCAGGCGGGTCAGGACTTTGCCACCCCAGGAAGAATATGTATTTTTGCGTGGGTTTCATAACCCCTGTGCCACATTTTAAACCTCGTACTCCACTGTTTACATCAAGAATACATTTCTATGACGATATGCACTTTTCCTAATATTCTTGCAGACTTTATTATTTATTTATCGCCCTCAAAAACAGCTAGCAGTTATTTTCAGATCCACACTGAGGCACATTTGCTACTCGCTGGCAAGTACCGTAGCCCTGAACGTGTCGACTCTTTACAGTTTTCTGTCAAGACAAACAGTATAAAAACGAACAAGACGTTCACATGCCGTTGTAGGCCGGTCCGCCGCCGCCCTCAGGCACCACCCAGTTGATGTTCTGGCTCGGGTCCTTGATGTCACAGGTCTTACAGTGGACACAGTTTTGAGCGTTAATCTGCAATCTCATCCCGTCTCCAGTTTCCAAGGGAACGTACTCGTACACACCTGCGAGCGTCGGAGGAGACAAACAGTGCACCGGTTAGAAAACAGACGTAAAGTCAGCAAGTTAACTTAGTGAACATGTTCATTTTATTCCACATTTTTAGATGTTAAACATAACGAGTGGAACAAATAATCAATGCAGAAACACATCATCATCACAGGCTCTATGATGGTGAGAACAATAGCAATACAACTTCAGATTAGCATTAATAAGTGGGACGTACTAAGTTCCTGCTTTGTGTACAACTACTGATTCACTGTGGGGTTTGGTTTGATGCATCAGATGGTTTTGCTGTATTTCCTGTATCAGATTGCTTCCATTGACAGCGCTGAGAGACCCTGATGTCTTCAACCTTATTTAGACTCACAGAATAGTCAAATATGTCTAATCTATTTTATTGAATAAATCATCATAAATCATGTTTTCTGAAAGGTTTTTCAGAGATAAAAACCTTTTCATCAGCATTGTTAGGTGCACTAAGTTTTATCATGGTTTAAATGACCCACTATAATAATTTTCTAGCACTACTGGTCCCTCAATCAAAACGAAAGAAGATCTTGTGAAGTAGATCACTGCTGATGAAAATCTGACGCGACTCACAGTTTTAAAGTTTTATTCACGTGATGTTTAGTCACGTTCGCTGACTTCCTTTCTCACTTTCCGACTTATCATCTAATGTTTCCTGGAAGTTCAAATATAGACCTGTAGACTGTTCACATGAAAACTCTTCTCTGTCTTAGACGGAGCTGTGTGAATGTGGATCACTGCTCTGAAACAGTCTTTGGGAGGAAGTCGAGGCGAATTATTGGAACTTGATAATTTGATGCTTTTTGGGGGTAAAATAAAATATCTGGCCGTTTATAAAAACTGGGGTTGATTTTGTTGAGCAATGAAGAGTTTTGTTTTTCAAAGAAATCAATCAGTAGAAGCAAAACCAGCGACGGGCTGACTGAGAATTGTAATAGAAAAGTTGGTCGTGCTGACTTTTCATTACCGGGGCAATTGTGAATAATCTCACATGAGTGACCTGATGAGGCCGTGTCGCTCCCTGACGTACAGTCCATTACTGGTTTCCTGATTTAGTCTGAATTGCCTCAGTCTGTCGTCGAGGCTGAAGGCTCGGCTCGCACAAAAACAAGTAACATCGGATGTGTGTTAATACTCCAGACTGAGGAACGAAGCTGAGATGATTAGAAGCTGAACGGTTAAAGCGACTGCAGTTTGTTTTAGTGTAATTTTAGGCATATTTTGAATCTCAGTTATGCTGGACGGGGTAATCTTGAACTGAATTTTCACACTGTCTCCTGTCCAAGCAAAGCGGTTAAAGATCTTTGTGGAGATGTTTCATGACAGAAGCTGCCCAAACGCCTTTACATACATTACCAGTGATAATGAGTGAGATACCGCAGTAAACCGTTGGTGACGTCCTGTATGCCGTTAATGACAGATGAATAAGGTGAGGGTTGAAAAGAAGCGAACCTTTCACCACTTGGAAACCGCTTATATTGATGGATTTAACCCGGACAGACGTGATCACTGTAAGAGGATACAGCTGTCGACTGTCTGCTGCTTTTAGCCCCCAGCAGACTTTTCTGGATAAACGTTCTCATGATCCCTGCCAGCCAACGACTCTGAGCCTACAACTTATTATAAAATCATTAACCCCGCTGACCCACGGCGGCAGCGTGCACCGCTGCTACGTTAATGACTGTCCTGTTTTATCCAATCAGCCCTGCTCTTTTGTCACGGCTCACCTCTGTGGGTCACAAAGACGAGGACCGTCGCTCTGCTTTTAGCTTCTCCACATTAGCGAAGTCACCGAACACCGACAGTAAGTCTCAAAGTTTAAAGAAAATTCAAAAAGGCACACAGTTTCAAATACACAACCAATAAGCTCAGACAGCAAAGTCTGCCTGGCCAGTGCTGATAAAACATTTCTTGTGGACCTGCGTGACAAATGTTTGTTCTGCGGTAATAATTCAGGTGTAGCTGTTTCTGTGCGTTTATCTGGGGACCTTCTATAAACACTCTCTAAATCACTGGAAGCATTTCTACTGCAAACTTTCTTCTGCCTCTGCAGTTTCTGAGACTTTAGTTTGCAGACGTTCAGAACGAACAGCCGCTCCGGGTCAGTCAATTCAGAATAAATGTGAGGTATATCAACGTTTTCTGTTTCCTAATTGAACCTGTCAAAGTCCAGTGTAATAGATCTTCAGCCACACTGTGCTCAGAATGAGACTGTCATTCAAAGAGGAATCTACTGGAGCCTGCAGCATCTGTCCATCAGAGACCAGCAGGTTCCCACCGGGCTGTTTGTCAGTGTTCACTCCCTGACTGATGTTTGGTTGTTTACCACAGAGAGCGTCTGAAACTCTGCTCTCGGCTTTTTGGATTTTCTCCAAATCAATCTGAAGTTTGCTTGAAGTAACAACACGCCCTGGACCTGAGACGAGGGACATGAGAAAGTGCTTCTGACTCGAGTCCTTCACAAAGAAATCCACAGTCCAACAAGGATTTGAGAGAAACTAGAACTACTAGACACTCTGAATGGTAAATTAAAACCTATTGCTGAACCTCATCTACTCAGTCTGGCTCACATGTAGTGCCTTTCAACTTTTTTATACTCATTTGGATTTTTTTTTTTTTAATTGATATTTTAATTAGATTTCTATCAAAATTTTAACTTTTACTGTTGTTATATTTATTTTTTATATAATATTTTATTTTCATTTTTTAAATAAGATTAAGTGTATTTTTTTTATTGTTTATTGTCATTTCTTGTATTGATCCTTTATTATTTGAACAACTCATTTTATTGCAAGTGGTCTCTAAATTCATTTTTGTTTTCCTAATGTCCCTAATGTTCTTAGATCACTTGTTTTAAACGCACTGTATAAATAAAGTTTGATTGAATTCATCCACATGGTTGTCTTGGCAACCACGAGACGGAAGGTCTCATTCTACATGTCATGTTTAATTCTGCTCACATACGGCCACTGAAGAAAAGACAAATTCATGTGACATTTTTGCTTGAAAAATGACGATACGACTATGATATTAAAATATTTTTTCCGACCCATCAACTAATCGTTTCAACTCTAATTAGATTAAATTTCATCCCGCTGAAATCTTGAATAATGCAGGATTATAGTGAATTCAGCTCCCCGCCTCCTAACAAACAGCTTCGGAGTGCTTGTTTACAGTCCTGGTTCACTAAACGCTTCGACTAAAACAAAGAATCGACTTCCTCCCTAAAGTAGGAGAAGAAAGATTAGGTGTTATCTGCTCCCTGACAGGCTGTGTGGGCGATGCTTTGCAGAGGCCGTGATGATGTTACCTGCAGGGCAGAAGCGTTGCTCGGGCCCGTCGTAGATGGCGAGGTTCTGGCCGACCGGGACGCTGTCATCCCTCAGGGTCAGATGGGGGGGCTGGTCCCCCTCGTGGTTGGTGCCGCTCAGGGCCACGGACGAGAGCAGGTCAAAGCTTATCTTGCCGTCTGGCTTGGGATATTCAATCGGTGTACAATCCTTCGCCGGTTTCAGCTGGTTTGCATCAAGGCCTGAGACAGAGCGAGCACGGCCGGTTATGAAATGTTGATTTTCTCTGCTGAGATAAGATGACCTCATACCTCACCTCCAGAGAAAACACTGCAGCTCACCACACTGAGAAGCTAAACCATTGTGTGCACGTATACCACGGTCCCGGTGAATACTCGACTCTGATTGGCTGGAAGGTGTGAATGAACTTCTGATATACTGACTGTGCTGCCTGTTCGCTGCTCTAAATGAATGCGCTATAGCCTGTATCTGAAATGAGCTGCAAACACCTCAACACTCGTAAATAAGATATTCAGATTCTTCTTTTTTCATTTAATTTATTCTGACAGAAAGTGTAGACCTTCAGCGCATCACCTGCGAGTGACCATGGTATACGTGGGATTCTGCCCTTTGAGGTGTCCATTATCAGGACTTAATGGACTTCGCAGAGGCAGCCATTCATGCCTCCACGTCGTCCACTGAGTCCTGATGATCGTCACCTCGTCGGGTTTCGTCTCTTACACACTGTGTACGTCTAAGGTCAAGGACAGCACACTGACTTTTGCTGATGCTATATTCTTTTTACTCAAGCTTTACAACCACATCTGTTTTTCTTGGAATGAACAGTGTAAAGAAGTGAAATCACATTCTGTACAATGAAGCAGTAGAAAATTTAAAAAAAAACATTTCAGGATAAAAACCTTCCATCTTCTTCTGTCGTTTCCATTTTACACAAACACAAATCAAAACAAACGTTCACCAGGCTGTGCGATGATTCTGCTTCGTGATACTCACCACAGTGTTTCAGGGTCCAGGGCTCCTTTCCTCTGAAGATCCAGTAGAAGATCCCGGTGTAGACCATCCCACCGTACAGACCAAAGTAATTGTGGAAGGACGGCCTGATGTTTCTAACTGCATACAGCTCTTTCCACACCCACGAGTTCTTCAGGCTGTCAGAGTACTCAGGTACATGAAGTCCTGGGAGGATTAAAGAAAATAAATCGAAGGATTTTAATTTCTTTTCTGCTCTCGTGTTCTCAGTCAATGTTTTCACTGACTTTGCACATTTGTAGCACAAAGCCTCGATCAATTCTGACCTTGCTAGATGAAGATTTATAAAGTAATAACTGTATTTCAACACATTTCCACGAATATGGAGGTTCACAGTTTCACAGTCAGGTCTGTGGACTCTCCTTATCAACTGTTGAGCTTTCAACTGTCATTTTCCAATTTTGAGCAACAGAAATGACATTGCATTAACAAATATAAAACTGGAGCGGTAGGAGAATCTTTTTGAGGCAGATGACTTCAAATCCTCACTAAACCCAAACTATATTAAAGGATTCAAAGGCTTTATTGTCACATGCAGAGATAAACAAGGTTTCAGCGCAGTGACATTCTTACTTCACTTCATGTCTCTGCCTGGTGCCGTAACTAACTTATTCACAAATATTTACAAGAAAAGAAAAGAGAGGATGGAAAAATACAAACTCACGTTCATATAGACTCTAATCACATTCATCCAAACACACTGAGGGAGACAATGACACTGACCGTCTTGGAATAATGCAGAGATTTGGGTGAAGTAACCCTTTAAGAAGGTATTATTTTTCATTTAAATAGTCTTATTTTTATCATTATGTTTTAGAGAAACAACAATGTCTCCACTGTGCAACAAGGATGGATCATATTTTTGTCTTCTGTTCCCATCGACATTTTTATTGACTTTGCAGTTTTGTAATCAATACACATATTTGCTTTGGACCTCTGCTCAGATTTCCCAGGTTGTTTTAAAGAGCGTTCAGCTACTGACCTTTTCAAGCTGACAAGTGTTTCCACGTCATTCCACCTGATGCGACCCTGCCTTGTTGCAGAGTTGAGTGATTATGTATCTTCAGAGGTAGATCATTATTTCCGTGACGTGGTCACATTATCTCGTCTACATCCTGAATAATAAACCCTCTCGAGCTTTGACCCTCGTGAAGTAACAGGAATAATAAAACAGCCACCGGTGCTACTGTGATTATAATGAGTGGGCGTTAAATCCTGTACCTGTCGTCTCCGAGTCCACGCTCTCTGCCGTGACTTTGGGGAAAATGGCCTCGGCGGCGAGCATGCCGCTCTTCATCGCCGTGTGGGTGCCTTTGATCTTTGGGACGTTCATGAAGCCGGGGCTGCAGCCAATGAGCAGCCCTCCAGGGAAAGTCAGTTTTGGGATTGACTGGACAGAAAGAGGACAAAGTTCATGCACATCATTAACTTTCTTGCGTTCCACTTTCTGAGATATTAAACTTTTCAGCACGTCTGTTCGATGCAACGGATCCTGAGCAAGTCGAGTGTTCACACGTGCACTGGTGTCCTGGTTATGATTCAGGTGTTGGAGTATTTCTGGGTGCAGATACTATTAACTCACTCCACAAGGCTTTTACACGTTTCTTACTGTTGAGTAAATCGGACATTTCCTACAGATTAATAAATTGCGTCATTTTAAACACAGTGTTGAGTTTCCATCTGCTGTTGTAACCAGGATACAGGGTCATTTAAACACCTACTGGATTTTACCAGACATGAAGCAAATATCATGTGAAATTATGAGGCATGTAAACACAACAACATTAAACTACCCAGAAACAGAGCTGTGTTATGTTATGCTAACATCGTACTGCTGTAACTTTCATTTAATTCTTCACAGTGAAACATTTCTAAGTGGCTACCTTCCCCCCGTTCGTGCTCATGTGGCAGATAAAGGCTTGTTATCATTAGAATACATGAGAATTATTAAAATGAGGCTCCAGATCAGACTGATCAAAGTAACCAAACACACAGTAATGTGTTGGTCTGTTGTCGTTCAGCTGTAACAACACTGATGTTTGCTGAGTAAATTAAACTCTAAATTTAGAATTCGGCTGATGGTTTTAATTAAACATGAAAGCAGGAATGACTTTAAACAGGCCCTGTAGGGACCTGGCTGCTCTGATGGAGTCACACAGAGCACAAACAAACACCTTTAGTCCTCTATTAGTTTTAAATTACACAGAACATGCCTGGCTGGACATTTACCTGTAATCCTCCTTCGTTCAGCGCCCGGGCTCCGTATGCAATCCTGGTGCCTCCCTCCAGGGTCGGAGCTACGGAGGAGTGATGCTTCCAGCGCTGGAACTCCCTGAAGGGGCTCAGGTACGGGTTGGAGTAGTCCAGACCGACCTGGAGAGGGAAGAAATGTCCAGAGTCAAACACAACAACAACAAGTGGACAGATACAAAATGGAAAAGGTTTCTGATTTATTAGGACATAGGCTAAAAAAATGATTGATCCCTCCTCATCACTATTACATTTTGAAATACTGACAACCAGAAGAAAAATAACTAAAAGATGAGTCTACTAGTCATTCAAGTCATCGCGTCTCAAGTCAAGTCACGAATCTTTGACTTTCAAGTCCGAGTCGAGTCTCAAGTCATTTATTTCAAGTTACAAATCATCAGAACAGTCACGATGACTCGAGTCCACATCTCCGTAAATTAAGTATCTAAATCGTGATTTTATTGTTCTCGATGTCTCCAGAAGTTGCTTGTAGGTCCCCAACAGCACATTCAAATTACAGGACATCATTTATGGAGACAATAACGTGTCATCATGTCGCTAACAAAGTCCACAGTGCAGGTTAGAGGAAAGACTCCTTTCGTCCCTTTGGGTTACCTTGTGATCAACGTCACAACTGACCAAATTGCTAGATGACTGAGGCAAATTTATCAGCCGCCTGCTTATTCTACCAGCATTTGGCGAGTGGCAGGTGCTGAATTTGTCTCCTGCCTGTGACGAAGAAAACAGAAGAAATTTGGAACCCCCAAGACTCTTCAGAGCTCGACGTCTGGCCAGATTCACTGAGAATAAAGGCGTCAGTCAGTCAGGGAGGTGAAAAGCTGCCAGAGTGATTATTGCTCCGTGTGGTGTCACTTAATCACTAATGACAAAGAAAATTACTTTCGCCATACTGTGAACTGCCAGGTGTAAAGCTCATATTGCACATCACCTGGCTAATATACGTTTGATGAAATTGTAGTAGCAGCATCATGCTGTTCAATGCTGCAACATAAAACCCGACCTGCTCCAGAGTGCATGTGCCTAAAAACTGGGATTTACTTATTAGCAAATCATCCAACAGCAGACAATCAGGACACAGCTGGAGCTGCCTCGAGACAAATCATTGGATGTGTGTTGCCTTCAGTGCTAAACTCAATTACTGCTCAGTGGAGAAAGCATCGCAGCAAACATTCCCTCATCTCGTCTGTCAGAGCTCGAGAGAGTCCGCTAACAGCAGCGGCAGCACCTGTAAGACAGTCTGACGCTGTAATCACTCTCAGTCGCTGCCGGCTGGCGTCCTGCTGTCACATCTGTTCATATCATTATCAGAAGGTACAAAGTGTTGGTGTAACAGTGAACAAATCACAGTTCAGTGTGTATGCACCCTGGTTTTGGGGTGACAATTCAGTATTTTTTCCGTACAGGATGAAAACAAACAATCAGAGTAATTAACTTTTTTTCTCATTTATTCTGAGAAACAGCAGCTTAATAGCCATAATTCCTGAACAACTGCAGCTTGTGCTTGTTTATACGTGGCAGGTGGTCAGAATGAAGTTTGTCCAGCCAGATGTTTTTCCCCCCAAAACTGAAAAATGTATTCAAACTAAATTATATATTCAGACTGTTTATTTGTGTAAGGTAAAAAAATGCTCTTTAAATTATAAGGATCCCTAATTGACAGGAAGTCAGTCGAGGGAATCTGGGATCTTAATACCATTTTGTATCTGAACAGTACAAGAGGTGCGGCCCTGCAGACATGGGATGGGTTACATGAGACCAAAGGTTTAGGAAACTCAGGTTTGGACTGACTTCAGTCACATATCTCAGCTATTAGCACTTCTATAGCATTAGCTACTGCTTTAGCACACCCCAGATCTGCAGTGAGAGGCTCCCTGGATGCTGTCGGGGGAAGGACTCACCTTCTTGTCTGTTTTTGTCTCATCATTACGCTAACTTGACAAATTTGGGTGACGCTGTCGTGAACGAGCATGTTTGAAGTGTTTCTACAGACATAAACTACGTCAGTTGACCCATGTTCTGCTACAGTTTGACACTAATCTTTGTGATTTTTTTTCTATAATGCTGTTCAAATGGCAGCACCGGCACATAAGCCCGGGGCTAAAACTCGCACTTTTGAATTTATTTGCCATAAATAGACGATTCTGACAGTAACGGTTGGGCTCACACCGCATACTAAACTTAAGAACATCCTGCACTGAAGGGTTCAGGATGAATACATGTACCGTTTCACCCCCAACACAAAGCTCGCTCACTCACCACTAAGCCCAAGGCCACCAGCGGCTCCCCTTCATTGAGATGATACAGGAAGGATCCTCCATACGTGTTCCGGTTCAGGGGCCAGCCCACAGAATGCTCCACTCTGCCGGGCCTCCACTTCTTCTCATCAATCGACCAAACCTACAAACACAGAAAAGAGGGGAAGTTATGAAAAGGTTATTGTGCGACAGTAGATGTCAAGATAAGATAAACGTGATTGTGAGTTGGTGCATTTATGTTTTCTACTGTGACTTAAATCAAATCACGAACAAAGGATGGACTCTGCTCATCGGGATCATCAGTCATACCGGGTCACACGTATACGACACTCTCTCCATCATTAGGTTGATGTGCACCGATACTCTCCATTTACCTCCTTTAGGCCGATGGCGTAAGTCTGGGGTTCACAGTTCTCCCGCAGGTTGAACTGCTTGTAAAGCTGCTTGGCCAAGTGTCCGTGACAGCCCTCCCCGAACAGCGTGACTTTAGCATGCAGCTCCATCCCTCGCTCGAAAACATCCTGCAGCAAGAGAGCAACACAAACAGAGTTCGGTTCTGTCAGTCACTGTTTTTATAGAAGACATCATCAGTTGGTATATTCAGACAGAAATGATGATGAAATGATGCACTTCTCAGGGACAGCACCACTCTTTCACTGAAGCAACACTCAAACTGCTCTTTTTATTTGACCCATTACAGATAAAGGAGGTCAGTTAATGGACATTTTCATGCTTGATGCCTCAACACAAGTGTGTGTGTGCTCCTGCCGGTTTCCATCATCTTTCTATCCTTTAAAAGGACGAGATGTAACCAAGACAAGCTATTAATGTGTCACTTCCACATTTAACAGAATGGCCTGCGTTTGTAATTCCCAGCTGTATTGTTAAACACACAGACGGCACAGTACCTTCGGTGAGCCATCCTTGGCGATGCCGACATCATTGGTAGCGATTCCTTTTACACTTCCATCTTCATGAAACAAAACCTTGACAGAGGTAAAGATGGATGAAGGTTAAAGCTTGGAGCTGTGAAGCAGTAACAAGTTTAAATAAAGCAACTAAAACTCATTCAGAGGCACATTTGCTTTGATGACTGGATTATATCAGGTTTGGCTCACTGATGTAGGTATAATAATCTACAACAAGTCAATAATAATCATTCCAATTCGGGATGCACCTTTATCTGCCTCGGTATCAGACGATATGCTTTCTCTCTTCACGACTCAGGCAACGTGCCGAGTGGTTGGTTTTCAAACAAAAGTAAAAGAAGTTGCGGCCGTCACAGACCACAGTGTTGCCACAACACAGAGCCGTGAACAATGGCTTTGCTCTAATGGAGTCCAGGCCCACACTCTGCACCGCGACCTCTCTGAATCCCTTCTATAAAAAGGACAGAACAGGGCAGAGTCCACTCAGCATGACATACTGAGGCGATTCTGGAGGAAAATAAACCAGAGCGGCCCAGAAGAGGGGAACAACACAGCAACTAAAAGCTTTATTCCATATTTTATTGTCTTTCTGATCTCTTTTACATTGAATTACATTAATTTATGTTACAGAAAGAGAAAGTCTTTGTTGGGCTAAGCCCTGAAAAACTCCCCTCACTGAGTAGGTAGTTGTATAGAAGGATGAAAAGGCTTCTGAAGGAGTTGCTTTTTCAAAAAGGTTGGTTATATCAAAGCGTGTTTTATAATTTGTATGATTGAATTTGTGCTCATTCACAGTGAAGTGTAATGAAGGTCTGAATGCTTTAAAACAGCTCAGTTGTTCTGTAATGAGGAGGACTTCTGTGGGTCTTTACCAAAAAAGAGAGAATACATAACAACAAAAACACAAATAAAAATATTGCTATCGGCCCAGAATTTCCACATTAGTGCCTCCACAGATCCACTGAACTAAAAACCCACTGAAACCCTCAAACATCAGGCTTTTGTGTGCACTGGGAATGTGCACACTCTGCATTCACAACCAGGTCAGATGACTCTGCAGGAGACACAGATTCTACCGCATGTGATGACGCATTATCAACATCGGCGGGTGGCGGGTAAATACATGATAAGGATGTTCTATTACAGGTCACAGTGTTGGAGGTGGAGCCCCGTTTGTTCCATGAAAGATGCTCGGTGGTGTTTAAGTCACAAAAGCTCGACTTCCCACTGTGAAAGTATCTGGGTCACCGACCGAGCCGGCTAACTTCCTGGTTTAGTGCCCGGCTGACTTAAAGGGGGATAAATAATTTCATCTCGACTTTCCAAATGCTATAAAAGGTTTAAACAAACTTTCCTCACTGGTTCAAACTCAGACCAGTGGTGGAGGACTTGTAGTCGCACAGTCCAACCACTAAAACACTGAAATATAATAAGACCAGTGGCCTCTGAGATACGACACACCTGTAGAGGACGAAGAAAAGTGTGTTTAAGTAAGCTGCGTCTCACCTCAGCTGCAGCGTAGCCGGGATACAGCTCCACCCCGAGCTCCTCGGCCTGCTCCCCCAGCCAGCGCACAAAGTTCCCCAGCCTCACAATGTAGTTACCGTGGTTCACCATGGGCAGACCTGCAGACAGCGGAGTGGTCCGTCAATATCACAGGTAGATTCACATAACTGAACCAAAAAAAACAGACTTATGGAAAAGTTGCATTTGTGTTTATAAATTGATTAGAATTCAAACAATCAAATAATCTGGCTGACATTAAGTTTCCTCTCTTCTTAGTGGTGCGACGGCTCACAACCTGCACACCACCGAACTAAATGACCTTTTATTTCAGTATTTTACCGTTTTAATTAGACTTTTTAGAACCAAAGAGGACTTTACCTGGTAAAATGGGGACAGGAATTCTGTATTTCTCTGTTAAAATGCTGAACACATCTTCAGTCACTGGAGTGTTCAGGGGCGCCTGAGGTAAGAACAAAAAGGGCGTCGTTGAGAGTTTGACTTCATAAAGACTGGTGTGTATAATCTTATAATCAAATAACACTTTACATTAATATTCAGATCTACATTTCCAACATTTACACAAATACAGACATATTCATACCCAGAGTAGGTGAATCATCTGTATACCAGCATGTACAGTATGTGTAGCTATGTTATATTTAGCATTGCAGACAAAACTGTCACATAACACATTGCACAATACACAACAACACGGAGCACCTGATGTAACCGACCCTGGTGGTTCACAGGAAGGGCGTCCTCGACCAACCCAAAATACCAAACTCACGAAGAAGAAACGTTGAAGAAGACACTCACCCCTCGTTCCTTCCAATCAGGAAAGAGCTCGTCGAGGGCGGTGGGCTCCAGACAGGCTCCTGACAAGATGTGCGCTCCGATCTGCGAGGCCTTCTCCACCAGGCACACTCGCAGCTCCTTCTCATGTTCGTTGGCGAGCTGCTTTAGACGAATGGCTGCTGAGAGACCAGCAGGGCCCCCGCCTACGATCACCACATCGGCCTCATCGGCAAATCTTTCCATTTCGACCCCTGAGAAAGGACCGTACGAAAGACACACTGAGCATCTCGAGCGAACGGCATTCTGATTAAGATTTTCATGGTGTGTCATGTGTTTTTCTAATAACACTGAAACAGCAGAATTTCACACCACAGATAAGCAGATTTACACAGTATGATAACTGTCATTATTCGTTCCACGGTATAACACTGCAGCCCTGTGTGGCACACGGCAACGCCTTGCACCAAAAAGGAAAGGATTTGGCAGGAGTCAATACACTTAGTGAAACAATGTGTGAGATTTTTTGCCTCTCAAACTTAATTTCAATTGAAAAACTTGATTTCAACAGATACACGTCTGATTCCCTGTAGGTCGACCTAAAGTAGGCAACAGCATCGTCCACTAAACAGCAAAGGAGAAATCTGATGAACTCTAAATTTGGAATAACGCTTTAAGCCTGATCAGATTTCACACTACCAAAAAACTTAAGCTCAAACTCATGAACTAAGAAGCTTATATCAATCCTTTCCAAACTTAGTGCTCCAACAAGTCCTCAGTGTGTTCTCTCTTTCTGTAACCATCCATTTTCTGAACACTTTCAGGCATGTTCTAAGTGAAAGGTGAACTTTATCAGATAACTCGGTGTCTTACCTTCCCATCTTGGATCTTTCTCTCGAGAATGGATGGTGTAGTGTGTTGTGATCCGGGGTGCTGACACAGAGGAGCATGTCCGTCTGTTTAGTGTTGTGTACAGCTGAGGCGCAGCATGATCTGTCTGTATGGTCTTCAGTGCCCTGATACACCTGTGGGCTGTAAGAGACAGTTAAGGCCAGTTCAAACTGGGTGCCATGTGTCTGTGTACTGTACAGATAAGTGTGCAGGCTGGTTTAGTTCAGCCTGATCTGCTTCTCACATGATAAAACATTCATGAAATACACTAAAATGACAACAAATAAAACCATAACATTTAAGAAAGGTACAGCAAGAACACTTCTATAACAACTCAACAAACACAGGACACACAAAAAGCTATTTTTAGTAGCTAATGTAGGGGAAATGCAAAGCAGCTGTCACACTGCAGAGCTGCAGCAGTGAGTTAGCATCATGCTAGCTAGCTAGCAGAGTTGAATGTATAACTTAAGCTGAGCTAAACTCAAAGCTACGAATAAACATCTTTTATAGACAGAAAAACGTGTTGTATAACTTTCCTAACAAAGACAAACTGCTTACAACTCAGACGAATCTGCAACCTGGATACATAAACAAGGACAAGGACACTGTTCGAGTGACCCACATCTGGGTTCAACTTTAACCTACATATTAGCTTGACGCTAGCTAGCATAAATGAGCTTGCTGGACTGTTTAGGCAGAGGCTAACGCTAGCCACTTTGGAAAGCCTAAAAACAAACTTAGGCACAAATATAAAATGTTCACCACCTTCTATATCTGTTTGTAGTAAACATACAAGCCTCGTAGCGACAAGTGACAACACTGTCGGTGAAGTGAAGTTAACTGTAGAAGCTTTTAGAAGTCCAGCTCAGCAAGATCTCAACACGTTAGCTAACAAGCTATTAGCAGACGTACCTTTACTTGAATATCTGCTAGCTGGAAACATCATGTGTCGGCTAGTGTGAGCTCACTAGCAGCCAGCGGGTTGTGCCTCTGAGAATCAGCCGAGGTGAAGTTGTGTTTTCACGTCCCTGCCAGTGCAAAGGTTGTGTAACCCGCTCTGCAAACACAACGCTCAGCCAGCGTACCTTACAAAATACGTCTCATAACACGCACGTTGGGGAGCGTCGAAAGCTGCGCTGCTGCGGCGGCGGCGCTCATGAGTCTGAACGGAGCGGTAACTGCGCAAATGTAGATCTGTACACGTCCGCCACTGTCCCAGTTAGTTAACAGCTGAGATGGTTACGTGAAGATATCAAGTGTGTTATAGGAGTCATCCCAGGTGACTGTACACAGGTGACTGTATATACAGGTGACTCCAGGGTCAAGACATCAGACATGTTGAGTTTAGGCTGCTGAAATCAACTTTTTATTTTAAATGTATTTAATTTTATGAGTTTTCTCAGAAGAATTTCTCTATTTCTTTATCTGTCAGAAGTTAATAAGAGACAGGGGATTTATTTTAAAAGTTAAAAGCTCACACTAAAGCGCTGAAGTGTAAATGAGTGTATAGTGTTCATGAACTAACAGTACATATTATTTGTTCCCATCCTTTTTGACAACACGGACCAGACGTGAGCTTTAGTTCTTCTGACGGCCCGAGAGAGGGGTTCTGTTGAGATATATGAATATATGAAGCGCAGTAAAAGCATATTGAAGCCAACACTACTGTGCAATGTGCATGAAAATGTAAATACGTTTATAATAATATGTATAAAGTGGAGTCTCACAGCCGGGGGAGGAAGCTGCTCTGTAGTCTGGTGGTTTGGCAGCAGAGACTTTGTGTACTTGTGTATTTCTGTATCTGTTGTGAAGACTGCGGCACACCTGTCACACAGGTGTTTGTGTGTTGAGCCATGGTTGTCTGGTCTTGTTTGGAGTGCTTGGTCGGATTCAACATGCTTTCAAATGGATCGTTACCTTGACAGCAACCTAAGCATAATCTGTGGACTGTGACCTGGAGAGACGGCCCTAATGTGGACACACCTGTTGCCAAAAACCATTAAGTTTTCCTTTTCTCTCATAGCAGAAAGGACCGGCTACTGCGACAGCCCTGTGTCGTAAAATTACAACTAAACAAACCTTTCAGACTTTGACTGAAGCACTGCTCTGTGTGTGACCTTCACTTTAACCAGAGCAGCTCATATTTTAAAACGATATCTTCACCTTTCCACGAGAATTACTTTTGAATATACTTGACACAACGCTACATTTTGAAGCAGTGAACTAAAATACAGATTTATTACTTCAACACTTCTCAGAGGCAGAAACGATTTTCACTCTGCTCCATTTATCTGACAGCAGCAGTGACGAGTGACGGACACTATGATCGATTTATTAAATATAATGCAAGGTAGAAGATAGATGAGCTGTATGTTTCTGATTCTGTTGCCGTAGCAACCCTCTGATGGCCACATGTTCCACTGAAGGTTAACGAACATGTCCACTCGCTCAGTGTCCACCCTCTAATGGTCTCGTTTATGCATCATTAGTAGGCACTCTTTATTTTATTTATTAATATTTATTTATTCATTTAGTTTAGCTTTAGCTTTAGACTCGATTGTGCCAACACAGCGTTTCTCAGTCGGCCTCTGTCCTGCTGTTGTTTCCTCTTTTGGACTTCATGTAAATATTAACTAAACTAATTACTGCGTTCTACTCGTCTCTCCTGTTGGGAATTCACTTTTCTAATCAATGTAATTCATATGTTGGCTGCAATTCCTCTGCTTTCACTCATTTAAATTTTGTTAGTCGTACATGGTACGCATGAAGAAATAAGCGATATGAATCAAATAATAAACAAGTCCCCAGGCAGACAAGAGGCATACAGTATTTATTTTCCACATTTCAGTCAAGAAAAACCTTTGTAATTCATTTTTTTTGTGGCACACAAGTCAATACAACAAATTAAATGATAACACATTAAAAAAAAAAACAATTTCCCAGAACAATATTAATCGTAAGCCTGCAGATATTATGAATATATCTCAAGCGAACTGCTGGCTTCTCTGCCTCTTCAGCATGTGTAGAAACGCAAACACAAACGGCACATACGATGTCTTCACAAATCATTGTTTAAATAAATTACACAGCTCTGTGTTTGCTATACATTCAGACATTTACAATGTTTGAGAAAGTCCATTTCCACAGGAATTAATAACTCATTGAACAACGTATGCACAGGAGAGTTTATGATCGCTGTACAAATGTCTCAGAGGTCAGAATGACTGTACAGGCTGAGGTCACTGTGTAAAAAGATGCGGTGGGCGGTGAAGCGAGGCTCGAGCCCACAGACCAGCTGGGGAACCTCTCGGCACGATGTATAAAACTATTTAAACCTGCTACCTGTGTAGCTGCAACCCACTCGCCCAGCTTCCTGTTTGTACCGGCCATCAGTGAGTACATTCTTTGTTTAACATGTTGGAAATATCTCAGACATTACATTCAATATTTCCTACTACTCTAAACGCTCTGAATTGCTGAGATGGATGAACCTGAATCACATTTAAAGCCTTCAGTGTTTTTTCAGTGGCATTTTTATGATATTTCATATTTTTCTGAGTCATTTCTAATATTTTCTTGACAAATAACTTAAAGGTCATATTAATAACATTTGTATATCTTTTTTTATTTTTATTATACATCTACAGAGCTTGTAAAAAGAAAAAGTGCAGAAAAAAGTCTCTGTTTTCCTTAAAAACAGTTTGGTGATTTTAAATTTTAAAAATGTAGTCGAGTCCATGATGATTGTTGTTTATGTTTATGTAAGAACACTGGTGTCTGTGTTTCATCAGCAGTCGAGAGTCGTGGTAGTTTCCAGTTTGTAGATAAAAAGGTACAAATGGCTGAGACGTACAGCAACAGGCCGGACGCACTCGATGCGTCTGTCGTGCGTGGCGGCGGCGGCGTTGCTGCTTCAGCGCAGCTCCTGTTGGCCATTTCTGTTTCCATGGAGCTTGACTTTGATAATTATCGATGAATGTGATGACGTGATTTTCCTTTATCCTGCTGAAAGAGCAAGAAACTGTTGTGTTGTGTTGTCTGTGAAGGCGATGGAGGAGGGCAGACGGAACATTTAGTGACTGGAAGTCATCGATAACAACTTCAAAATTAAAAAATGTGGCGCGAGTTTAGCTCAGCTGAGGCTTTGTCCTCGCTGCAGCGGCTGCAGGTTCGAGTCCCGGCCTGGGGCCCTTTGCTGCGTGTCACTCCCCCTCATGCTGTTTCCTGTTGTATCATGAGCCATTCTGTCAATAAAGCCATGTAAAGGCCAAAAAAATACCAAGAGGAGGGAAGTTTATGGCAGTAAATGTACAGTGCAAGTCTCCCAAGAAGAACTTCTGTTTGTCGCTGTCCCAGCTGATATCCAGGCTACTGAAGTTCTTTGTTCGAGGCCGGCGGTCCGGCTGCGATGATGATGGATCGTGGCCGGCTGTGAACCGCAGCCCCGTGCGTGTTAGCCGTTACACAGGAAGAGACGCTGGCTGGAGCGAGGCGTTAATCTGTCGAGGTGACTCTCTGATGACACTTCACACAGATCTGTGTAGATCTAGATGATCTAGATGAGCTCATTCTTTTGTGTGAATAAGTGTGTGTGTGTGAGTGTGTGTGGCACTGTCTGCTTCTGCGAGCACACTGACAGCACTGTGTGCTGCTTCTGTTGCTGCTGTGTGCACATGGTGATGTCATTGTATCCGTCGGTGGCGTTTTCCACGGGGGTGAGCTTGGTTAGCGTGCTTGACTTCTCCAGCGGATCCCCGGCGGCGAGGCCGGGGCTGTTCTCCGGCAGGGGCCACATCTCCTGCCAGGTGAGCGACGGATGATGAGCCGCGTGGCCGCTGAGCAGGGGTCTCTTCTGTCTGTAGTTGGCCCACACCTGCAGGATGGTCTCTTTGAAAGGCCGCGTGGTCAGCGTGTAGAGGATGGGGTTCAGGGCGCTGTTAATGGGGAGGATAAATATGACCACCCAGGAGCTGATGGTGCCTGAGGAGGGAAACGCACAGACAGGAAGAAGTAAATAGTCTGAACAGAGTCTGTCTTTAAAGATTATTAAATGTGGTCGTGCGTTTGGAGAATATTGAACATAAAGTCCTTGTATCAAAGCCATCTATGCAATTGGTAAAAAGCCTTTTATCACAGCAGGGGGCCTAATTAGGGAGCCGCAGCTCACCGGGTTGTTGATGTAATGGATTCTGCAGAGCACTAAACGGTCATTTGGGTTTACAGTGCAAACTGAAAACAATGAGGGGGCGACGGTAAAATGCACTTCATGCAATACTTTTTGAAAAACCTTTTAAAACTTGGTGCAAACACCTCTTAAACTTGGAAACGTAATAACATACAGAAAATTCAACATTTTAAAGAAATACTCCATTTAAAAGTCGGTTCTGAGCACTTCTGTCCCTGCAGGCTCGACACGTGGCTCTGAGAGCAGATGTTGTCGCTCAGCGCTTCATGTTCTGACAACCTCGGACACATTAATCTGTACGTGTCATATACACCATATTGACATTTACATGTATACCACCGGAGTTTCACGCCAGCTGGTGGAAGTAAAGGTGGTGGCATGGTGGGTGAAACGGCTGTCAAGCCAGTGACCACTGTCCGAGATGTGTTTCAACATCTGTCAGCATGAAACCACTGGATGTTCTTAACACGACGATAGAAAGCAAGTAAGACAAAACATTATTGTTTTTTGCAACATAAAGAAACACGAGGTTGCTACAGCAGGAAATGTAGTTTCAGCATCGCCGTAGTTTGTGGAAATGTATGTTGCCAATATTTAATCTGGTTATTGGGTGGTGTCACAACGTGGCTATTTCCTTATTTACACTTACGCTTATATACTTCTGTGTCATAGCTCAAAGCTCACTTTAAATTTGTACCTCTGCCTTCATTTATTTGAATAAAGGCTGATGTTTCGGCCACTTTTAGCCTTTTTACTCTCGGAGGTAAAAATTGTGTGCAGGAATTTCTATTTTTCATTGGAATAGCTCCAAAGTTTAGTTGGAAATGGCACATTTGGCAATTTACCGGCAAAGCAACACATATTTAGATCAAACTGAGCCTGAGAATCAACAACTGAGAAGTTTCTTTGGCCATTGCGTTTAATGGAAACCAAGATTTGCGTCAGTGTGTGAAAAGAAGCACACTTCAGCAGGTCACAAACTGTCAGAGCCACGATGCAAGCCCACCGACGGGATGTATTCAGTACTCAAACTGTCGACTTTCGGTGCAGTATTCCTTCACGTGGTTCGAGCATTTCTACTGTACCGGGAATCTCCACCTGCAGCAGTGAAAGGATCTTGAGGATGAAGATGGGGATCCAGCAGAGGGAGTCGGTGATGACGATGGAGAAGAACCTTTTGGCGATGGTCACCTCCTTCTTGATGTGGTTGCTGTATTTGGTGGTCTGAGTCCCTGTTCTCTGGATGTTATAGAACATGCTCGCGTAGGACAAGACGATGATGAGGAACGCCACCAAGTTCAGACCTGCAGAGAGACAGCTGGTTAGTTTCTGGACTGACACACAACTGCAATAGTTCCCTTTAGCACTGCGGACGTGGAGGTTTGCATCCACATGGAAATAAATACAAATACATTCAATAAATAATGAGACTGTGGTTTTAAAAATAAAAGCTTCAGGGAGGAAGTTGATGAAAAACACAACACAAAAAAGCTCAAAGGGACGACTGCAAGAGCAGATTCCCACCCAGGAAAATGACGATGGAGTAAACATGAGCCCAGAGCGTCTCCGGCTGCTCGGAGTGCAGCGGGAAGCAAACTCCATTGGTTCCGTAGAAGTTGCGAAACAGCCCCTTGCAGACCAGCGGCAGGAAGGCGACAATGAAGCCGAACACCCATATCCCCAGAAGGATGCTGACGGTTCGTCGCCATCCAGGCGTCAGGTAGCGGAAAGGGTAGACGATACAGATGTACTTCTCCAGAGTGAGGTAGGTGAGCAGAAGGACCGACACCTCCGTGGACAGCATGGCCAAGGAGCCGATGACCTGACACTGGCTGCTGTCCATCCAGGCTTGGGCGTGCCGGTTGTACTCGCCGCGGAACTTCAGATCATACGCGCCGATCATGAAAAGGTAGATTCCCATCAGCCCGTCTGCACCTGCGAGGAAGAGGAGCCCAAAATTAGAAAGTATTCAGATTGTAAAGATGACCCTGAACACCGAATAAAGAGATCGACACGGTCTAATAAAGCAGGTCTCGTTCAAAGAAACGGCTTCGAAGCGAGAACAGAATCAAACCAAACACGGTAATGAAAGGCTTCCTGTCTGTGATATGGAAATGGATGGAGACAAGCAGAAGATAGCAGCCACTCAACTTACATGAGAAGAAGAACGGAGGACAAACCACTAGATAACGTCAAGATCACTGGAGGAAGTTAATTGGAAAGAGCACAGAGAGCAATTTGCTTTGGCTGTCAAGAGAGAAAGACTGAAACACCGTCGCTGAACAGGATCTAAAAATAGTTCTGTATCAGGATGCCGATCGGATGAATATACAGTAGCTGCGTGGAAACTGTACAGCGAACTCCCAGAAATTAAATCAGTTTCCTTGTTATCATTCTGCACAGTGTTTGATCTGAACCCCGCAGAACAGCTCAACCGTAATAAATTCAACCCCTGGCGACAGTAAACATGTAGGAATACAACGGTGGAATGATAACTCCCGGTCAGTTTCAGATGTATAAATGATGTGTTTACACAGAGGGACTGCATGTGCAGCTGAACACACACACACACACGGTGTGTTTTCCTACGTATGGACGCTCAACGCCCGCAGGCTTCTATCAGCTGAAGGTCATAAATCAATGTGATAAAGAGAACAAGAGGAAAAGGACAATTTGGGAGAAACTGCATTTGGATCATTCATCTTTTAGCACAGCAAACGTCTCAAGTGATGATTTATGATCTGTGATGTATGAAATGTGGTTTAAAGGATCTGTTTCTTGGCAAGAGTGAGCGACATCCTCATATCGAAAGGACTGAATATGTCAATTATCGGTGGCTCCTAAATCCTCAAATATCACAGTTTCCCCCCCGATCGCACAAACAAAGAGGAGCGCTCGGAAAAGAGACGCTGGGTCTTTCCTCTGGTGGCCGACTGCTGCTGCTGCTCGCTCGCTTTTCACCGGGAACAGCTGAAAAAAAGATGCTGGCTCAGAAAATAACGTTACGTAGACACGGGCCTCGAGTTGGTTATCGCAGCTTAGCTTAGCATAAACGCCTGGATCTGTCCAAAGCTAACAGAACTTATAAACCAGCACCTCTGAAGTGGGTTTGGTGCCTGACGAACTCTTCATCAGGACCACTGACCTCCTGCAAACTCCACTAGATCCAACTTGCCCCATAAATGGTGAACTTTTTTGTTTTTAGCACTTTTGGCTGTTTCTAGTTTGTATTCTGGTGCTATAATTTTTTGGTAACATGACAAAAAATGCAAACCAGCTTCACATTACTGAACTCAGCTGTCATCTATGAATGGCTGCAGGGTTTGAGGATGCTGCAGGAAGAGACTGGCTTTGGTTATAAAGGTTAAAAAGGAATATTTCAGGGTTTTAAACGCACAGCTAGTGGACAGACCGTACTGTCTGTACACCCACATCTCTGCTATCACGCTGGTGGGTTTTAATCCACACAGATGTTTCGCCTTCCCTGCCTTTCAAAGTTTCCACACTCAAAACTCTCGCCTACAAAAAGCTAAAACTACAAAAGAAAAAGTAATGAAAGCATCTCAGTCCCACACATTATCTTCCTTCACACCTACTTTCTCTGCCCTTGGCAAACTCATCACAGTGTTTTGCTGACGGCCTCCATGTTCTGAGGAACTCGCCGCTGCTTCATCAGTCACTATTTAATGTTCAGCTCTTTGATAATATAGAAAAAATTCATTATTCAAACCCTCTTGATAGTATTTCCTTTGATATGGAAGCAACATTAAAGCTCATCAAAAAGCATCATTTATCAGACACACATTTCATCATTAAAGCGTCTTCTTATGTGTTTATTTATCTGAATATTCCTCACGTGAAAAATTAATGTTGCATCGGAGGTGAAGCTTTGTTGTGCATTTCCTACATGATGCTCACCTTTCAGAGCCGACACATGCCTTTAAACGCCTTAATCAACGCAGTGACGCAAAATACTTTTATATGAAATTGCCATGAGTACATCAAAGAGTTAAAGATTAAAGTTAACCACCGGCTGACTCGACTGGGATCAAAGCTGCTGGATACGCTCGCAGGGCAGCGAGGATGCAGGAGGCCAGCGCTCCGCTGCCCGGACCGACTTTAAACAGAGAACAATTGGTGCGAGGAAAGGAAAGGTTAGCTACAGAGAGGCAGAGAATAATAGGTGATAAATGTGTGAAATGATCCTACAGACGAGCCGTTCACAGCTCAGGAAGTTAACTCCAGCTCTGAACCACGAGCTGCACGTCTCTGCTTTGTTTCTGCCTGCGTGGACAGAAACAATCCACTGTTGTTGAAAATAAACACACACACACACAAAAAGAAAATTGCCTGCGTTGATTGACTTAAGCTCTGTTTTGTCTGGTCTCCGCCACCAGGAATAAGTGCGCCGCTGTCTCCAGTGTAATTCCGGTAATAAACTTTTAAAGGTCGACATAATCCTCCGCACGACTTTCATTATGGATGCAGCAGGAAAAAGAGCAGATGTCCACAATAACAGTTCTGCTCTGCATACGCTTTGATCTCAGCTGCTCTGAGGCTTATTGTGAGTCCCTGCAGGAGCCAAATCCCAGCATATGCATACAGTTCTATACATATACAATAGTGTGACATTTGTTCCTTACGTATTTTGTGTTTTTATGTTTCTGTGCAGCTGCTAGTCAAATATAAATAAATAAATCCCCTTCTGGGAATAATAATTGTGAATTTAACATACATCCATTCCCGTAGCAGCCAGCTCCTTTAAACGTGGATTTGTTTGCTTTATATTCTCTTCAACAACACGCTGTCACGAGTTCACGTTCATCCTGTGACTCTTAACGACACAGGGAGACTCGAGACGAATGTGAATCAGAAGCTGCAGGAAAATGCATCTCACGATTTGTTGTAGCACACATATCAAACCTACCTGAGCGGCGTCGGTATCTTTAATCTTTTAATACCAATTCTGCTTTAGGAACGTTTTCTCTTATCTGTATGCCATCACGTAGCTAAGCTGTAGATCTGGTTGCATATCCAAACACCACACGGATGGAGATATATTTTACAGTCAGTCAATACATTCTTGTAAAGTAGTTTCAGCAACTCGGTTTTTGCAGAAATCAGGTGAAATATACTCCAAAAATAAAAAGAAACATTGGGAAAAAGCCGTAAATCAAACCGAGACCAGGATTGTTATCTCGGTAGAATATTCCATCGAGCGCCGGCTTCACAGGGCGCTTATCCTCCAGCAGTTACCACGATTCGTGCCAATTCTGTGTTATGAATAATGTCTTTTACGTCTGGATGGCAGATTTTTCGAATGAGATTTTGTGACTTTTACACTTAAGTTTTATTCATGAGGACATCCAGCCGTGTGTGTAATATGAAGTCGGCGCTGATTAATCACTCTGGGAACTAATTTCAAACTTCCTGCTGAGTTCATGTTTGTTTACTTCACAAGCAGGAAACTAAAGTTCTTTGCGTTCCAGAGATTATGGAGAATATAACGAGTGCTTATCAGGCCAACATAAAATATGTGCTACTATTCACGTATGTCTTGTAAAGTAATGTAATATGATGGTGAGACTCACAGCAGAGGGAGATGATGCACATGGCGTGGAGTTTGTTCTCCGACCGGATGTACGAGCGCATGCAGATGACGAAGATGTTGCCGAAGCAGGTGGTGGCGGAGACGACCCAGACGAAGACCCTCAGCACGATGTTGGCCAGCAGGTCCTCGAAGGACGAGATGCCGTCGGTGTTGGGTTTGCAGCTGCGCACGTGAGGAGCGTAGCCGCAGTACTGGAACTTCTTGAAGTAGCTGCGAGAGTAGATTAAAGAAGAGGATCAGTTTGAGCAGAAGAAAAGGAAGCTGCGAGGGTTTGGGGGGATTTTACAGTGACAGTGTCTTTTATCTAAAGATGTTATCTTTAGATTGAATTTCGATTAGACCAGCTGTTTGAAGATAGCAGGTTGTTCATCACAAAGTCTATTTGGATTGAAATTGAAGCTTTTCTTTTGTCTGCATCTTTGTGAGCTGTCTGCTGAATTAATTCAACAAATGTTTAGTTGTGAACATTCAGCCAGAAAAAAGAAAAGGTCCAATCACTTTGTAAAAGAACAAACAACTCAATCACTCTACAGAAAGTTTGTACAGAAAACACCAGAATAGAAAAGTCTTGTGGTTCAGTGGTGTTTTGAGCTAAATGCTAATGTAGCCGTGGTAAAAATCTAAAACCCTCGGGCAATTTTTTACACTGTTTCTCTATAAAGGCCAATAAAGCAAAATTTCTTGTACCTGACAAGTTTCGGCTACCTTGCCTCTGCAGCCTTCATCAGAGGTGTCACGTGATGTTGGTGTGACGTCGTCTGAGATGTGTTATATGGAGTTATATGGAGGGGCGCCCTCTGCCGTCTGGTGGTCTGTGTCCCAGGTGTGGGATAGTTGGTAGGCTCCCTCATCCCGGTTGACAGTCTTCGGTGCCCGCTTCCTGATTTCAACCGCCTCTTTGATCCACCGATGGAATTTGTTGCTTTCCGTTCTGATGACCTTGGCTGCATCCCAGTTCATTAGATGGTTTTCCCTCTTACAGTGGTCTGAAATGGCAGATTTCAGATTTTCCTGCGTTGCTTTCAATCCCCCAGGGGACACGGCCATCCCACCACATCAGGTGGGATGGAAAACTCCATATAACACATCTCAGACGACGTCACACCAACATCACGCGACACCGGTAGCCGAAACTTGTCAGGTACAAGAAAATTTGCTTAATTGGCCTTTATAGAGAAACAGTGTAAAAAAGTATATCAGTAGGCCTAATGAACCTCTTCAATACCCTATAGGGCAATGATAACATGCTAATGATAAGCAGGCGATGCTCACCATCTTAATACAAGGCTTCCATATGCTAATGAGCACTCAACACAAAGTACAGCTGAACAGTCAGGATCAACCTGTAAACTGATCTCGTGAACGCAAAGATGGCGTCGCTGCTTGCCTGGCGCACACGTCAAAATGGGTTTACTTCCTGGTTATTGAATTGCTTTTCTCGGCTCGAGGTTCGCAGCTCGATGGAGGAAAATCAGTTATGACAATTGATCCTGCGGGTGAAACATGAACGTTTGTACCAAGTTTTATAGCTTTTAATCCATCCAGAAAGTTGTGGAGACGTCAGCTTCATCGTTCGGAGAGAGGACGAGTCACAAAATCACAATCGTCTCCATCTTCTGGGGACCTTCAACGATTGGACAAAAACTACACCCACTGAGCAGATAAAAAGAGAATCTAGTAAGTCCTGTTTGAAAAGACAATGCACCTCTTCTTCAGGTGAAATAACGCCACAAATGTTTTCTTCCAGCTTACATGCAGGCACATGATCACAGACTCTCGGTGTTCATCTGTTTATTGTCAGTAGGTTCAGAGAAAGGTTCATCTTTTCTCCCATGGCATCTCTTAATATCAAGCAAAACATCCCAAGATTTTCCTTTTTTGTTCGCTCACCTTCCAGATCTTGTGTTCGGGTTAAAACCTCGACACAATGTCTTTTCAGGAGCATCGTTCCTCGTAACAATCGCGTTGTTGTCACTTACTGCATCTTCCTGGAGCTTCAATGAAACTCCACATCATAAAGAGCTTCTGTGAACGTATACGAGGTCAAAAGGGCATTTATCTCTCTCTCCTCGAGCTGTTTCACCCACAGAAAAGATGGATTACGCTCAGCCTGACTCCAGCGTCTCTCAGCTGGAGGAGGCGCCTGACGATCTCGATAAGGCTCGCAGCTCAGAGATGTGCGAAAGGCTCGGCGTGGACGTGACGGTCACATGACCAGGATTAACAGTATGGACACCGAGCACGACGCAGTACTTACATATGAGTCAAGTATTTGAGAGGCTCGAACATCCTCCGCTGTATGTTTTCAATTTCTATTCCCTCTATGCTCCTGCAGGATGAGAAGACATATTGATTCAGTCTTAGAGAGACACAATACAATATATATTGATTTGTAACTGTACACGGTGAGAAGAGTTTTCATCAGCACAAACGGTTTCAAGGGCAAAATGAGAAATTCTGTATTAGCTAAAATAAATGTTCTCTCATCTGTTCGTTCAGATTTTGTGTGTGAGCTCATGTTTGTGCCTCAAAACAAAGAGCACACTCGACACGTCATCTCCAATCACTGAAAGACTCGGATGCTGCTTCGCTCCTCGCTTGTCAGGGTTTCATTTACATTTAATTTTCTTATCCAGGTTCATCACACTTCTCTGGATGTTCGCTGCTCTTCAACACATTTAAATACAGAAGGAGAGCTCATCAGAACAGGACTTATTTATTTTAACCTGAATGCCAGAATAAATGTGGGCGATGTATGTCTGCAAATCACAGACACGTCACAAAGTTTTTTTATTCTGGCCACCAGGCTGCTTTTTTCCACAGCAACAGATTTTTTAATTGGTTGCAGGAATTGAACATCTCGCGAGTCGTACTTACAGTGACTTCAGTTTATGGAGCTTGTCAAAGTGGTCAACCTGGAGCTCCATTATGGGATTATACGATATATTCCTACAAAATAAAGAGAAGAAACTTGAAACATGATTCATACCATTCACATAAGAGCACAATGCACAAGGACGAGGAGATACTGAAGCAGTGCTCAAGTTTGTCTTGAAAACAGAAGCAACACTGGTGACGATGGTTGTCTTGTACGATCTCTGCTGCATGTTGTGTCCTTGCATTATTCCTCCTTACATGACATCTCATTATCCACCCACCACAGTGTCTTTCAGATTCAGTGTACTGAGTAATAATCCTTATTGTTCTCATGAATTCAAACCCAGTGATACTTTTATGAGCTGTGTTTCCATCCGACTGACGACCAGAATACGATGTGAAAATCATGTGCAATGCATCAGCTGATTTGGAGCGAATAAAACAGGCTACACAAAGCAGAGTTTCATCAGAGGTGGGCTGTGTGACTCATGGAGACAAAACCAGGTGAAGGCCAGCTGACGATAAAACTCAAAGAAGAAGGAGAAGAAGAAGAAACAAAACAAGGACGCTGAAGAGGGAATATTTCAAACAATCTGAGAATCAGAATTTTATGGGACAATCCGTGAACATCTTCTTCTTCTCCTTCTTCTTAAGTTAGTTAAATCTTTGTTACGTCAGAAACTTTCCATCTTCTGAATTTACTCTTTTACAAGAAAAAACAACAAAAAACACCTCAAGCTGTAAAAACCTTCTCCAAAGTTGAGTACAGTCTCACTACCCAACTCTTAAAGTTAAACCGAGTCAGAGGCGTATTAAGTTGTTGTTCAGGAAACAGAACATCCCTCTGCTGCTTCACAATAAAAGCATTCATCAGGGGAAACAAACAGGGGATTATTTACTTACATATAACTTGAAACAAATGGAAAAATGCATCCAGCTTATTGCAAAAGTGAAATTCATCCATAAATCTAGCAGAGTGTGTGTTGTTCTTACTAACGGCACTGAAATCATATAATCTTACTGACAACCACACGTTCAGTCACTGACAGAAGACAAACACTACTAAATATTAATAGAACATATATGTTTGCACACACAGCTTTATATCTGACTGTGTGTGTGTAAACAGAACTCACAGTTGGAGCAAATCCCCCAGTAAGACGAAGAGATTGCGAGGGATCTCCACCAGCCTGTTGTTGGACAGATCTCTGCGAGCCGAGACGAAGCCACATCGGTTCCCCAAAAACACAAAAAGCAGAAGGATATTGATGTACAACACTGGTTTTATCTGACAGGAGTAAACAGGACTTCAGGAATAATTCACCCTCTGCAATGTGCAGGACTGCGTAACATGTACAAGTTTATAATTCAAGTCCTGACAGATGTACAGTAACACAGCTGTGGGTCACGTGTCCGGAGGGAAAAGGCTGTGATGACAGCGGGGAAGGTCGTGTGCTTACAGTCAGTAACAGTCTAAGACCTCACAGAACATCGTGTCTGTGCAGCTGTGAGCTCTGCTGATGATTCATGTGTTCACAGCTCATCACTGCAGACGGAGGATGAACGGCTGAAGAGCCCTTCAGTTACCGTAACTGTCCCGGATGTGGGTGAGTTCTATTAAAGTGCAATGAATCATAAAGAATAAAGAAGGTTACAGTCAGTATCCTGAACAACACTGCAGGTTTAGATTTGTAGGAGTAATGTCTGAATGTCTGTCCATGAACATCCAACAGTCTTCAGCTGCATTCACATTTTAAATTAAGTGAGCCTCTCAGATAACCACAGATGTTTAGATGGTCCTTAATAGGATTTTATCACACGAGACATCTTCTCTCGACTAAAAATCTCCACAAACTGTTTGTCCTTCAAACATCCGCGGAGGAAAAAAAAAGTCCAAATCAGCACAGATCTCAGGAGACTTCAGAACAACAACTGTTAAAACAAAGTGTTTGGAAAGATTATTGTCATCCAACACTGCGACGCATAAACTGAAGGAAACACAGCAGAGATCACGGCGAGACGCATCGTGCAGTAATAAAGAGTGTGACAAACACCTGCTGGAGGTGAAGGAGGGAAATAAAAAGAGCTGCAGACACATCTCACAGCTCTCACTGTGGCCTGCATGAGTCAGGAGAGAGGAAAGCATTGAGCTCAGATCGACGCCTCACACTGCTGCTGCAGGGATCATGCATCATTTACAACAGTCATGTAAAATATCCTGTAACTGTGATTTGTATTAATTTTGTCTGCTCGTGGTGGTGAGAGGTGACAGCAGACCTCCTCGCCTGGAGTCCAGGACTCTCATAATTAGTTCAACCTGCAGACTGTCAGAAACCTCGTCGTGATGAGCTGATGAGATTAGTGAAGGGGAAATTTTGATCTGAAGGTCAGAGGCTCATTAAAACAAATCAGGGACTTATCACATCCTTTGGGGACCACATTGAATTAAAAATCACCCTCTAACTGAAATATGAACAAAACAAAGAGCCAAATGATCCTCCTCAGGACTCAAAGCTGGTGGGCCGTAAAAGAACAAATGGTCCTCATTAACAGGATGGCATTAGCTCTAAATGTGAGAGCGTTAGAGCTGGTTTGTCTTTGACTGCCATCAGCCGAGGCTCGCAGCGATATCTGAAGTTTTCACAACTCAGACAGGAAGTTACTGCAACGTTCACGGCTGAAGTGTAGACAATAAATGTTCCATCCCTCCGTGCTGTTTTTCTTCATTTCCTCTCCTCTTCCTCTGAAGTCGTCACTTCTGAGTCGTGTTCAGAACGATCCACATTTCAGTTGCTTATTTCTTTGTCACAGTCCTTAAAAGTCGTGAAATTGTTCCTTTATAGTTTTATTCGCACAATCAAACAATAATAACTTACAATTCTCCGAGCTTGGGCAGGACGGAGAAGGCCTGTTCGTGTACGTGGCTGATCCTGTTCCGCTGCAAAACCCTGCCAGTGAAGACGAAACAAAAAGCATCATGCATTTACGGTTTAAGGAAGTTGTTTACTCGTGTTTGCTTTTAACGATGTATATTTTAATCATCAGAGAGGCTGCTTTCAGTATTTTAAAATATTTTCCAACATTAAGTTCACTGAAACAAATATCGAGTTATATTTGAGCAGCAGAACTAAAAGCTGTGGTTGTAAACTTGACAGGACTGAGGAAACTCTCCTCAGCTTCAGAAAGACGACTGTGTGACTGTATCATGTATGTGAGGAAGAACACAGATCATTAATTAGAATGATCCTTACGACTTACGTAATCAATGAAGTCAAGCTGCTGTGCCTGGGGATCGCTGCAGGGACTGTAATCAATATTTTCCTCAGATATATATAATGTTATATAACTGAACTAAAGCAGTACATTCAGGGAGGACTTCTCAACCCTTCATTGATTTCACGCTCGTAGCTTTATTTTGAAATGATTTGAAAGCCTCTCACAGAAATTCAGTCCAAACAATTAAAAGCCCAAACTTTGACTGAATTGTGTAAATGTATACTCACAGAACTGTCAACATGCTGCACGAGTGCAACGATAGATTTCCAATCGTTTCAATGAGATTTCCCTCCAAATCCCTGCAGGAAACATGTCATGAAGCAAACACACGGAGACAGAATCAGTCCATCAAGAGACGCGTCACTGTTGACGAGACAGCGTTTTGATTTATTGACATCCGACTGTACTTACATCCAGTTCAATCTCGGCATTTCCCGACAGATGTCATCCAGCTTCGTCAAAGAGTTGTTCAGCAAAACCCTATCAGTCAGAGAGACACAGCACAACGTTTTCCATCAAAGCAGGAGCACTCATTCATCTGATCAGCACAGGCTCTTAATACCAGAGCTTTTGATCATGTCAGACGACGGCACACAAAATGAGATGAAATATAAAATAAAAACTCACAACAAAACAAGCGAGTTCAGTCCTGAAAAGGTCAAGGAGGATATCTGCTGGATGTTGTTATTTTCCAGGATTCTATAACAAAAAGAAAAAAAGTAGTTTCAGCCTCATTTGCAAAACACTGATTCAGGAGAAACGACCTCAGGAAAGATGAATGTCATGTGTTTGTTATATGCAACAAAAAGTCAAACAAATCTCCTTTTTCAGTTTGAATTATTTATGAGAAAACTCGACTTTCCTGCTAAACCAACATCTACATGAGGTAAAATAACTAATATGTAGATCTGTTTGTATCTAGCATTTTGTTTGATCAAAGTTTGATCCACGTACAGCCACTCCAGCTTGTGCAGGTCCCGGAACACGCCCGGCATCAGGATGGAGATCTTGTTGTAGCTCAGGTATCTAAGAGAGGAAACACGAGTTCGGACGGTTACCTGAAGTTCCTGGAGTTTTCTGAAGTTTACACGCTGCTTGTTCTTGGTTAATATAAGAACTCCACGTACTTACCACCAAAACAATATCAAACTAAATCAGTTGTTGAACTTTGAAGCCACAGGGACTGAACTTAACAACCTCTTGGAGGGATTTCCATAATATTTTGCGACTTGCCTGCAGGCGTCTGATTCCCTTCAAACACAGCGACATTAGCAGTCAGGCAGTGATGTCTCAGCTCACTTTCAATGCAGCCCAAAGTTAAAAGCTGAATGCAGAACGACCGGCCATTTGATTTCTTGTGCAGATTCTACTTTGGAGGCGCTGCTGTTTCAGTCATACGTTACATCGTTAACAGCGTCTCCACAAACCTTGTCTGGTGTGTGAAAGCTTAGCTGTCTGTAATGACAACTGGTAATAAAGAGACACCGATGTGAAATGTCTATTTCAATACAATCCAAACCTCTCTGATATCAGTATGAATTATTTATCATAAAGCTGGACTTCTCTGCCAATAATTTACATAAAGGTAAAAAGAAAAATTAATTCATCTATCTAACACTGTCCCTTAGTGCTGAACAGACAACCATTCAATCTGCAAACAAAATCTTCTTTATCAGTGTGAATTATTTATCATAATAACAAATTGGTCAAATTTTCCTTTGAAAAACAAGAAGGTCCACAGAGAAGCGTAATCACAAACATATTTTTATAAATATAAACTGTGAAACTGCTTGTTGTCGACGTTCTTCTATTGTTAAAGCAGCCACTCAGAGAAACGTCGACAACAAGCAGTTTCACATTTTAAAATTATAAAGATATGTTTGTGATTCCGCTGAGATTATAGTCTCCCGTTTCCTGCTGTGTAGACTACAGATAGAGGCCTCCAGTTTAAAGAGAATAACTGAATGTTACTGAAAAGATTTCAGGAATCGCCTCACAGAAGTCTGAAATCATTTCTTAGTTTCAGATGACATGCTGGAGGAGCTAATACTGATGTTAGCCTGCTGGAGGAGCTAACACTGACGTTAGCCTGCTGGAGGAGCTAACACTGACGTTAGCCTGCTGGAGGAGCTAACACTGATGTTAGCCTGCTGGAGGAGCTAACACTGACGTTAGCCTGCTGGAGGAGCTAACACTGACGTTAGCCTGCTGGAGGAGCTAACACTGACGTTAGCCTGTTGGAGGAGCTAACACTGACGTTAGCCTGTTGGAGGAGCTAACACTGATGTTAGCCTGTTGGAGGAGCTAACACTGACGTTAGCCTGTTGGAGGAGCTAACACTGACGTTAGCCTGCTGGAGGAGCTAACACTGACGTTAGCCTGCTGGAGGAGCTAACACTGACTTTAGCCTGCTGGAGAAGCTAACACTGACGTTAGCCTGCTGGAGGAGCTAACACTGACGTTAGCCTGTTGGAGGAGCTAACACTGACGTTAGCCTGCTGGAGGAGCTAACACTGACGTTAGCCTGTTGGAGAAGCTAACACTGACGTTAGCCTGCTGGAGGAGCTAACACTGACGTTAGCCTGTTGGAGGAGCTAACACTGACGTTAGCCTGTTGGAGGAGCTAACACTGACGTTAGCCTGCTGGAGGAGCTAACACTGACGTTAGCCTGTTGGAGGAGCTAACACTGACGTTAGCCTGTTGGAGAAGCTAACACTGATGTTAGCCTGTTGGCTTTAAATTCCCTGTACAATATTGAAGTATTAATGAGTTTAATTAATTGGTACACAGTAGGCTATATCTTCTTCTCCACTGACACAATTAGGCCCAAAGCTTAATACCTTCAACTCACCAAAGCTCAAACTGAACATCCGTCTTTTCTTGCCCATTATAATAAGATAACCTGTTAATCGTGAAACGAGACAGCTGTCTTCATGAATACAGGCAGTCTCATGTACGTTTTAAACACAGATACAGCATCACAGGACGAGTGCAGATTGAATAATAGTGTAATAATTATTAATTATTAATAACAAGTACATGAATGTCTTCTGTAATAGGAACACAGGATTTTCCCGTCTTTCAAAGTTAAGATCTGCTCGCCCAATTAGGAGTTTTTTTCAGTAATGAGGAACAAGGAATTAACTTCTGTCTGAGTGGATTTAGAAAACACTTGAGACACACAGCTGTGAATGAGCCAGTGAGAAAGTCAGGCTGAATTTCAGTAGTCTGCCTCGACTAACACTCACTGAAGTAGAGCCCAAACAACTGTTCGCTTAATGACTGAACTGCGTGCTTTATGAGACTGATCAAACTTACAGCCTTGTTAAATTGTACAGGCCTCTGAACGCGTCAGGACTCACATCTCGAATTCTGTTGTGCTGGAGATATCTGCATGAAAAAAAAAAGCACAAAACAGTTTGTGAATCATTTGAATTCCAGATGAACACCGCAAGAAAATTAATGTCACCCTCCAGTCAGAAATGTGCTTTTCTTCTGTTCCTGACAGTTGAGTGTTTGAGCTTCACTGTGCAGAATGATGTATGTGCAGAGCGAGACACTCGAAAAGCTGTTTTCACGCCTGCTGAAGGTGGAAATGTTGTACGGTCTCATTGAAAAAAAGCCATTTTCAGAAGCGGGACAATTCTGGTGCTATATTCAACTTGCTCGAGTGAGTCTGGTGCTCAGACATACAATGAAGACGCAGAGCAAAGTTTTCAGTGAAGCAGGAGACGTCTAGTGTCCAGCAGCAAAGTTTGGAATCGAAAGATAATTACATATTCATAGATTCAAGAATTTCAAATGGGGAAGAAGGAGTAGATGTTTTTTAAAGGATTTTAACAAGACAATTGGACTCTTTTGGGGGAAAGTTCACATTACATATTTATGAGCTGACTATATCGGGAGGTGGAGGGGATGCTGGTTGAGTTACAGTGAGACGAGGAGGCTGTCGAGCCAGCGACAGCAGTGTGAGACTGTTGTGGCTCGTGAGTGACACCGCTGGATATTATTAAGGAGACATGGTGACGATTTCCAGTCGTGTTAAAAAACTGTCTGTAAAAATATCTCCAGCTCCTCCGTCTCCTGTGATTGTGTTGACTGAAACACTAACTTTAAGCCAAACAGGATCTTAACCGAGTGGTTTTTGTGTCTGAACAGAACCGAACAGTCAGCACACAGATCACACTGACCACACTGACAGTTAAACCTAAAGACACTTGAAATGTTGAAGCTGCTGTAAGCATTTAACTAACTTCCTGTCTGTTTTGTCTCCTCCCTTCTCTCTATACGTCACCACATGGACAGGATTCTGCTCTCTGGTGTTCCCGACCAGACAGAACCGCCTTTTATGGACTTCTCTGTCCTGACTGGATGAAGTGGGCAGGGATACCAGAACATATAGAGCAGCTTTACACATCTTCTAATACAGAGTCTATCACTTACAGCAGCTTTCGGTTTCAACATATCCTCAGCTGGCAGAAACAGCCAACATTTATTCTAGGGATTGGTTTGTTTAATAAACACACCCAAATGTGAGGAATTAGTATTTGATATCAAGTAATCAGGGTGTGTTTAATAGCTGGCCACTTCTTTTATTGCACACATTGTCAAACCACCACTGGCAGCTGTGTTTCTGTGTATTTTCCCAGCTGGCACTTCAGCCTGTTTGCATGATTCGTTCTTATCTCTGGGAAGTTTTCAGTGCGGGTCAAACCTTCAGAGCCGCCTCTGAAGGTTTGACAGTGTGACACGGCCAAATGGTTCCTGGCGGTGGATCAGACCTGTTCTGCTGCTGCCACAGTCTGTGGCGCTGTGTGAGGATGATAAACAATATAAACCCTCAATGAACGAATCTGCGCACAGAACAGAACAATCGCTCCTGTCGGCGCTCCCAGCGGTCGTCTTAGTCCAATTCAGATCAGCTTTGTAGTCGTGAAACTCTTTTGTAGTGTTTGTCACTGAAAGGCTCCGTGGTGCATTATGCTTTCATGAATGGAAAGTGCAGGCGCTCATGCATGTTAATAATACCACGAACAATGCCAGCGCTTATCTGGAAGGACAGATACGCCATATGTCATACAAAATTCATGGCCGACTCACAGTTTCTGTAGGCTCTGGTACTTATAGAAGGTGTTTGCTCTCAATTTCTGAAGCTGGTTTCTTTGCAGGGACCTGAAAGACAGAAGGAGGCTCAGGATCAATACACAGTGAGGTGATGTCATCAGCGTCAACGTATGTCAATGTTACTCCTTCAGATTGTCATGGATTTTACCGTGAACGTGTTGAGCTGTGAAATGGGGTTTTTGAGCTTGTAGAAAAAAATATCCAACATTAAAAATGAAACTTCCTATAAATACAAAAAGGACACTAACACTCTCTGAAAGGTGAATATTTTAAACTATATTTGAGGACACTGAATCTAAGAAAACTTGAGAAATCGAACACATTTTATTAAATATTAATAATACTATTTTAAATGTGAAGAATGCGTGATAAACAAATACTTTACTTTCTTTTACCAACTTTCTGAACGCTCACAGTTCTCATGTAAAACAAGGTAAAGAAAAAACAAAACAACCTTTGGATTAAATAAAAGAGATTGATCTGATGTCGCATGTCGCACACATCCGTCATCAACGCTGTACTTTTGGCCACAGCACTGCAGTGAACACGCTGTGCTTCCAGACAAGACCGTGCTGCTATAAGTCGGCCATAATATATATAAATGGTGGTACTTGAAGAGCCTTGTACTTTGTGATGTGGTACATGGCGTTAAAAGTTTGAAAAACACTGCTGTAAGTCACAGTGGGTGATGTAAGACCGACTCTGTGCAACAGAGGATGATCCTGAATATGAATGACGTGACCTGCCTGAAGCCCCCGAGGCAGCTGTCAGACTGAGGCTGAACTGTGTGAGCTGATGTGCCAACATCTGCCAACAACACAACAAAACCCTCCAAACCTCAAGACGTGATAATGACGATGTGGGTAAATATCTTATTTGGGTAAATTGTGGTATATATTTGAACAGAAAGGGAAATGAGACGGGCACGATATCTTCTACATCCAAAGCTCTTTGTAGGAAATTAACATATTCCTCCGTCCACCAGCCATTTAACAATGAATCTGTGTGTCTTTAATATCCTCAAACTGAATGAATCAATTTCTCTCTTCATAAAACTCTCTATAATCTGATTTTTTTACTCCTCGCAGTCTCACAAAGACCATCGCACTGCTGCCACCTGATGTAGGAGGCTCATTCATGCCAGAAAACAGATCCTTCTCAAATGATGTAAGCGTAACGTAAATGATGTAAGCGTATAGCCACAGTCCTTCACAGTTGCATGGGTGTTAGGCGATACGTCCACTAGACTGACAGCAAACGCTCTCCATCCGTATACGCATCTCACGCTGAGCATTAATGTGCCTTTGAAAGGGAGACACCAACACTTCAGGCAGTTCTTCTGCAGACAGACAGGCGGTACATTATCAACCTGCAACACTGAGCTTAGATTGAATCCATAAATCAACCAGCCTGTATCCTTAAATCCAAACCTGCTCCAGTCAGACAGAACATTTATTACATCTACTGTAGGAGCTTATGAAAATGTCTTTAAAGCTGTCATCTGTTGCAAATCAACAACTGATGACTGCTGCTCTCTTCACTCTCTGCTGTATCTCTGGCTGTGACGACTGGCTGTGGTTAGCAAGCAGCTCAGGTAGCCGTGGAGCTAAGTGGCCCTATTAGCTGAAGGAAGTCTGCCCGCACAGCAACCTCAGCCGGGAGTCACCGCGGTCAGACGGAGAATACAGAGCGAGGATGATTTACAGCATCTCTGACTCCAGGGGAGAGAAAACATGAAGGTGCAGGAGAGCGAGAGACAGTCGGGCATCAGCCGTGGACGAAGAACAGCGAGTAGAGCTGGAACATTTAGATTTATTTCTACCAGACCTGAGCTGATTCTGGAAAAACAAACCAAGACTGTCTCATTTTTGTTTCTGTCCAGTTTGAATGAAAAATCAGAATTTGTTTTCAAAATGTTGAAGCTGAGATTCTGGCCACATCTTAAATATTGCACCTCTAAATATTATACAACCGAGCCGAGTGAGTTCACTCTGCTTCTGTGGCGTCAACCCGACCTAACATCAGGTCACAGGTGAGCTTTTAATCACAGCCTGTGTGGTTAATGGAGGACGATGATGATGAGTAAAGTTTTTTATGCTAAAATATTGCTGACACATTTGAATAGAATCGAGAACTGAAGTCTTTTGATGGCGAACAGAACAGAACAATATGGAGCAGATGAACGGTTCTGACCAAGCTCCCAGTTAATGTTTATCATGGTTTCATTTCTATTTCTTGTTTTTCTGATTCACATAATACAGTAATCTGACGTGTGTTAACAGTTTCAGAACCACCACCATTTTCTGTGTGCAGGTACAGAACCACGAACTGGGTCGAAGCCGACACCTGCACACAGTCGCACTAAACTGAAAGGAAAATCAAAGGACAGACGTAACTTGAGTGGGAACGCTGACTGATTAGGCGTCTGACGGCAGTGCAAAGAAGAAAACACCTGCAGAAAACCAAAACTTCTTTCTGGAAATCAGAAAAGTCTTGTGGTGCTGCTCGGATCCGTCGTGTTCCGCTCTGCCCCCTGATGTTTCCGTTGTTTCATCTGGTGTTTCATGTTTTATTTTTATTTTCTCACGTCTCCTCTCTTCTGGCCTTCGTTATCCTCCACACTCTGTGTGTGTGTTGTCTTTGTACTGTGTGCTAAGTGCACCGACCCGTTCCTCATGTTTATTCTCAGTCTGTTGTGTCTTTGGACCGGGCTTGTTGTCTTGTGGACTTGCTCTGTTGCTCACTGGACTGTCTGAATCTGTTTCCATCGCTGCCCGTCTCTACTTCATGTGAGCCTTTTGTACATTTGAATAATGTTCATTAAATCACTGGACTGTTTTAACTCTAATGTGTTTGCTTTTGGGTCCAAGCCCGTGTTTTTGCTGAACCAAAGCTTTGGAACGACTGACCTAAAAAACTATACTTTAGCGGGCTGTCATTAAAATCTGCTGTGGACATTCATGCTTCCAAAGGGAAACAAACTTATGTGATTTCTTTTTAGACTATCCTGTCCCTGAGCCGTGTTTCCTGGCGAAGTTACAGATACGTTGGTAAATGAAGGAAGAAGTTTAACAGCTTCAGGGAGTTGACAGCGCCCTGTGCTCTCAGAGAAGGGCGATTAATATTCAGAAATATAGTCCAAGGAGCACATGGATTAAGAAAACAAACTTCATTAGTTCAATCATATCCAAAAGCCTGTTGTCTTAATCCGCAGCCTGAAGTTTCTCGTGATAAATAACTTCATAGCTCTCCAGTCTCCAGTCTTTTGTTCAGGGGTTCAGTGATGATAACCACAGTCATGAATCAATTAAATACACAGAAGTTTCTTCCTTTTCAACAAAATAAAAATGTAAGGATCCAAAGTGTATACAGAGCAGATTGTACAGCGAGGTGCGTCACAACAGACACAACACATCAGAGCTTTTAGTTCAGGGTCACAGATCTTATCAAACACGCCTCCTCTGTCTTCATCATTAAATCTCCAGACCAGACTTAACTTTTTTGCGATCACTATTCCAAACAAGACAGCAGTTATCTTCATTTGTGTTTGATAGAAGTCTTTGCCAGCATGCGGTACGAGCTGAATACCTCCGAGTGTGCCAAGTCATCTGTTCAATCAGCTGCTGTAGCTGCTTGTGAAGTTCACACATTTGCAATACAAATATAGTTTTCCTGTGGGCGTCCGTGTTTCCCTGAGCAGATACACCAGGCCGCAGGACGAGCGCCAGTGACCAGATTACATCATCACGAGATGCACTGGGGCCCAAAAAGACTTTTTGCCCATCAGCGAACGTTGTGAAAGAAGCATCTGTTAAACAGTGGATAGATTCTTTTGAGCCTTCCCATCTTCGGGAATGACTCGTTTCACCATCGGAATTTGAGAAAATAACATTTGGAAAGTCTCGATGAGCCGCACGATTAAATCAATTTATCCCCATTCATGTTAGCCGGGTGCTAAACCTGAGGTTAGCCAGCTCAGTCGGGCAAAAGTCTGTAGTGCACTGCACACGCTCAGTGGGTCCAACAATGCTGAAGCCATGCCGAAGACAGTCGAGTCATTTGGCTTCATGCACCACTGACTCTGTCCAGGTATCGTTGTAACGTCCTTGAGATACACTGGGATGCTTTTAACCTGGAGGTCGGGAATATGGACTTGGAAAGAAATCAACTTCCGACTTGCAGCTGACTGCAGCATAGTTACTTTATAACTATTACTTTCACTTTGATAAAACGTTGCTCGGATCACGTAGGCTAGAAATAATGTTCTTCCACGTGATGTCACAGAAACATCTCCCGTTGTCTCGCCGTCTCGACGTGACGACAGCGAACACGTCGCAGTACGTACTCCTGGAGGCGGCGAGGGCTCGGTTCGCGGGTCAGAGGCTGGACATTTGTATTCAGCTGCAGATTACAGAAGTCTCTTTCTTTATTTTATTTATTTTATTTAACCTTTATTTAACCAGGCAAACAAATTAAGAACAGGATTCTTATTTACAAGTGCAGCCTTTGTTCAGCTGCACTTTGAGAGAAAGGCTCGTTGACAGTTTCTCAGCTGTGCGGTTCAGGGAGGTGGAGAAAGTGGGGCAACTACAAAACATCATACAACCCAATTATGGCATAAAGAAAGAGCTGTACAGTTTCCAGGTCACACAGAAACAGCCTGTAATGTTGTCATGTTGTGTGTAAGTCATGAAAAAGGAGCAATTCATGAACACTGTGATAACTAAAAGTTTACGTGTCCTTGTTGAATCAAACCAAAAGTATTTTTTTCAACAGAATTTAAACTTGAATTATTCACTTTTGACAAAAGGCTCTACAGATGTGAGAAGCCCTGTGTGGCTCCTATGATACTTTCAAGGACGTCAGAGATTCATCTTCATTTTGACTTCAATGCCGGCTCATCTTTTGGAAATGACTGGGACTCACAGTGTCAGGTTGGTGCTGCTGCACCTCTCACATGCTGTGACAGTCACAGCACAGGATGAAGGCTTCCTGGGGAGCGCCGGAGCTTTAGGATACTGAAAAATTAAGGGGATATTTTCTACTCACATCATGGTGACATTCATTGCCACCACTGGGATGTCTTGAAGCCGGGCTCCGTCACAGTCCAGCTCCAGGTCTCTGCACTGGCAGAGGTCGGGAACGACACCCAGCACTGGAGGGAGGGAGGAGAGAGGGAAATCAGAGGACACATCAATCAAGTGGACATCCTGCAGAGTGCCAAAGTGTCAAGACTGCAGCTGGTCGGAAGAATGGCAACCGAGTCGAGCTGGAAGAGGATGTGAGTCCTGAGAATTTATTAAGAGTGGCTTGAGACGGGAGTCAATAACAGCAGAGAGAGAGAGCTTATTGAATATTCCTAGTTTCAGTCGGCTCTGGTTGCCTTTGATTAAATCCCCAGTTAAGAGACGGAAGATGTGATGAAACTGAGAAGATAACATTGTTTAATCAGGCCTTCCTTCCTCCAATGAGAGGACAGCAGAATCAGCCCCAAGGAGCAGATAATGAAAGGCTGCCCTTTGACAGGCAAACACATTTGTACTGCCAGAGATAATATGTTTTCATGGTTATATTAATATGTGTATTATGTTATTATAGTTAAAGCTGCTGTGTGTGATTCATTTGAATGGAAATAAGGTTAAATAGCTCCGTATTCAAACTGTAATCTCTGTTATAGAGTATTTGATCTGTAACCCGTGTCTCTCCTCCTGCTCATGCAGTGAAAGAGAAAATAAATGTTCTGGTATCCCAGCACACTTTATCCAATCAGGACCGAGGAGTCCACAAAGAGGCGGGCCTGTCTGCATCTTCATGTTGGCTTTAATGTCTGGTGACATGGAGACACATCTGACCTGACATAAAAAGCAGACCTGAAAGGATATTGTGGAGTTACCAACTAAAATAAAAGCAAAATATATAAGATGTGTCCTTAGTTCTAGTTGCTGTCCACACAGACAGAGATGTTTCTTCAGCTTTTTCTATTTGTTTTGGCCTTTTGCACACATAAATTACGTTTTGGAAAAAACTGCTTACTCAGAAACTCTGTTTTCAGTGCTGACATTTGGACGGGCGGAACCGGAGGATTTCTTCTGTGTTAGACTGGACAGAGATCATTAATTATGTGGACTGAGCCTTTTATACCTATTCTGAACTTCAAACATCTCGTATCTGACCAACACCACCGATATGATATGTATAATTATGTATAATTATGTATAATTGTTGCCCTCTGGTCGGTGCTATAATGTGCCCAAGAGAATGATTGAATGATCGTTGTAATGATTTTATGTTCTTTTATGTTTGATGTCTGGAAAAGATGCAGCTGAATTGCCCATTTGGGATAAATAAAGTGGTCTGAATGTGAATCTGAATAATTAATACAAGAACTAAAAGTCAACTCATAAAAAACTGAACCAAACTAAGCATCTTTAAGCAATAATGACCAAGATGAAACAAACAAACCCTCTCTGGAAACTAACTGAGACCAAAATGAATTAAAAAAGAAAAATCAAAGTAAATTAAAGTAACAACTCAGGCTGTTGTTGTTTTTACCTCTTTGAAAATGTACCAATTGAATTAAAACACAAGACCAGCCTAACACACAGAGGTGTAAGTGCACTCCACCTCTTCTTTGGGCTGATTTCCATGAAAACATCTAATCCTACCTCAACAGCAACATACATCCCACAAAGAGCTCTATTGTTGTGATAATGTACAGGAGCTTTTGAAATGAGAGGATTTCTTTTTGGTGTCAGGGGTCAGCAAGAACCAGACAAAACATACCAAACTGTATGTGTCTGTCGTGAGCTCTGCGCTGTGTGTTTACATTATATATTCTTTATTTCTACCAATAAAACCTTTATTATGGGCAACCCCAGTGGGAATAAATGCTTGACTCTGGTATTTTTCTAATGTAATGCAAAACAACACAAAAGCTCCAACATTAGCATTCAGACGATAACATGAGAGTTCCTGGAAATATGTATAGAAATATGGATGTTCCCGTTAGTAAATATTGATGATGAACATTGATTTGAAGTCATTTGAAATGCTGCAAATGAATTTTTAATGTACATAATCCTAATAATGTGTTATTGCCAGAAGGAAGAGGTGTTTCAGAGTTAGTAAATAGCAACATGTGTTTGTACAAATCCCATAAATCACGCTGCCATGACGATACGGCCCTGCAGAGTGGATCTGATATATTCCTGTAGGCTGAAGCTTGATGAGGGCTGATAAACAGAGAAACAGGAAAACAAACAGATGTAGTGCAGAGATTAGAGAATTCTCCATTTTCAGACTGAAGCAGGAGGAAAACATTACTCAGAAATGCTCCTGGAATAGCAACATAATCAGAGTAAGAGATTGTCTTGTTAGGGACAAACACTCCAGGCAGGGTCTTCCAAATAGATCCATGTTAGTGGCCAGGCCAAGTGCAATTTAAAGACCCACATAAATCAGCTTTCATGGCGGTTTCCCCTGAAGAAGGGAAACCTGAACCAGGCCTGGGTCATTAGTGTGAGTGCTGCAGGCATGTCTTCTTCTTCTTCTTCTTAAATGATGACCGGCTTTTTCTGCTAAATTCTTCCCATTCATCCTTATGGGGAATTTTACTACTACTTCAGCATACGTTCAGCTAGAGAAACCGCTCAGCTATCAAAATGTTCAGCTTTTTAAGCTCTTTCAGCCGTGTGCTTTTCTGACTTTTCAGTTTTTTCAGATATTCAGCTTTTCCAAAAAACAACTACAATGAAAGTGAATGGGAAAATCTTCAATCCTCTTCAAAACCACCCGTCTTTCAACCTCTTCTTGTAACCTCATACTTTGAGCTAGAAACACCATTCCAACTTTAAAAGACTCAGAAGACCTTGAACTATTGGGCCTGTATTCAGATTTTTAAAATGTTTTACGGTTTTGAAATCATCACAGTTTTAGTTTTAAGGATTTTCAGCTCGTCTTCTGAGTTTATAATGGGTGTGTATTGCGTGAGCTAGAGTGCGTGACATCATCGCTAGAGTGGAGAGCAGCTGGAGAAACTTGAGAAAAAATTCCCTTCTGCTCAATTTGGATCCCACATAGTTTACTTCACATAGACAATATAAACATAGAAATGTAGGAAATCTTGTTGGCTTTCAGCTGGTGGCCTTATTTAAGATGTATGACTCACACTTTTGGCTGTAGAAGCCTGAGAGCGACAAGCACTCCAGTAACTCCCCCATAAGCCGCAATGTTAATTTTGAGCCAAAGTTTCTGGCGGAGAGCAGACGGTACCAGTTTGTCTCTCGCTCTAGCGCCCTCATTTTTTACTCTACAGAAATAAAAAACACATCACAGAGTTCAGCAATGCCTCCTGTTACTCACTGTATAAATATTTGGGCCATAACCATCATACTTTCTTCTGGAGTTGCAGGAGTTTTGGAGCTGCTTTCCCATTCATTCTTATGGGGAAACGTTCAACTTTGGTTCTACTACTGCTCCAGCAGTGAAGTGCAAAGCATTACAGTTTTATTTCACTAAGTATCTTATAAGGACTCACAAGGCCTTATTACCTGTTTAACTAATGCTTATTACCTTATCATAAAGACTTACCCAGGCATGAGGCTTGTAAACCTGCGTATTACACTGTTTGCATACAGAGGATTTTCCTTGTTATGGCCTTTTGTCAAGAAATCTGATCACCAAATCACGGTTTTAATCAAAATATAATCCGTTCTGTGCCGTCGTCGAGTGCTCGAACACCAAACTGAGACTGGAAGAGACAGAAAGCTGCACTCTGAGTGGCACCCAGACAAAGAGATAAACGAGGAACTGATGAGGTCTGAGCGATCTGCCAGCAAGGGGCCGATGGTGTGCTGCCACTCTGCATTTCAACGTCTAGCTTGATACAAGAAATGATAGGATTTAATTTTTTTAAATTCATAAGTTAACAAGTATCTCCTGCTGGGGTTAATTAACTAGAAGCTGAAGAGCCGTCTGGTGCATTGAGATTAAATATCCTCCACATTCAGCGAGACAGCGAGCTTCCCACGACATGAAATTATTACTGTGTAAGAGGCTGATTATTCTGCATTACATTATTAATCGAATCTCTATTTCATATGGAAAAGTTTAATCCATGTTTATTAATCAGACTCCACAGACTCCATCCACTCTGCTTGTGATGAATACAAAACATGAATAACATAATAAAACAAAGATCATTCTGGTGCTGCAGCACACGATGAGCGAGCTGTTCGAAGGCTGTATGTGACCACTTCAAAATGTGAACATGTGTTTCCTACTTCGGCTGAGTGAGTGAGTCCGGACTGCATTTTTTTTATTTATAGCCAGAAACTGGGAACTATGAAAATGAAACATAAAAAGACAAATGACAAAGAGAAAAATGAGTTTGCAGCATTGGCTAAAAGAACTGTTGTTTGAGCTGTTTTCAGCCGGGCTCTGCCACAAGCTTGTGAAAAGGTTATTAGATTGAAAGATTTATTCAATCATTTTTTTTCATATGTTATTGGTGTGGAATAGTAATGCAAGGTACAAGGATGAAACCATAAAGGTTTTCATATTCACAAGGGATCACTTCCTGCACCAAGATTGCAGGATTTATATATGCGAGGGTACGTGGCCCGTTGGTGTTCATTAAAACAAATTGCTTGTCATTTCTAATTTGTTCGACCTTGATCGTTGGAGAAAGTGGCAGCCATTGTAAAGGAAACTGGATTGTTTCCACTTTCCCCGACAGCAGCTACCAATGACAGGGGACAAATTGTGAGTTTACTCATTCATTCAGTCTGTAATGAAGATGTAAAAGCAGGAATAAACGGTGCTTGGCGTCCAGCCTGACCGGATCCTTCATCTTCCAGTTACATTTTGCGCTTGGCGGCAGCGTAACTGCAAGGTGAAATCGAAATGTACAGGGAAAAAACAGATGGTATCATCAGCATTTACTCCATTATCATATGTTAAAGCATTGTCTATTGCCAGTTTTATAAAAGTAATTGTGTGTGTATGAAGACATAATGATGAAGCAACAGCACAAGCAGAGGTGGTCATGGGAGTGGAAGTTTTTTCAGCAGAGAATGATAATGGAGGACAGTAATCACTGGCAATGCTGATATATCAAGGATTAATAACTCTCTCAAATCACCTGGGAGGAATTTCATTTGCATATATTCAACGCAGATAGCCCTCTTCCTACTGTTCAACTAATCATAACTCAGATCCAAATCACAACTAATTCAAATACCTATTCTACTCTTGGTTTTCTGGACATACCAGCTATCACTGATATGTGGAGACAAAGCATCATTCTTCAAAAAGAAGACGCCGTCTCCCTGACCACGGCTGTCTCTGCTCGTCATATCACAGTCACGGACGAACACAAACCTTTGATCATACGTCTGAAATGAAACATCTGGCAAAGGGGGAGCAGATTCTGTGTAGTCTGTTTCTGTGTACATTCAGAGGAGCACAGCGTGGATGTTAACTTTTAAACTGTCACTTTAAAGGGAAAGTCAAGACGCACGAGCTGACAGGCCTCAGAAGAAATGTTCAAACTTCACTGTGAGCAGGAAAAGTCACAAAACTCAAAGTCGTTGCTGAGAACAAAACCTGACGGCATGATTTCCTCCGACTTGTTTCCACGTTGGGGATATTGAACGTGTAATTATGTCAACGATCCGGCCGTGTGCGTATTATTCATCTACACATATCACATCTGACAAACCGATGACACACTATTATGGCTGTCAAAATAAAACGTCTATGTGACAAAAAGCATTAAATGAAAGTAAACTGCAGGACGAATTCAACTCTCTAAACAAGCTGAGAGGAGAGCTGATTAACAGAGGAGGGAATATCAGTCAGAAATACCTTGTAGTGTTATAGATATATACAGTATATAGAAAGATAAACACACTGTATTGGGTGAACATATTTGGTTGGGCTGATTTTACAGGAAATGTAATTTCTCCAGAGGGGAAACAGTTTGCCGAGTACAGTCCGTCTTTATCTTTTCTCCTTCAGAAACAATGATGGGCTTGTTATTTATGAATGTAGATTCTCTCTCATATTTTTTTTAACTTGTCATTACTTCTTATAGTTTCTGTCTGTTTGAAGCTCCTGAAGTGGCAGCTGAGTCACTTTATCTTCAGAAGCGAGTCGAGCGTCGTCGCCTCCCATGTTGGCACAGCACAGCAGGTAAACATTAGCTGGTGGGCTGCGAGCGTGATGGAAGGCTCATTGTCACGTTTTCTTTGCTCCTGTCTGAGCACTTTTTAAAAACTTTCCGGAGATACTTCACATTTGCCAGTTTTCGTTTTTATCTTGTTTTTTAAAGACACCGTTGAGCTGCCAGTACGCTTCACCAGAACCGCTCGTCAGATGGTCAAACTCCAGGCACGTAGCACGAGCTGCTAACAAACCCGGCCCGCACCGTCTGTTGGTTTGGGCTGACTTGTTTACGAATGCCAGAAGGTGGACTCTAATTGACAAAACTTTCCATGACCTAAACCTTTAAATCTGCAAAGGAAAAAATTGGTAAGACACGAAGCTGGAACCTTTGCCTTTGTTACAAGCAGACAAGAGAAGCACAATACGCCGGCTGTCTTGTCAAAACATTGTTAGCTCCACATTCACAGCGAGATCTTACTTTTTACGGTAATGTTAACGCTGTTTGCAACTGAATGAAAAGGGCTGAGCCTGAAAGGGTTAGTTAAAAAGTTAATTAACTTTAAAGGAGACAGAGGATGTAAAAAATCTCCTTATCACACTGGAATTGACCTTTAATTTGTACCTCTAAACTTTTTTAGCAGTAATGAGGACATGACTCATCACACTCACAGCTTTATTCAACTATGCACCTGGCTGAATCCCAGTGTTTTTATGCGGATCCACAGTTTTGTTTGATAGAAAAGTTCACGTATAACACAGTGGTGATTGAAACATGTGCGGCTTTCTGTCTGCTGAGCTAAAAGGACAACAAAACAAAAGGGCAAAGAATCCAGAAAAAGTCCTGCACAGTGATCAGCCACAACATTAAGACCCCAGACGGATGAAGGTCTGGGTCTCTGCTGGGAATCCTTCAGTCCTGGCATTCACGTGGATGTGACAGACATCACAGACCCTAACGCCACTGCAGACCTGCTCAGGACTGTGACAAGGGGACCGATCCAGGCGGGGCCTCTATGGATCGGACTTGTTCTAGCATGTCCCGGCGATGCTTGATTGGATTGGGATCTGAAGAATCTGGAGGCCATATCGACAACCTGTGCAGTGTCATGGTGGGGAGCGTAGTGGGTCTGCGATGGTGTCTGTGTGTGTTGACTGTCAGGTGGACGTTGCACGACGACAAATCAGAGATATAAAAGCGAGACACTGCATTGCAGTGAATGTTATTTACTTCACCAGTCAGTGGCTTGTTGTTGAGGTTTATTGGTGTTTGATGCTGCTGGTACAAAGTTATTTTATAAGAAAACATGATGCATAAATTAGGCTTAGGGTTGTGCAGTTTAGAAACGAGACTCCAGTACTTACAGCACATGTTGGACTTGGTCCCGGTGTTGTATCTGGGCGTTCCAAAGTACCTGTCGAAGAGATGGGGCCATCCGTTATTATCTCCTGGAAGAGGAAATGAGACAGAAACAGAGATTACAACTCATCCTTCGTCCCTCTGCACATCCTTTAAGATGTAGTATAATGTGATGTACAGTAGTTGAACTCTTCCATTCTGTCCGCCTACAGAGCAGATAGCACACAGCGCCTCTCACTCTTTTCTTACATGAAGACATCAGTGCGTTACTGTATGCAAGAACAAGGTCATTCCTCTGCTTTGTACCCACGTTTAATAAACATGAATGGGAATTGAAATTGGCCTCGTACATAGTACAGAGCTGTGAGATGTGGTTTTCAAAGGCCTTGATTTCAGATCTCTGCTGTCTCCAAAGTCAAAATAAAACATCTCAATCATATAAAGCAGCAGGAACTCCTCACCTCAGCTTACATGCTGAGTAATCAACTTAAACAATCACTTTTCTAAACACGTCAGATCCAAACCGTAAAAGAACGCGAGCGTGAGTTACGAGAACGATATCCTGCAGAGAAATGAAAATGTCAAATTCGAGGTGTGCTTCTTCCAGGACGGTAAAGAAGCGACTTAGTTTCCGCTTCAGTCCTTGTAATGCAGCGTTTGAGGTGGTCAGACTCCTGTAAAAGCCCTTTATCTTGGCCTGGCAGACTCACTCGCCACACATCCAAGTCCAGGTTCCAAGTATCCATCAACGGTCTTAAACCTTCATTCTTTCCCTGTAACTTAATCCTTCTCAGGTAACTGTTATTTCACCATTTCATAAATCCTCAGTCTTTTTCTATCATATGTATCACTAGCCGTTTTTATTCTGGGCAATAAGCCACCAATTTGCCACCTTTTTGGTGGCTCGCTCCGCGGATTTAGACAGAAGGCGGCAAACTGGTGGTCTGTTTTGTTCCACCAGTTTTGCCCCTCGGAGGGTAACGTTACACTTATTTGCGCCTCCATTGCTGTAAATCCGAGGCGGCAATGTGGTGGCAGATGCTGAGATGGGCGGAGGTGTGGATGACGTGCACTGCTGCGCACCCACAGCCGGGAGTTTTAAAACCAGGAAACAGCTGATCACAGCAGTCAGTTCGTCACTTCATCCACCAAGATGAGCAGCTGGAAAGCCGCTGAGATCCAGGAGATGCTAGCGTCTCCTCGCTCTCTGTAGCTGTCTTGGTTGTCCGCTTGTTGTTGTAGCGGCGAGCTAATAGCGGTCGCTACTTTCAAATTAAAAGCCCCCCGCTAAGAACCCAGTTCTAAACTCCGATGGGGTGCAATGTAAAGCTCTTATTTTGAAGACAAATTCGACCTGCTTCTCTTCACGCCCAACTTCGTGCTTCACGTCACGTCACATGTTGACGCCTACCAGAGGAGGAAATGTGGTGGCTTATTTGAAAAGGTGGAATATACACCTCCGTTTAGACAGACAAGGTGGCACATTGCAGCCTTTACCTTGCTGCACATGTGCCACCTTTTCTATCTAAAAGGGGCTACTATCAGACATATATAGTGTGAGAGCACCATAATGATGATATTATATATAATATCAAATAGCGTTTCTGTGGTTGAATCACTAAAACACACACTCACACCGTCACACACTTCTCAGTGGGCTCTCCAATGAAGTCCATCCTCTTCTGCTATCAGCGCGGCTCTCAACACGAGCTTCTCGGATATATATATATATACTCTCGCCATTACACTTTGAAACTCAGCAGTCATTAAATCTGTCAGATATATGAAACATTCAGATGCAGAGCTCATACTGAAAATCCAGTAAATCCCCCCCAACATTCACATGAAATAAGGCTGAATGAGAGCGCTCTGATTGAAAGTCACAGACCCTGAAGAAAGCTCCATCCAGCACAGAGTCCACGTGATCTGCATGTCAATTATGCCGACACATTACAGTTCATATGGGTCAACTCCACTACTGCCGGTTTGCAATAAATTACATGGGGTGTAGCTGGAATCCAGATCATGGGGACTCTATTATGTGACTGTGGAGCCGACGGTCCCCCCGACACCCAATTAAGGACTGAGCTTCTGAAATCAATACTACCCGAGTGACGATGTCTTTTGTTTGCTGTGTTTTAAAGGTTTCAGGTTAATTGTAGTTTGCTTTTCCTGGGCTTGTTTTAGTTTTCATTTGGTATTAAATAGAGAGGGTGTGTGTGTTCATCAGAGAAACTGTAATGAACACGATTAAGTTGTACTGTTGAACTTCAGTACTTTAGCTGCTCTTCCACGTCTTCAGGAGCCCGACGCTCCTTGATGCTGTGGTCTCGCTTGCCTCAGCTGCAGTGCTGTTGCATCATGGCTTGTTTTTATTAATACATACAGTATATAATGTATATGAAACTGGCCAACTGAGGGCCCGTATCTGTGCAGGGATTATTTGATTTCAGGCCGAAATGAGGAACGCTGGGATGGATCTGTTGTGTGGTGAGAAACTAACGCTGCACGTGATTAAACACTCAATGAATCTCGTCTCGTTCGTCTTTAAGTTGTCTCTGATTGGTCACGTCTTATAGGATTATTTAATATGCTGTTAATGAATGTATGTATTTGGCATATTTTCCACAGGACGTTTGGCTGTTGACATTTACAACTGCTGGACGACTTCATGTGATACCGGATTAAAAACTGCCATGTGTTGGCTCACTTAATCCCTGGTTGCAGATCGTGTGGTCATAAAGCAAAGCACTGGACACATTGAACACATACTTGAACTGATGCTGAGCCCAACATGAAATGTTCAGGGATCAAGGATGTTTCAATGTCAGTTCATTCTCCAGTAGTTGTAGAGACTAAAAAGCAGACAGCCCTTTTCCTCTGGGACTATTCCCAAACACAAGCACAGCTTTGCCTGACCTGTCTGATAAACACTGGCGAGGAGAACCTCACACAACCCGCATCAGAAGACCCGTACAGGTCCTTTCAGCATAGATACAGAAAGACGGGAAACACAGAGTGAAGGCAAGAAAACTGGGACAGAAGTGTCTGACATGACGTCACTGACCTGAATTCTATGTGTGGCTCTGCATCCAGTCCAAATCAACTCATCACGAGAGAAGACTGTGTTGGTTCTGAGCTAAAAAGGTCCAGTTTTAGCTTGATCACGTTGTAATCATGCAGTTTTGTGTCTGATATGTCAGGATATTTCTATACATTGCTGTCTTATTTCTTCTTTCACCCTGTTGAATAACACATAGTTCAAACTTCTGTGCAGTTTCTTCTGTATAATTTTACAGCATAATTTGTCGGCATAGTCAGATATTCGTATTCACTCTGGTGTTGCATGGCTGCATCCAAAAGCCAAATTTGCACTGCGGTAGGTTTAGCTGAGGATCTCAGGTGATTTTAGGATTCATGCCCTGAATCTGTGCCATGTGCTGCATTTGTAGGAAATAACCAAAGTGGATGTCAGTGAATTTTTCTAACGTGCTAATTGGAACTTGGTCCGTCTCCAAATGGGTCTCTGTGCTGCGTCGCTGGAGGAGCCTGTTGAATCTGCAGCCAAAATGCTACTGAAGCTCTTAATCAATTGACTGTGTCCCGATAAAAGATACAAAGAGACCCTGAATTAGTCAGATGTTGAGTCACACTGGGATAATTGATCAGATGTCCTCTTTGTGTTTGGGGTATTTAGTGTGACAAAGGCGAATTTCCCTCGACAAATGACGGGAGGACGAGGTTATACTAGTAATGCTTAAAAAGGCTGACTTACTCAAGAGCTATTTTTGGATGTGTGGGCTCCTGTATTGTTTCTATCAGGTCTTCTATGAACGAACACCAGGACATGTGATGTCTGACACGGGCTCAGGTCACAAAGAGAGGAAGCAGTGGGTGGCAGTGAAACGTAGCAATTAGCCAAACAAAAGAGACGAATAAGAAGACCGCCATTACAAGCAAAACACGCAAACAGAGGCTTTTCAAGTGGTAAAAGCAGATGTAATGTGTTTGCTTGGTCTTTAAGAAACACACAGTGTGTTTACAAAGCTGTTTTTGTTCTTAATGGAACCTTAACGAGTTCCTATCCAGCATGAACATGCATTATGTCGGGTTGGAAACACAACAGACCATTTGTGTTCAGCAGCATGCAGTCTCGGTTGCTGGGTTATGTAGCAGCAGCATTATGTTTTATTCATGCTAACGGCGTGACTCTAAGGATGGTAATGTCTGCTGGTCAGCCCACCGCTTCAGTCCAGACTGACATAACACTCATGGTTCCCATATAGATTCATACCAGTCAGGCCAAATGTATTTATGAATCACATTGACCAAAGCTCTGCACAGACCAGAGCCAGGACAAAGACGAGCGGCATTATCTGACAACAAGCAGCCAGACACAGCGACGCGCCCATCATGCCAACCGGGATATTACACAAGTAATCCCTCTCAATCTTGATAACCCTCACCCTAACCCTTGATTCATGACCCACTCGAGCTGTGTGGCAGTATCTGTATCATCAGCGACACGGCCCTCTGCTCATATTGTCTTGTTTTCTTAGTATTTTGCCGTGTTCAGGGCATTTCTGGCCCAGCTAACACACACTATGTGAGGTCGGTCGACCAGGTTACATCATTTGTCGAGTGCAACAGCTTGATCTGAGATGTTGTGGCAGAGGCAGGTCTCTGTGGGCACAGCAGTCCATGATTTTACACTGTTTTGCCAGCCTGAGTCCCAGCCAGTTTTGTCCATTTTCTTTCCCTGTGACTGGACATCAGCCAGGAGCAGCCTGAGACCACGCTGGATCTGCATGGCTCTCATTCTGACTCTCTTCATCCTTGGGGCGGTCCAGCTGATCGGGTTGGATGGTAGAAAGACTCTATGAGGTCGTGATGGTCTCAGAGTCCGCTGCTCTTAATCCAATAAACCCGCCTTCTTCTCCAGTGATGATGACAGTATTTCTATGGACGGTACGTGTTTCAGCTGAAAAATGACGCATAATTTGGAGGAGCTACCTGCCGCGGCATCTTAGTGCTATTCATCAATTGTTAGCTTGCCAACACACAGAAGTAAGTCGTGAACATGATAAAAATAAAACATTTTAAACACCAGTACGTTCACATAGTCATTGTGAGAAGGTCAGCAGCTGATGTTAGCATTTAGCTCAGAACACCAATGTGCTAACCTGACTCTCGCCAGATGAATTTCGTTCCGCCTCGCTCCACTCATCCATCTGGGATCGCTCCATTGGAGATGTGTTTCAGAAGGCTGGGCCTTATCAAAAATCCTTGCATATGATTGGATAAACCACTTGTCTGTCATCTTTATTGACGTGCTACTTCAACCACTCACATCGAAACCAACCTGTGACGTCGATGAGAGCGACGTTCTTTTAACGAGAAAATATTGGGTAGATTGGACGACACGGATGAAACAGCAGCATCAGTGTTGACGCTTGCTTCCTCGATGCGAGCCGCCATTGTTGTCTGAATCAAAACAGTCGCTTCTCCGCTACGTCACATCTATGAAACTCCCGCCCGGCGGTCCTGATTGGCTCGACCTGAAAATCTGGTGCCGAAATCCCTCCCAACGGGAGCGATCCCAGATGGATGTGAGTGGAGCTAGGCGGAACGAAATGCATCTGGCAAGAGCTGAAGACTCACTGCTTGAAACGGACGAATGAATGGATGAATGGCCGTCACTGTTCTATGATTCTGTTGAGCCCATCCATATATAGACGGGGATCACATTGTGCCAGTTTGTGAGCGTTTAGCATAGAAACCATTAAAATGAAGCTTAGGTTTGTGATCAAAGCCGCGGCAGTGAGCGCGGGCAGCGAAGCCGCAACCTCCCGCTGTCATTCACTGTACATTCACATTTAGCACTTTACAATTCTGTGGATAGCAGCACTTCAAAGGCAGCGGGGGGTCTCTCACACATGTGCCACACTCTGGGGTATATATAATATAATACTATGCAAATCTCACAATGCGCGGATGCTGTGGCTCCGTCAGCTGTGATGAAAGACGCTGCGATAAAGAGACGACACTCCTGGCAGCGACTGATAAGCCTCCTGTGAATGTGAGTTTGTTTGGATGTAGGACACGCGAGTTTTAAACTCTGATCAAAGCTGGAGATATTGAGATAATCACACGCGGTGAAAACACATTAAGTATGCAGAGACCTCGTTTTCAGATACAGGTCAGGGCTCTCCACTGTCCACCGGCACAGTGCTGAGTGGAAACATGAACCTCTGGAGGTCAAGGCGCTCTCACCCCGCTACAGCTGCCATGTTTCTATCTGTCGTCGCTCCCCATCAGCGTCGGAAACCTCACCGGCGGAAGAGTGAAGGTTTTAGGAGGCTGTGTGTAATTTCTGCAACAAACAGCTTGGGATTCATGACTGAGTGTGCGATCGATCGATCGGCGCGGTCATGTTCCGCTGCCCTCCCTTCTTCCTCCCCGATGGGTTGGTTTTTGAGCATGTAAGATTTTATAACGTGGCTAATTGGCCTCATGTAGTTTTTTGATGATTGATGATGTGTTTGAAGCACCTTTCCCTTTAATGATTAATTCTTGTTTGATTATGATAACGCCCCGGTCTGTATTGATTTTCATATCGATTGGTGTCATTAACGACTCTTCATTTATCTTTCCACCGTGATTATAAAATTGCATTCACGAGAGAGCTATGATGGAAAATTTGTTCCCGCTTTCCCCCCACAGACCCGATTAATCCTGATCTCACTGAGGCAGCTTGTTATTTTGTCCAAGAAATGAAATAAACAGATAAAAAGAAGCGAAGTGAAGCGACTCTTGTGTTTAGAGATCGAACAGAAGCAAAACGAAATGACGCCGTACACAGAAAGATTTTCAGGCAGCTCGGCAGAAGAACAGTTTTTCAATTTCTACCATGTGAATAATTTGTTTTAAATATTCATGCAGCCTGACATAACAGGCTCATAAACACACATACTGTTTAGTGATAAAACATCAAATGCTAAAGCAAAGTGAAACAAACAGTGGAAACGACGAGGAAGTTAGTTTTCTTTTATAAATGGTATTTTTATATTAATCATAATAACAACACTGCATCGAATGACATTACGGGAACAACGTGACGATGTGAGAGGCTCCTCACATACTGAGAATCATCACCTGGTCCGTCGCTCCTCTCGGCTTTGTGGAGCTTGACGGCTGAAGCTTCGCCTCATTGATTATGTGCTGTTTGAGTTGAGTGTTGCTGCTCTCGTGGTGACGTTTTCTGCCTCAGCAGGCATAAAATGTGTAAAAACCCACTGAAGACTATCAGCTCAGGACCAAACGGTGGACAGACACGGTTGGTTGGTCAACACAGAGGAGCATAAAGCAACCAAAGAGCCGATATTTCCCAGAGGATCGGTCACCAACACACCAGATCTAAAAGAAAGTGAAACTGGTTTCACATTTTCTCTCTCTTTCTTTCTTTTTTAGATTTTCTGCAATATATATTACAATCTGAAAACCTCAACAGAAAATCTGCATCTGAATTCAAAGGAGGCAGAAGAAAAACCCTCATGTGCCTTAGCTGACGTTGTGCAACACAATGTGCAGTGTGACGTCTGTGGGATGTGCACATTGTCGTGTCGATGCTGAAACGATTTAAAATCTATAATCTTATTCAAGGTGATGGTCTGTTGCATCTGTCTGTTGCCTGTCACTATAACTTCCTGTCAGAGGGAGGAAGGAAGTTGGAAACTTATCAGATAACATAAAACTTTGACACGTTATCTTGTCTGGGACGTGATGTCGGATAGTACGGAAGCGTATTGCTGCCACAGTGAGAAAAAAAAAGGGGCTCAGTATCACGTAATTACGTGATAAGTTTATTGTTATAACAATATCTTTTTTCACTTTATAACATGAAACTATCACGTTATTTCAAGATATGACATTTTCACGTTATAACGTGAAAACACCTTGTCACGAAATAACGTGAAAGTGTGGTTTTACGTTATTTCAAAATAAGATTCATGTCATAACATTCTACGCTTCTTCCACTGTGAACTGGCCTGTGTTCCAGTGAGCTCGTACGTCGATATGAATCAAAATGTGGATTCTCCACATGATCTTGCTCCGTGCGAAGGAGACAGTCTTCTGGCACACCACGAACTCGAAGAAATCTCGACAGTGGAGAATCCACATTTTGATTCATATCGACGTACGAGCTCACTGGAATACAGGCCAGTTCACAGTGGAAGAAGCGTAGAATGTTATGACGTGAATCTTATTTTGAAATAACGTAAAACCACACTTTCACGTTATTTCGTGACAAGGTGTTTTCACGTTATAACGTGAAAATGTCATATCTTGAAATAACGTGATAGTTTCATGTTATAACATGAAAAAGATATTGTTATAACAATAAACTTATCACGTAATCACGTGATACTGAGCCCCTTTTTTTCTCGGTGTGGCAGCAATACGCTTCCGTAGGATAGAGTTTCAATTTAACAACGGATGCAAAAACTCCCATTGTCTTACACTACTTCATGACATCAGGTGAATCACGTCAGATTTTGGAGTGATGCTTTTTTTATTGTCTCTCAACAAGAGATTTGTTCACTTCAGCGACACATTTGTCAGTTTCTGCACCAGCTGACTGAAGGAGCACAGGGCCGGAGCTGAGGGAGGCGCGACACACAACCGGTCAGTGATCTATCGGACTTCAAAAAATACATTATCCCTTGATTGCGCTTCCTCTTTTGTCTCCGTTACCCTGGTTCTGTCAGAAGCCAGAGAACAATATATTTAGGAATTAGTGTCCATGAGGATCTCAGCCAGCAGTGTGTCTGTGCAGAAGGCTGCCAGACGGATTTCTGTTTAATCCTCAGCGGGTTGTTTACACCTTGAAGAGTCACTGAGCTCACCAGTGAGGCGTTAAGACTCCCATAAGACTGACTCATTACCTCCTTTAGGTGATGTATTAACTGTTAAAAGCAGGACAGCGGAGGATTGATCTTGGGTGTAAAAAGCAATGTTTACACTTAAGCACTGGAGAGAATGGTGCTTTGACTTGATATGACAGGCACAGACCGAGTTTACTGGACTCCTCCGGCCCTCTGAAGCAGCATGAGGTCACCGCCGGGGATGAGCTGTTTTCCAGGAAGTGACAGTTTTTTCCAAGAAGTTCAAGTGGCCATTTAATGGTTTCTTAAAGGACACGTGGCGTGGTTCCTCTCCTTTTCAGGCAGTGGTGAGCTGTGAAGGACACACTGGTCCAAATCAAAGCCAGTGCAGCCCCTAATGGATCACATTAACTCAGTGGACACCAACATCAAGTTTACACAAGATGACGCAAAAGACAATTGAGTGGTTTTTTGGAGTGCACGCCAAAGGGGATGGAAGCCTGGCTGTTCAAGTTTAGATGAAACTGACTAACACCAGCCACTGGAAAACACGCCGGGAGCTACAGAAGCACTTCACCATCAGACCGAGAATGTGCCATCAAGAGGCAAAAGACAAAGAGAGCAACATGTGGGCAAAAGTATACGTATGAGAGAAGCAGTGTTCTTCAAACCCACAAACTCTCAAGACCATTCACAACCCCTCCACCACAAAGCACACTCAGTCTCTAACGCAATGACGTAAAACAGACAAAACAACACGGCCCTGAACATCGGCTGGCTTACTTCCTCCCCTTCTGAAGGGCGGATGCACTTAGGCGAGCTAAAATGAAAAATGGCTTTTTAACAATAACAGAAAATCAGTTTCTTTGTATTTTTTTTTATGTCAAATCCATCAAAATATAAAAAAGTCTCCTTCCTGGAAAACAAAATGTCAAGTGTGCTTACGTCAACCAATAATATCGTGCCACCCACCTATCATGACGGTTTGGGGGAGGAGTTTAGCTAACAGCCGACTGCGTCACAAGAAAGCAGAAGACAAAGTTTGTTAAAAACTTTCTGTCTTCTTCAAAGTTGTTGGGTTTCAGTAATCTAGCTACACAGATGATAACCATGCGCGGCTAAGACCCTGCAGTTGTTGGAAGTCGCTACATCCAAGAGGAAATTTAGTCTTTTCAAATTCGTCACTGACACCAATCCAAAGCGATCGTGTATTCAGTTATCATTTCAGTCAACAGTCTAATTAAAAGGGGAAGTAAACCATAGATGTCATTCTGCAGTTTAATAAACCATGGATGTGAAATAATTACACTTTTACTGAGTCACTTTGAACTTTTGGCTTCAAAGCCAGATTAATTTGTGACTCGGTTTATTAACATAATTATAGATACAAGTTAAACAGCGCAGACAAACAGAGTGATGCTCCATCAAACCAATAATTGAAAAAAACAGATGGCGTCATCGCGCTTCGGAGATCAAACGCCGCAGATATAAAGACGGGTCGAGAGACAATCTGTGTGAACGCTGTGATGAAACCTGCACGTTACTTGAAGTCCGACTCCAAAAGATACACATGAAACGCCTGCAGACACACAGACAGGACTTAGATAACAACTCTTCCTTTGACCATCTGTCTCCGTCTGAAACAAGGTGGAACGAGGCTGTGCTCTCCTCTGTGGGCCGGAGCTCCTCCTTGTGTTAAAATGAACCACATATATCAGAAATATGAACTCAAACGACCGATATTTCATCCTAAACACACATTAGCCAATTACACAACAAAGCGGTGACTCGTAGTCTTCAATCAAGGTGCTCACCATCCGGACCCCCTGCTGGTTTCATCTACAGCCCAGTCGGCAGGATATGATGTCAGCAGTTAACCTCTGTGCAAACCACAGATACGTCCAAGGTCGACATTTTTATTTGACATTTGTTATTTCAAGCGGCCGACAGAACGCAGTCACACCGCTGGACGAGACCTCGAGGTATTTCCAGCTGTTCATGTGGCGTCAGATATATTTCACAGGAAGTCATAAGATCCCCAAACGTGCTCGTCGTGACTTAAACAGGTGTTTCGACAGGTGTTTCCTCGTCCCGACCGAGTGCTTTTTGTGCTTAAACCTAACCAAGAGTTCTGACGAGGGAGGAACAGAAAATTCAAACTAAACAAACGTAAAGTAGAAACTCAGAGAAACATCCGGATTGAACTTGACGTACTTGGTATGCTTCGGTCTCCATCTAATCAGGTGTTACGTGACACGCCAGGTGAATGAAATCAGGTAGTCGGGAAGGACAGAGCAGCAGCAGATTATGTGTCCTCGGTGGCTCGGTCTGACATCGCTACAGAGGATGTACTTACGTTTAACATAATTTCACGATCTTAACACATTCTAGGATCGAGAGAAGAGTTCTGCCTTTTCACACGAGGGACAAACAGATGATACGTCCGGCTTTGAAGAGAAACCTGTCAAGTTTAATTGGGCTGAGGGTCTGTTCTATATGTTCGAGGCTCTTGAATGTAACCAACAGAGCGTCGTGAGGGGATCTGAGAAAGTCTTGTCAGGGGTGAAAGGGAGCACTTAGTATAATAACCCAAGACACTTCAAGCCTTATCTGGGAAGAGGCTTTGCTCCTCTATGCTCTAATCTAATACATGCAAATTTCTATCACTGCAGGAGTAAACATTTGTGGATGCTCCATGGGAACAAAGTGACCTCAAACAGTAGGAGGAAATCAATTCTCAGAAAAGACGTCATCCACTTAAAGTCCTTTGATTTTCATTTCAGAATAATCCGCCGCCGCACAATAGGGACTGAAATGATGCAACTGTGTTAAATCACGGAAACTGAAGGGGCACATAATGTGCAGACGACTCTGTATGGCGTTCCTCATAGAGAGATTAACCTGCCAGGACCAGTGTCACACAAGCAGACGGAGCAGCTGGAGTTGAGATTTAGCACGAAGAAGAATAGAATTGACTCGGTCTGGAACAAATGAACAGCGGGTGTCTGCAAAGATTGACTTCAAGGGCTCAGGTTAAGCCCTTTTCACACATCAAGCTTCATCCAGAAATGTTCCTGAAATTATCTATGTCAGGTTTATGTTTACACTGGAGCCGATGTGCCACAAAACACTCCAGCAAAAACTCTTTGCGGTGTACTTGTGAGAAAAAGCACTTAATCTACTGGCTGAGGAGCGCTCTACAGTGGAGTGCCGCATTTTATTCATCACAGCATGACAAGTTAAAGCCGGGAATTTGGGAACTATTCTTTCCCCGAATGTTTCCCAAAATGTCTGAAAAGTGGACAGGCTCAGAGATCAGGTGGAGAATTAGATCATTAGACGAAAATAAGAGCTATAAGTGAGAAATCTATCCTGTTCAAGTCATGTGTGAGCACATTCTCAGTGGACAACAAATCAGGCCTGTGGAGAGAGTATCATCCCGCACAAAACCATCCCGTCTGCAGTTGCAGGCGTCGGCAGAAACCAATAGGAGAGCCGAAAAGCATTAAATTGGCAATAATGGGTTTTGAAAGAGGAAGAGATTTTCTATCGTGTGAAAAAGAAAAGAAGCCCTCCACAAATACCTGATCCAACATGAACAAGGGGGTGTTGTTCAAACCGTAAATTATCCCAGTGCAGCTTCTGCACACCTTAAGATCGACAGGTGCAAGGTAGGAAACGACAGAATCAGGAAAAAGACTCCTGCACACTGAGACCTTCATCAGGTTTTCTCAGGTAGACAGTGTGCGGGAGACTTTACTGCTCTTCATGAAATAAGAAAGACAAAAAAAAAGCCACCTTAGCTAGCTCATATCATGAATACTAAAATCTTCTGCTAAGTGAAAACAATGATCACAGTTTAAATTTACAAACCGGCTTCGCAGCAGTTCAGTTACGATGGATGCCCAGTGACAGTGAACGATAAATAAGAATAGGATGAAGTCAGTCAGAAGGCCGGTGGCAGCAGGGACCAGCGCCTGATACTTGAGTCTGTTGGATCTGAATCCCAGCAGATTTTATCCGCTGCCAGACGGAAGCTAAATAAGTGGCACACGGAACAGACAGCACACTCGGGGGATCTCTGAGGGATGCAGCATTAGAGCGCTCAGCGCCGGAGATGTTGCCTAAAAAAATAACCCGGTCTGCCAGCACAAGGAGGATTGTGACTCGAGGGCCTGACAATCGATCCTGTAACCAGCACGACAAATCTGGGTGAGGAAGCTGAGCACGAGAATCGGCTCGGCTGCAGGGAGACATGGAGACATACTGGACAAGTTCCTACAGGCAGAACCTGAAGAGACAGCAGCAGTTTGTCTCTGCTGATAATTGAGGATGAAGCCGGCTGGTGATGATTTCCGGAGGATTTGTGAATTTGTGTCACAGTACTCTTCTCGCATCGAAGCGAACCAGACAGCTTGTTTTGACTCGCTAAGCTTGCTGGTTTATGATTGGTTTACAGTTTGCTTTATCAGAGAGGATAAACTTTGAGTCCACATCATAGTCTGCTCACTAACGCTCGGTGAGAGCAACGTGTTTGCTTTATTTACATACAGCTGATTCAGTAATTACGGTGGAGACTGTTGCTCCGAACGTACTTCAGCTGCTGAGTTTCTCTCTTTCTGAGAGTCTGTATGTTTGTGCTTTTGGGAAATACAGTATAAATAAAGTCAACTTGATTTGACTTGACTGTTGGTGTGAGATGAAGAGAGAAAGAAGAGCGTGGGAGATGGAAGCGATACAGGGTTTTGGACATTGGCGTCAAACTTGGCTGGTCTGATTTCCTGTGTTGTGTTGAGCTTTTAGCTCGTAGTGTGGAAACACACAAAGAAGATGTGCTGTGTTTCATCGCTAAAAACACTTCAGTATTTTGCTTCACCAGACTTGTTATCATGACTAATGGTAATAAATAACTTCTGGGCCCAAACTAATCTGGGCTACTCTAAACCTGACACAATATCACAAATTACATGCGAGCAGAAACAAATCAACCTGCACAAAATTAAAATGAACCACCAAACAAACCTGCTTTGGTCTGCCATGTTTCTGTGTACGTGCTGTCAAAGTCGGCATTAACAAATCTTTGCATCTTTAATGTAGCTGTCAGGTCAGAATCAGCATGCAAATAATAAAGTCAAAGGAAAAAAACAGAGTCGCACTATTACACTGATCAAAAGGTGGTATTTTAAACCAAACCAGGATGACCGAGCCAGAGCAGAAGAACCGTGTTGCGCCGAGAGAGAAATAGAAAATGGAACCGAAAACACTTTGCCAACATTTATTCTGGCAGCTGCTGCTTGCAGCTTTGGTTTAATTTTTCACGATGCTTTTTCGTTTTGAGATTTTATTATTCATCACTCGGGGCACTTTTCCATTCGGCACCACCAATAAAATCTCATGTCAACATCACATTAGATCACGCTGAGCCTCAGTCATCACCGAGAGACCGACCGCGTTCGGGTCCCATCGAGTGTAATTACAGGCCGCACGCTCTCGTTGCCATCGGCTGACGAGTGTTTTTAAGACAATCAGGAGCAAATTCAGAGGCTGTTTTTGTTTGCATCACTGGCTTTTCATTGTTTTGCAATGTTGGAACAAAAGCACAGTTAATTAAGCAACAATAGACGTAAATCGGGACAGACTACCTTCAACTAATCAGAGCTCCACAACAGTTTGCACTGGCTGAACATCGGTATCATCCTACTATTCTCCGTCTGTTTGACCTCTTCTCAGACGGTGAAAATGCAGTTCCGACATCGATGTTTCACAAACGTGTTCTTATTATTATGTTGTATCTATAGTTTTTATTCATAGGTTGAAGGAGGGATGATTTTGATCAGTGTGAAGGTAATTCCTCAAAAGTCATATTGCACTCGTAGACGAAATGGGATGAAGATGTTTAAATAGTTTCATATATCCGCCTTGATTTATCTATTAATAAATGCCTTGATAGAAAAAAAAAAGGTCGTTTCATTTAACCAAAATTTGCAAATTTTACTCTGATTGCAGAGCTTTATAATCAAAACAAATGTAGCTACATGTATTAAAATCACGAGTGATCAGCTGTCTCATCGTTCCGCCTGAGTGGGGTGGCGTGGTTCCTGTAGTTGCCATGGTTACATGACCAGCACAACCCCGAAAGCCTAAAGGACGACTAGTGTTATGCGTAGCTAGCTATACTAGCTGTATGTCGCTAAAGCTTTACAACGATTTTAAATTCTTAAATTTTTACGTAATTTTTTCTATGATTTTATTTTTTATTTTTATTTTTTTTTTATTGTTTTTGTGTGATGCTCAAACTTAATGATGTTGTTATGCAGATGGTGGTACTTGGTGGTCTTGCAGACCCAGATCCAGAACAGGTACTCAGCTGATTTTTTTTAATTTTTATTGAAGAATTTGTTCTTCAATAAAAATGGGCGAACCCGAGACCCTGGAGAAAACCCGTGGGAGCACAGGGATGTCAAATGCGTGTCATCCCTGTGTTACCACGGGCTCAGCGAGCCCCTGTTAGAGCTCGGAAGAGCTTTCGGTACCATTTCTGCTTTTTCTTCCTCCTCCTCCTGCTTCTTTTCTATCAGATTCTCCAAAATACACTCTGTGACCTGAATGAGGGGTGTCTTCTCCTCCTCACACTCAACAGGATGGCTGTTGGTGATTTTCAGATCAGCAACGAGGTTGTTGTTCTTACGTTCCTGCTCGTCAAGCTGAGCCACGTGGAGAGCTCTGGACTGCTCCCTCTGCCAGAGGAAGCAATTGACATCCAGCAGATTCTCTGCCTTTATCATGGCCGATGCGATCTTCCTGCATTCCTCTCTGTGTTCCTCCTGCTGGGCTCGTTGGGAAGCCTGAGATCTTCTCGCAGCCTCCTTCTCCTGTTGCAGAGCCTTCTTCAAGTCTTCTGTGGCTTGAATGAGGGATGTCTTCTCCTCCAGCCACGCAACACGTTGGCTGTTGATGCTTTTCAGAGCAGCCACAAGGTTGTCGTTCCTGTGTTTCTGCTCGTCGAGCTGAGCCACAAGGAGAGCTCTGGATTTCTGCCAGCAGAGGGCCTCTGTCTCCAGCAGATTCTCTGCCTTTCTCAGGGCCGATGCGATCTTCCTGCATTCCTCTCTTTGTTCCTCCTGCAGGGCTCGTTGGGAAGCCTGAGATCTTTCCACAGCCTCCTTCTCCTGTTGCAGAGCCTTCTTCAAGTCTTCTGTGGCTTGAATGAGGGATGTCCTTTCCTCCTCCAACTCAACACGATGGCTGTTGATGATTTCCAGATCAGCAACGAGGTTGTTGTTCTTATCTTTCTGGTCGTCAAGCAGAGATCTGTATTTCCTGATCTCCTCCAGCAGGAAGGTCTGCTCCCTCTCCCAGTGAAAGCGATTGAAATCCAGCAGATTCTCTGCCTTTCTCAGGGCAGATGTGATCTTCCTGCATTCCTCTCTGTGTTCCTCCTGCTGGGCTTGATGGGAAGCCTGAGATCTTTCCACAGCCTCCTTCTCCTGTTGCAGAGCCTTCTTCAAGTCTTCTGTGGCTTGAATGAGGGATGTCCTTTCCTCCTCCAACTCAACACGTTGGCTGTTGATGCTTTTCAGAGCAGCCACAAGGTTGTCGTTCCTGTGTTTCTGCTCGTCGAGCTGAGCCACATGGAGAGCTCTGGACTTCTCCATCTCCTCCAGCAGGGAGGATTTCTCCTTCTGCCAGCAGAGGGCCTCTGTCTCAAGCCGTGATTCCAGATGTCTTACGTCCTTCAACTTCAGATTCTCATCGTCTTTGAGAGTCTTGCTGTGAGAAGTCTGAACTCCAAGCTCATCCAGAGTCAGAGACGGTTTCTCAGAGGGCACGCTGATCTGTGATTTCAGTTCCTCTCTCTCCGAATTTGAGAAGTGGGCAGTAGACTGGCCCTTATTGAGCTGGGCTTTCAGGTCACATATCTCTTTCTCCATCAGCTCTTTCTCACTAATTAATTGTTTATTTTCCTTGAGCTGATCAAGGATATAAGTCAGCGCATCCTCTCGGATTTCCAATTGGACTCTGCCCTCAGATCCAACTTGGGATTGGATCTTCTCTAGAACATTCTCCTTTGATCTTCTTGTTGTGACAATGTTTATTTACAAAAAACTTAACTGTCTTTTTTTCATTGTGTCATTTCAAGTGTATTTATCTAATTCATCTGAAATGCTGTCACTTTTCACCAGTATCAACAGTTTCACTAACCTTAGGTTTTTTTTTAGCAAGATATTCTTCACTGATGAAGAATATCTATGAAGAGTATGTGATTTTTGAATCATAAATTAAATCGCTAAAAGTAAAATGCTAATGTTAGGCTATAAACAGACTATATTGTGGTCACTAATCGTCTTAATACACAATTACTGTACACGTTTTCTGTATCTTGAAAAAATCTACAAGATTTACAGTTGGAATAGTTTGTAACGACAGTCGGCCTGTGAAGACGGATTAATGAGTAGATGAGTGTTTAATGTCCTCGACAACCTCTGTAGTCTCATTTAGGCACTTGTTAGCAACCGACACGTAAATGCTTTATAATTACATTGTGGCACATTTAATTGCTTATCTATTTATATAATTATTTTACGATACAATGTGTCAACATCTTAAGCCTGTGGTAACCACATACCTTATTTCAGGCATTTAATCAAAAACCAATTTTAAAAAAAAACTCGTAGACTTTGAGACGAGGGAACCTGATGTTTCAAAAATGCCAACTGATTTCCGGGTTTTAGGACTATAAACTTCACCACTCCATGAATGTTATAATGTTTGGTTACTGTTTCAGCCGTTATTAGAACAGCAGCAGAGCAACTTTTGCAAAAAAGCAAAAACGTCTTTAAAAGAAATATTGAAAACAGAACATTTGCTGCCTACAAAAAAACTGAAATGTCTTATCGCATCACCTTCACATGAACCCTTTTCCTTTTCATGCACTTAGTACTGTTCCTGAACTGCATTTATTCCAGCTATTTGTTTCAGCTGCTGACACAGTGAGAGATGAAATACTCTCAGTCTGTTAAAGCGCTCGTTCGACAGTGTGTAGAAGTGTTGAACTTCTGCCCTCACAATACACAAACTCCCTGAAAAACCTTCGTCTCCTACAGCTGTAATACATCTCTCTACTGTAACACACATAAACTGTGTTCGCTGGCTGGCCGTTTGAACACTTACATCATTTCATTCAGTTAAATTTTACAGAGCCTACATCTTGAAATTGCTTGTTTTGTCCGATCAATATTTCATAAACCAAGATGAAAGATTTTCCGTTTACAATAACATAAGGACATGTGACGAAACTGCTGACGAGCCCTTCGATTAAATAAGTAAATCAATTAATATGTAACATTTATCTATTAAGAAATGCCTTGTGATTATAACGAACTATAAAGGCTGTTAACAAGAGGCTTCCAGGACTCCAGCGGTTTTATACGCTCATGTAAAATGAGACGCTGTGATTAATGTGTTAATGAGTTTGGTCCATCTCCAGCATTCACTTCTCATACGGAGTGTCCTGGATTAAATCTTTGAGAATAGTCTCCTGTCCACTGTCATGTATTGTGAAAGGGATAATGCCCGACGAGGTGTCCATAATCAGGAATTAATGGACTTCGCGGATACCACGGTCACTTGCCAAAGAAAATAAATTAGGACCATTAATTTATATTTTCATGCGTTTTCCAATCAAAATATTTTTCACAGGCAGTAATTTAGTTTCCCTGGTAACGCCTGAGGGTTTGACTAATACCTGGAACAACCATTACCCTCCCGTAAGGTTCTTATGCAACGGAAACGTTGTTCACCTCTCCAGTAAATAGGACGGACCTTAGATACGACTTGGCAACGGGAGATATTCTAGTCCGCTCAGCGGTGAGCCAGAAAGCTAACGCTATGCTAGCAAGATTCAAAGTCGATAACATTGCGTACGGTTGACGAACAGTAAATATAATTTGACAGTATGTTTAACAACAAGACTAGCTAGCTTACCAGTCATGTCATTGTCCCCAAATCAACATCAAGATGTTCACGAACAAATGATCGGCCGTGTGTAACGTTACTGTGGCCGCAGCCTGAAGCAGAGAGCTGAACAGCCAACGGGATGTGAGATTATTCGCTTATGTGATATAAAGTATTTAAAGTGTACTTTCTGCAGCTTGTGTGTTCCAGTCTCCATCCTGTGGTGTTCAGAGGATAAGGCACTGAAGGACTGACGGACTGCACTCAGTGCTGGAAATAAATTGTAAACAGAGGCTTTGACTGCGTTCCCGTCGCTATGGTTATGCCAGCCAGCGCATTAATTTAGATGGTGAACAGACAATTTGACTGGAACTACTTAGTAGGTGTCCATATATCAGGGATTAATCTACACCCTACAGCCAATCAGAATCGAGTATTCCCCCAGACCATGGTATAAGTTATGTTATATGGTATATACTGCATATACAGCACGACGGTGGTGAGTGGATAAGGGCTCAGTATCTCCCTAATGGACACTTAAACGGGGAACATTATGTTTGCTGCGATCAAACCGGGAGCCGTTTAGTGACAAGATGTTCTCGTGGACTATAACACCATCCTCCTTTGTCAACGATGCTCTCCTCTCTGTCACAATGTGTAAACACAACAACAAGGCAGACCTGTTTTATTCTCCTCACTCAATTCCCCCCTGCACAGGTACAAACAGCATTTCATCCTCCAGATGTCTGAATCTTTTCTTTCATGTCCAGCAATCCCTGACAAATAGCTCGATGTTGATACCGTGACAGCAGCGAGGCAAAAGGAAAAGCGCACATACATGCTTATATTACTGATTACAGACTTCAGTGTTCTTCTTGCAACCTCGTCTGGTGTCACGTCTTTGTCACAGTCGAAGAGCCGGGCGGCGACAGCACAGGGCTGAAAGACGCCTCAAATGTTGGGCGAGGATGGAAATTGCGAGTACACATGTTTTCAACCATAGCTGCCAGGTGTGTGTGTCGTGAAATTGGACGCACAATCATTTCTGAGATCAGTAGTTACACTGACAAAGCTCACCAGTAAGCATTCAGAGCACATTCGTACAGATGTTGGATCTAAATGTCATGTACGCCCACAGGGCTGAACACGGCTTCACCTGCATACATATCGCTGTCATCCCGTGTTTGTCAGCGCTCGTATGATTTATTCATGCTCTCTGAAAAAGGTAATAACTTTTCGAAAGCAATTTGTTTCAGTCCTGCGTGGCTGTTTATTGTTTTGTTTCTTTTTTGGTTTGTGATGTTTTGTGTGCAGTCCTTCTTACCAAAAGACATCACTCACGATGAATCACGCAAATTAATTAATCGTTAATCAGATACAGCAGAGCGAGAGTGTAAAAAAGTTTTTGTATTTGAAACACACTGAAGCGCGAGCATAAAATCAAGAAACGATATCTCTGCCACTACTTCATCTACATGAAGAATCACCATCAATCATCCTCGTTCTGAGAGGCAACAGCTGTGAGATTACTGTGTCTGAGTAAATGAAGATGGAACTGAGAAGAAATGAAAGATTTTGTTTCTGTCTAACAAACTTTTACACTCACCGGGCCAGATTCAGACGGTCTACAGCCCAAAGCTCTGGTGTGTTCAGGGTGTCCAAGTCCACTTTGCAAAGAACGGTGCAGGGGTTGTGTTCAGACTCTGAATTAGTCGTGTGTGTGTTTTGGGCAGAACATAAATCAAACCAATCCCAATTCCATTCCCTGTAAGAGCCAGGTGCACCAGGGCCTGACACACATTAACCAAGTGTCACTCGTCTGCGCTGAAGGGAAGAGACGTGATCCTCGGCTGCTGGACCTTCTGCCCCGCCGCTCCACAGTCACCCGTCCCATCAACAACTCTGTTTAGACAGCATATGAAAACATACGCTGATATCAAGACTGAGGAAGAGGAGGAGCGCTCTCAGTCTGTGGATCAGGTGGGACGGGTCATAAAAAGTATAATCCTGATCAATTATGGGTGGGATGAGGGGGGAGACATACGTCCTTACTGAGGAAAATATTATTATACAACAAGTAGTTCCGACCGAGCAATCTGATTGGTCAACAACACATTTTGACCGTGCTCAAATCAGCATTACAGCAGCCTGACTCATTACTCAGAGTATTACTCCGCCAAGTCTGTGACAACATTGTATCTCCATGGCAACATGGTAACTGTCAGAGCTGGAGCAGGAAACAGCGGAAAAATAGGCTACAAAATGGATCGGTTTGTTGTTAATTTTGATTTATTTGGCGTCTCAGTTTGGATGAATGGATGGAGGAGGATGAGAAGAACCAAATGATAAAAAAGGAAAGATTTGTGGTAAATAAAGTGATAAATCTGTAACTTCTCTGTTCTTTATTATTAGATAATAATAAGATAAAGATGAAACAAGTCCGAGCTGAGTATTTTATTATTATTACTATTATTATTATTATTTAGAAACGTTATTTATTAATCATGAAAATAAATCACAAACCACCTGTCAGCTGCCAAAGTCACATTCATAGAATAAAGTGTCCCGTTTTACCGAGCGGGCCGAGCCTGTTCCCTTCGCTGTGAGAGACACTATTGTTTTATAAAAAAAAATATATATATATATAAAAAATCAACACCTTTGTTATAACTTGGGCGATAAAAATAAGCATTTTCTGTTTATCTGTGCAGTATTGATTTAGGTCGGGAAATTCCGAGACGGCGATAAAACATTAACGTCAGCTCAGAGTTCACTCATCCTTTCCGTTGCTCGGTCGTTACTATGGGTCGGACTACTTGCTGTAGTGGTAAACTACGTTCCATTACACATAAGAGTAACTGACGGGGCTGGTTTTGTTTCAGTTATTAGTCAGACCTCATGTGTTTCCATGGAAACGCGACGCACACTCGCAAAAAACTTTAAAATTTGAGAGCAAATTGGCCGTCAACGTGGATATATTTTGAGTATACATTTCATTTTTGTTGGTATTAGTTGTATAATCGCAATATTACCCGAGAGGGTGTGCTTTAACGTCATTTGAGGGTAATATTGCTTAAATGACATCACCTGCAGCGATGCTCCAGCAGCAGCAGCGATCTGAGTACGTCTACATTAACATGCACATTTGCACACGAGGAACAGCTGATAAGCTTCACTGATTACTTAAAACTCCTGACTCGTTTAGTATTTCATGTTAATTTATGTTCTGTGTTCTTCGGCACATCGAAAGGTCACACAGGCCGTCCAGATTCGAACAGGAGGATAGTTTGGAGTGAAGCAGCTGTCTTGACGAATCCTTTTAGCTTTTAGCCGAAGCTTTTAGTTGTGGTGATTCATTGTGGCATGATATTTGTTACAGTACATTACTGCATTCAGAGAAATGTTTAAAATAACTGAGAGCAGCCTCAGAATATAATCAGTGTACGCATGACGTTAAAGCGGCTGTGTAGGCTCATCGGTCCATCTGTTTGCTGCTATTTAAAGAGCACATTATTCAGACGCCTTCGGCTTTACACCAGCTTTGTGTCGGTCTATGGCGCCGGGCCACACCTCATTTTAAGACCAACACGCCCACGGACGCACAGGTGGGCACAAGTACATTTGCGACACCTGCGAGAGTGAACATCTCCTTTGGAAATGATGCAGTTGCTGCTCTAAACTTCTGGCAAATAACAGCAGTGCCGAGAAAGTGAAGCAGAGCAAAGTTACACAGGTTTTAGTTGAGACATTATTGATGTAACCTTCAATTTGTGCACACAAAAAGGCGATATCAAAATAAAAGAAAGTGACGTGGACACATTTGAGCTCTTTAAGAGGTGCTGAGCCCAAGCTGTTAGTCACTCACTACAGGCAGGGCGCTATTTCAGGACTCCATCGACCAATCTGGATGATTGACGACTCTCTTGAACCTTCAGAGCTGATTGAATCATAGAGCAGTGTCCAGATATCAAAACAAGGACACAAATGGAGAGTCCGAGAGTAGAGAGAGTAGAAACCTCCCACGGAGCTGAAAACAGACTGTTGTGTTGGAGGTGAGACATCTGATTAGACTTCAGCAGCAACTTATGATCGCAAAAAACAGCAAAGAGACATTTTTATTTCTTTTCTCTCGGCTGCTCGTTCAGTGAGTTCTGGTTGTAGATCTTGTAAGTGTTTGAGTGAGAGAAGCTGCAAAAATAGAATAATGAGAAAGCACTTTGTGACGTTTCACTTCGCCGTGAGGGGGTTGGGACTTTTTATTTCATGTTTTGAAATATACAACACTGATGAAAAAAGCAGCAGTGTAAACAAACAGAAACATATTCGGCCAGGGGTTCTGTGTGTGTGTGTGTGTGAGTTTTTAGCTCATTTAGTTGTTTGGTGTTCGAATTGGTAAAAATCATGATCACGAGCTTCGTCCCGCTGCGTGACGATGTCGCTACATGGTTAGCATGTCCTTCTGTGGGGTTTGATGATGGATGGCGGAGATGTTTTAGGTTTCTGAGAAGTTACCGAAAAAGACAGAACTGAGAACATGCTGTCCTCCATCCAAAAAAATATTCAATCATTTATAACAAAGGCCTGAAAACACTGAAAGGATCCGTCAGCAGGAGCAGCTTCAGACATTCATGGACACGTTGTCTTCTGAACCAGCTTACTCAGAAAGGGCACAAATTATACAATTACAAAAATATTACCAAGGAAGAAAAGGGTAGGCTAACCCTTTTAACATAACGTTCAAAGTCTGACACGGCTGTCTTTAAAGGCTTACGTCTCGCCCCTGCAGTCACACTGTGTTTTGTATTTAGCTGATCCATTTCAGTTTCTATCTCTTTGACAGTTTATCCTCTCGGTAGGTGATTTATCAGACAGACCCGTGACAGCTTCTTATCATTTAGAGCCAACCGTGGAGCGAGGAAGCGATCCTGGAGGTAACCAGTCAGAGCGAAAGACAACAGACGGGACATGTTGTCTCATTTCAAACAGCACTGCTGCTTAAAGAAACGACCGAGGCTTTAATCTCCATTCTGATGCCATTTTTAAAGCAGGAATGTGCAGAAAAAAGAAAAAAAAATGCTGATTCGTAGCGATTCTGAGAAGAGGAATATGTTATTGTTGCTATTTGCATGATGGTGAAATGAAAGATGTCGAGACAAAATAAATAATTCATGAAGTGAAAAGTGCCGCAAACTTCTGCAAATAATTTCCTCCGACCGAACCGATGTCAGCAGCATCGTGACTGAGCAGCTGCCGTCCTTTAAATTACAGCAGCACTCCACCAGATACACCACAACAAAAAAGAAAACACTGATCTGAATGAGATTGTGGTTGGCAGCAGAGGAAGAGACCAAAGCCAATCCGGAGAAAAATTACACCAATCTGCTGCCGACAACACACAGGAGAGCGCTGATATGTGTGCTGAAGCAAAAAGTAACCGGCGACAACTTGTTCACCTTCCTAACGAGCGTCTCGAGAGAGGAGCTGTGGAAAGGTAAAGAAAAAAAAAAGAAAAGGAGATGGAAACTCTTATCATCCGCGCCGGAGAGTCTGGAGGTGTTCCGATGCTTTCTGTCAGTGTGGTTCTCACTTGCGTCAGTGCAGTGAAATCCACGCTGACAGGAAGTCAGCCTGTGAAGGTCGGAGGGGGGAGCAGAGGAGGGAAAGTTAGCCAAAGACAGTCACACATCACAGTCGGCCTGAAAGAAGTGCAGGACAGAAAACGGTCTGTGAGGACTGTCAGTCAGTGATGGATGGTTGCAATATTTTGCAATGTGTGTTGTCTGGTAGCATGTTTTATGCATCACATTCTGACTTCTGCTTCTTGGTATTTATCACTGTCCTGCAGAAACGCAGGAGACAGGCACCTGTGAGCGATACGGCAGGTGATATGTGGCGCTTATCTTAACAAATCAAGGAAATGATCTTTTACAATATGTTCCTCGAGGACAGTTTAAATAAACGTCACCACGGAAACCTACAGAGACAGACGGGGTCACAGAAGGAAACTCGACCGAGGCTGAACTTATTTTAGCTCTTCAGCAGAGCATCTGTTGATCTGCAGTAAAGCAGAGCCGAGGCGGTCTGTGGCATCTTGCATCTGATTGTTGCGTGGATTAAGCCTTTTGCTTTGTTTGTTAATCTGCTCACTTCTTTTAGCAGTCTGTGCACAGAGGATTTGCACCTAAATTAATTTTGTACCACATGACTGTGGAGGGATTTTAGGATTTGTTCCAACTCGAGTCTGACAGCCTGACAGGAAAACAGTTTCTCCCTCCAAGTTCAGAGGAAGGACACAAACTCATCACGATGCTTTCTCACAATTTATGGGACTGACTGCAGTTTTTCACTTTACTTAACCACTGCACTGGCTTCCTGTAGATTTTAAAGAGTTATTACTCATCTGTAAAGCCAAGTCGGTCTGGGTCAATTGATTTTCTGACACCAAGCAAGATGATGCTGCTCATTTAAATCAGAGCGTAAAACAGTGTTTCTGCTCTTTACTGTGGTCTCTTCAATGCAATTTATCCATCGCTATTCATTTTAAATATAATAAATAAATACATTTTTATTATTGCTTTTCATTTCTATTGACTTTGAAGTGTAATTTTATTCTGAATGAATCTCTGTCGAGCCCTTTGGATTGCCTCGTGTCTGCAGTAAAGGTTGGACCTGACGTCTTTAACCTTCTTTCAGTTTAAGCAGCAGGCATTTGTACTAATTGTGTTCCCCGGAGCACGACGACTGAAACGAGTGCCACAGGTTGATTTGAATTCATGGGTTTTCTGGAATGGATTTTGGTTGCTGGAAGCTCACACAAAGTCACAGAGGAGGGATGTTCCCAGTTTTCAGAAGGCTTCCAAATGGTCTCTTATCAAACTCCACTGGAACATCATCACGTCTCTGAGACAGCAGGAGGAAACGTTCTGTTCAGCCTGTCTGATGTGAGTCTTTTCACTGCATGATGACTGCAGACACTATTAGTAACTCAGTAACGCCGTCAACACGACGCAACGAACAGCTAAATGAAAAATTCCATTAGCAGTGATCAAGCTGCGCTAATGACTAGAATGTTTTATTTAACCATTCCTCTGAATTCATTAAAAAAAAAACTTTATCTATTCTCTTTTTATACCCTTCATTAAAGCCATGAACTCACACACACACACACACACACACACACACACACACACACACACACACACACCTGCCAGGTACAGTAAATACAGCCGGAGTCGAGGTGGTCTGAGGACGGCTGTTGGTGAAAGAGCAGACCACTTTGCTATCAGATCATTTCTGTCACACAGTCTGTAGGTATGATGCTTTTTATCAACGTGCATTTCAACAGAAAGCCACATGCGACTGGGAAACAGATAACTGAGACTAAACACCTGGAATTAAAGTGGGATCAACCCAAATCGCCACAACAAGTCTGTTCCTGCAAACCTTCTTTATGTTGCAGCTTTACGTCTGTCTGGGTTCAAGTTTCTATTTCTGTCTTCTTCTCTTTCTCTGTTCAGCTTTAGGCACAAAGGCACGTGGTTAGGGTTAGGAAAGCATCACGTTTTGGCTGCTGATGGTGATGTGACCTTTTGTCTCCTTAAAGGGACATGAGGCAGGATCAAGAAATAAGACTGAATAGTGACACGACGGCCGTCAGAGTAACTGCAGCCATCAGCATGAACTCTTCACAGCAGAGCAGCTGATGCTGTGACGCTGTTATTTCTTTACTCGCTGTTCACGTGACTGTTTACTGCAAGACCTCCGTGGAATGACGTTGGTAGCCTCCAGCTGCTAACTGTGCTGTGTGTGAGGGATAGCCTTATCCGCTACACACATGAAGCAGCCGGCTCGCTGTGTGTAGAGACACACAAGCAGCGAGTCTGAAAGGCACAGGCGAAAGCAAAGACGACATACTGGGGGACAAAAACATCGTCTCTGATACGGGACTGCTGTGTGTTAGCAGCTAATGCTACTACACAGACACAAACAAACCGTTAGCATGTGGCTACAGCCAGCTGCTAACGTCACCTCCCGGATAACAGGTTGGGCTTTCGGTCCCATATATAAAGGGACATATTTCTAACTATTCGGTTTCAGACTAAAGGACCGTGGAAAATGCGCAGTCTGTAACTATTCAGTGTTACACAGCGGTGGGCTAATGTTAGCATGTTAGCAGCTAACGCTACTTTGCACGTTAGGTCACTCCGAGTCCTCGGTGATCTCATATGATTTCAAATCAAGCTCTAAACATGACCTGTAATGTTTTCTTACCTGGTCACTAGGAAATGAGCCATGTCAGCATCTGTTTTCAGTCCCAGTTCAAGTTGAAGCTGCCTCCATGAGTCGAACCGTATCCGATGTTTATTCTGGTTCCGGTCCGGCTTTGGTCGTAATTTCGTTTCGACTCTCGACTTGCCGCTGATAAAACCTTTGTTTTCTTCTTAGTGTGACTTTTTAGTGGACTTTGTGTGGTGGTGGGTCGTTTTCTGGCCGTAACAGAATCCATTACTATACAAACACTAGTTTGGCTCCACCGCGCTTGTCTTCTTCCTGTTTCCAAGCCGTCGAGGACGGACATCACCCATTAGCATTAAAAACTTAAAATGCATGTTTATTTTTTCACAAATCCTGCCTCAAGTCCCTTTAAAAGAAAAACAACAGCTACTGACGTGATAAAAGCAGCTGGAGGTTTCCCAGCTCTCCTACGAGTCTGCACTGGTGTGGGCAGCGTGGCAGATTTGTTGGCTGTAATAACACTGAGATTGGATCTCTGTCCACCAGAGCAACACCTGCACATGAGTAATTAGAGGTAGCAGAGTCATCATCCCCAGACTCCCGGAAAGTAATCACAGTTTTTTTGAGTTGATGAGTAAGAGGGGAACTTCTAAACTTTGCAAAATGTGGCTTATGCAATATTCTTGTTGGAGTACCGGCTTGTAGATCATTCTGTGGCCTCGATGACAACAGACCAGCTTCACATGCATTGTGTCTTACTTTATCTCATCTGTTTCCCACCTGTCCTACCTGAAGTTCTGTTAAATGATCCATCTTTTGGTGCTTTTATGGCACAAAATAGACGTATAATCAGGAATTATGACTTCATGATCACACTCTGATGGTTCCAGCTCGTTTAAAGAAGCTGTAGGAAGCTCAGACTGCTGCTCTCACTTCAGCCTCCTGTCAGACTAATTGGCTGAAATATCGTTATATAACATATTCATTTTCAATGTAAAGAGCCTATAGCAGTCCTATAGCTGTAGCTAGATCGACTGTAACCCTGACAGAAACACATGTGTGTGTGTCAGGGTCACTTGTTAATTGTAATTCAATGTAAAGGAACAACTTCTTCTTGTGTATGTATGAAGGCTACCCACGGAGAGTCGATCTCTGACAGCTCAGTCACAAAGACTGTAACACCTGTGCACACTGAAGGCTCTCTGAAGGTAACGCCGGGAAACATCTCTGTCAAAAGATACCCAGGTGAAACATCAAAGGCATTTTACTGAGCGCCACTTCTCTTTCTTCACCTGGTTCCCGACTTCTGAATCACCGAGCACAAGTCACAATACAGAGTCAGAGAGAAGGAGGTGAGGTGGAGGTAAGAACACACAATCAAACCGCTGTTTGTATTAACAAAGCCACGGCACATTAAACTGACCCCACACACACTTTGTGAGACACTTCACTGTTCGTGCTGGATGTTTTTCCTCAGTAGAAATAGAAATACCACATTATAAAAGTAGAAAGACATGTCAGTTTTATTCATCTGGCGCCAGTTCTCAACAAAAGCTACCTCTTCACACTTTTCAATTAGAGCAGGTCTGAACCGTGCTCTTTAATTTACAGAGACGAGACAATCCCCCGTGAGAGGGTCCTCGTCGACAGCAGCCAGGTACTAAATCCTGATTTAGTGTAACTGCTTCAGCTGTGTGAGGTGGAAATAATCAGACCGGCTGTACGTACTGTCGGGTAGCTCATGCCGAACCTGCTTAACTTAATCTTGATCTTTAAAGGAACGACCACGTGTATAAAGAATAAAACTCAACATTTCACTGAAACAAGCTTCATGCTTTAACTTATCAGAGTTACAGCAGGATGAAAGTAGGTCTTCTGATTGCTGCAACTGATTCACGGAAGTAACGGAGGGACGACCGGAATAACTGCAAACGAAAAAGAGCCCTGCTGATGGAGGAGACGAAGAAGGCGACGAGTGCGAGTGATAGAAAACGAGATAAAACAAGAGTGAGCTCTTAATTGCGGGTCCTCCGGTGTTGTGTCAAAGTCTGCTCCCCTGTTGAAGTGTGTCTCCCTGACCGCTGAGCCTGGAGACGCCTCAGAGCAGCCATTACTTCTACTAGATCAATAAGCAACCAAGCCGCTTACAAACATATATACACAATACAAACAGGTGCTTTTCTCTCCGAGATTTCATTCTTACAGCTGTATGTTGATATGAAAATGGTTCGTTAGTTATAACCTCAACAGAACAGAAAAACCATCAGCCAAACATTCGCCGGTGTCAGTTTTCTTTTCTCACATTACAGTCAGCTGAATATTTTGGGGGTTTGGACACATTTTTCCCTATTTCAAACATTCAGATAAGCCCCAAAATAAACTCTCAATGAAATGAAGCAATTTACAAGTTAAACAAACTCGTGGAAGAGCAGCGAGCCTGGAAGACGTATCAGTGACTGTGCTCGTCCTCAGGTTTGACTGACAGTGACATCAGACCGGCCGGATATCAAATCCCATCAGACTGAACACTGCAGAAGAACAACACGGCGACTCGATCTGAATATCAGGCCGTCCCATCACACCCTTCACCACATGCACGCTGCTGATCACAAAGTCCTCCGGTGGGACGAACACATTTCGCTCCCCACACCACAGAGACAGCTGCTATTTCCAGCAGGAGAATTTGCACTGTTTAAATCTTTCAAACGGCTCAAAGCAGATGGAACCAAGAGGCCATTAAACGAGCCACACTGACAGAGCGGCGCTCTCGGTTTCTAATATCTGCCGGATCAATCAGACGCCGCGATGCAGCCTGATGGATTCGTCTACCTGAAGGAGAGACCATCATTTATTTCATGTCTGGTTTGGTTCTACGTATAAGATTTTGAAGAACAAGGTGTTTTTTTCCATCCCTTCAAAAGAAACTGATGCATTTGAGCTTAATACTTATCAAGTTTTATAATTAGGGTCTTGTCGTGCTTGAAAGTCTCAACAAGGAGTTTATCAGTGACCCTCAAACTCAAAGATGAGCAATGTGTAACTCCTGAGAAGAGGAATATCTAAACTGTCTGAAGTTTCTCATTTCTTTTACTTTGTAGCTGAAGATATAATTATTCATCTCTAATAACATACTTCAAAAAATGCTTGTTGATATTCAATCTCCCCGTCTCTCGCAGCCTTGTTGAACAAACACTTCACATTTACAAAGAAGAGAAAAAAAATCTTTATTTCTAATTAAAAGTGAGTCATGAAACCTGTAGAACTAAAACAAAAGCATAACTCGAGCATCCACGCTGAGCGATGGAGGACGTGCTGTGAGGGGGCGACGCTCGGCTGCAACTCCAAAGCCTCGTTCTCTAAAAGAACGATCAGAACGGGATTATACTTTGGTTTTGTTAATATTTCAGTGTGATAACTTTTGAGTCAGACACTTTTTTATGAAATAGCTTCTCCTGCTCACTTGGAGACAACACAACACCCAACTTTCCTATCGTCAATATCGTGAATGTGTAACTGAACAATGGCATTTTTACACATAAAGCAACATTAGCATTCATTTTACATCTTGTTTAAGTTGCCCCTGATGAATGGAAGTCCAATATTCACCCTCCTTTTAGCTCTGTTTTGTTCCCTGAGAATATGTCTGGCTCTTTAGCTGCTAAATGCTCCAACAGTTCACCAGTTAGCTGCTAACTTTGTCCGCCATTTAGCTCTGGATGAGAGGCCAACATTGTATTTTCAGAGATATCTGCCTGTTTCTGGAAACGGTGCTGATGAGAGCCATGTGTTGAAACCGAAACAAAGAGCTGAACGATGTTAAAAGGCTAACGACTGTCGCCATCTTGGTTTTCTGGAGCCATGAGTGATGAGAGGGAGGAGCTAACTGTGATGGCAACTTGTCTATTTTACTCTAAACGGGATCATAATTTACAAAATGAACGTCACGCTGTGTTGAAGAAGACTTGAAACTAGCGATCAAGACCATAATCTCATCTGAGAACTGTTCACAGAGCGAATGCATCATTTTCTCATAAGCTTAAATACAATCGGACGCCATCATTAAATCAGAGGAACCACTGCTGTGATGCTGGCCACGAGAAAGATCGCAGGTTCCAGGTCCTCACTTTCAGACCCGAAGCTTCAACCCCATCTTATACAGACAATGATCTGCAGACTTGAGGAGACCTGCTGGTTTAGGTGAGATGATCGGTGGGTTCATCACTAAGAGCGTCTCCTCTCACATTACGCAAAGTATCTGAGCCTGTGTTGTGTCTCTCTAGACGTGACTGAATCTCATTTCCCACCACTCACTTCTCTCATACGCAGTTAAACGCTGATGGAGGCTCACAGTGATCCAGGTCGTGATGGTACGTGCTGCATCGTAGGAGAAGCCTCTTGGATGAAGGTCTTCAAGACACTGAAACACGTCCAGGTGCCGACACGTTGTTAAATATGAGGACATGTACAGCTTTTAATCACATTCCTGTGTTTTAGTCATAAAGTGACATCCACACTTCCTGCCAGCGTTGCTCTGTTTTGCTGTAGGCAGCTACAGAAGCCTGATTTGCTTTAGTCATCCACTCGTTCAGAACAACGTGAAGTGCAGCACTACAGCTGCTGATGGATTTAAGAGCTGTGCTTTAGTCAGACAATCAACACCAAGCGATGCAGAGTTCCCATCTGTGAGCTGGAGGATCACTGACGAGTGTTTCTGTAATCTAAAATCGAAATATATGATAAATATGCTTGTCTGGGGAGGAAAATGCCTGTTTTTCTAGTGTAAAACAGTGAAACAGCTCCTCCTTTAATGAGACAACATAAACCACCAGCACGAGACACAAAGCTGACACCAGATCAGCATCCTTCCTGCAGGAGGACTGAACTGAGCCTGAGGAACGGACGGAAGTCAGAGGAATTTAATAAATGTCATGTATTATTTTTTGACAGCTATTCTATAAGCTGCACCTGTTTCATCACAGGAGTCACGACTAATGATCTGATCGTCTCCCGAAGATGAATTCAAGTCATGCATAAGCCTGGTTTAACAGGCTGGAGCTGCGGATCAGCAGAGGTGAGGAGGCTCCGATGTTTAGTGTTACCTGCAGTATCTGGATTAACATTCGTAGTGTCGATGTATGTTTAATGACACACTGCACAAATCTGATTTATATTACACTGAATAAGTTCTGTTGTCAGTACAAGATGTCTTCAGGTACGATAAACTCCTGCACTGGGTTGGACGGCTGAGTTGGTAGAAATTAATTAGAAGTCTGTGGGTGAAATTAACGGGAGACAAAAGAAAAATGGAAACAGAACCAGCATGCAGACAGACAGAGAAGGTCAGCTGCTGTGAAACCCCGGTGTTCAATAATTTATAAAGGTGTCCACACTGGGCCAGCTGTGCAGAAAACACACACACCTCAGCTAATGAGTCGTCCTGCCAAGGTGGAGGCACAAGTGGACTCAATTAACTGAAAACATGCATCGCACAATCTGCATGTGTCACCGCGACGCTTGTATTAAAACAGAACTTATAATTTTCTGATTTGCCCGAGCGGTTGTCCGCCTGTTTCCTGCCAGCAGCAGCAGCCAGCTCAGGACCGGTTCATTATCAGTACAGGCTGGGTTGCATCTGGTACCAGGTCCTCCAGGTGCAGGGTGGTTACAGGTACGAGAAAACTGACCTGTGCAATTCTATATGATAAAATAATTATCATATTAATAAGAGCGATTCATGAACATGCAGTATAAAAACTACAGGTTGTTGTACTGAACTAAACTTCTGCAGGAAGTTAAACTTGCACGCTTCACAAATTCACAAATTCTAAAAATGCATCAACACTGAGGCAGCACGGCGACATGTCAGCATCCTGCCAGCACTGAAGGCTGCTGGGCCACAGCGACGGCAGCTGCCCCGGTGAGTCGTGTCAAAGGGTCGGCGGCACATTACGGAAGTTACAGGTCGACCTGACATCTCATTATCTGTTTCTATGACGACAAGCGTGACCAGTTTCCCCGTTACACCGGTCAAAATGCCCACAGTCAAAGCCAACAGGACGTCGCTGACCTGATGCGTCCAGGTTCAGAGAATTAGTACTTTGGAAAGTAGCAGCGGAAGCAGAACTATATTTCACACTGTGGTGATGAAATGTTTCATTCATCTGTGGTTCACATGCGTGCCGAGTCGTGGCGGAGAGGTTCGTATGGATTATGGATCAACTGTTTGAAACCCTTTTCTGCTTCCTCTTGTCCTCCTCTCTCGTTCCAGCAGCAACGACGCCTCATCCAGACACCGAGCCTGCGTTTCTGTCTGATCGTCCTGCTCATCTCACTGTGTTCGTCTCATCAGTACCTGCCATTCCAACGAACTCATCGTCCAACTTAAACTGGCGACAGACGACGTTTTCACTTGAATCTATCATTCTGAGTTAAACGCTGATTGCACGGTGTAATGGCAGCAGGAAAACGACACCATCGGCGAATAGACTGGTTCTCTATACGTCTCTCTTTTACTGTGGTATTCAAAAGCACAACGGGAAGAGACATTGTGTTACGGCGGAACAACTGGAATAACTGTGGAAACTTTACACAGCAAAAGAAAATGAACGCTGCTGATTGAGGATGCAAAGAAGTTAAAGAAGAGTGGACGGACAGGTGATCTGCGTTTCTTCGCTTTGAAACCAGCTTTCTTTCTACAAGATCAGTAAGAAACAAAACCTGCTTTACTCTGTTTCACTCTGCCTCATCACAGCACTGAGATCAGGGTTTCTGGGCTAAACTGAGATTCTTTCTGGTTGTTTTTTGCTTCGGACAGTGACCCTGTGTCCTCTCTGCTGTCGAAAGGTCGTCTGGTTCTGTTCATACTAACTCTGCCTTTAGATGGAGCAGATGTTTCAGTCTCTCGGTCTACAGACAGGAACCAGAGTACGCTGATTATACAGTACTTGCTGTGGATTTTGTGTAAAGGGTCTCTTTGGAAATTGATTTTCTCCGGTGCACATGTCAGCGATTATCCAAGAGCACCACCCAGCTGGTGCACCGCACATGCAGACATGAACATATTATCGAGTGTTCAATCTGAGACAGTGACTCACCGCAGTTCTCCTCATCAGCTTGATTTCCACAGTCGTTGAAGCCGTTGCAGTGCATTTTCTGAGGAAGGCACTTGGTCAGGTTGCCACAGGGGAAATATCCAATAGGGCAGGGCGCCTTCTCCTCCGTGACATTAAGTGCTGCGAACAAAGCAGAAGAATCCAAGAATATGATTATGAATGCTAAATTGCCACCACTCATGTCTGTGCTGAGAGCCCTCGTCCGACTGATTCTTTGTGCAAAAACATGTTGATTTGCTGTGTTGCTTCTTAATTGACAGTCTTATTCTGCAACTCTTGTCTTTTAATTAAGAATCTCATTTGTACAGAGACGTCGACACAACAGCACCGACTGATGGATGTGGCGAGGCGGACTTTATATTCCACGCCAGCTGTTAAGAGCAATGACTCATTCGGTCATGTCGGCCCGCCGTCATTATCTAAACTCCTTATTCACATGCGACACCAGCGAGTCGTCCTCATCACACCTCAGGTTCAACATGCAGGCGGCAGGCCAACGACAAGCAGCTTACACATTAGACCTGCACTGATCTACCAGAGTAGAAGTCCTGATTGTCCTCGTCGTGATTATTTATCCATCGTTAATATCATTATGTCTCAATAAGCCAGATTCTCAGGAACTAAAGGTCCGTGTGTCGTTTGATTCTGCATCTCTGTACAGTTTGTTGTCACCAAAGTTTTGATATTTTGTTGGAAATAAACTCCACATGCATGTATTTGGCTTCCCAGCATAAAGGAGAGGTATTAAAGGGTAAGTTCACCCAAAAAAAAAATCATCTCACCCTCACAGAACAGCATTGCAGCGTTATCTTACGTAATAAAACACAAAGGAAACCTTAAAAAGACTCCAGACAGCTCAGGAAGCTCCGAGATCCAACATTTATACTTCTGGTTTCACTCACGGGACCTTATTTCATAAAAACACAGCAGAGTCGTCAATGTGGAGAGACAAATAATTAATCCTGTTTGAATTGTGCCATGAACTACAAATATGATGTTTGCGACTTTTCTTACTTGGAAACAAATCTTTTAAATTGTCAGTTTGTCGTAACTAAAGTAAAATATCTAGTTTTGTGTTAAACTGCTCATCACACAAACCACAATAAATCATCACAATAAATATTGACCACTGTAGTCCCGTGAGCTGCTGGTCAGACGGGGCGTGACTTCGGCTCTCCGTTTGAAAAGATGTTATTTCCACCCTCGATGGTCAGGTGAGGTCGTGCTGAGTGGCTGAACAGTGAAGATCAGGGCTTTGAAAGGTGTGTCAATCAACGTCTTTTCAAATCAACCTGAGATCACGGCGCTGAGACCTGGATTACGCTGGACGACTGTGTGGAGACATTTTATATTTCCCAGTTGTTCCTATCTGCTTCAGTTGTTACGGGGGAAACGCTGCGATGCTGTTCTGTTGTGAAGCTTCAGAAATGTTTTGTGGACAACGAAACTTCACCCGAGCGTCCACGTCTGCACGGAGGCGAGCAGATAATGACGACGCTTTAAGAAGAGGTCAGGAAGAGCTCGGGAGGATTCAGCACACGGAGCTGGTTAATGATATATTTAACAAGTTAAGATGACATTACAGGAGGTTTGAACAGACCAACTCATGTCATTTATCTGATGATTAGTCTAAAGTTAAACACTGAACGGTTTTGTAAAATGAGCGTTTGCTGGTTTAATAATTTTTACTCTGACGTTTGGAATAATAATAACTAAATGTTAGTTGTGCTTCATTCTTCAAACATCCTCCTGCTGAGCGCTGAGAGGCTGAACGACCTGCTTCTGACTTCAGACATCTCACAGCTGGACGCCTCCTCTGACCTCCTGCTGAACGCTGAAAGAGTTCAAGGCCCCGTTAAATCCAAACTAACTTCTCTGTGTTCTCACGTCGTGTCCTCACTGACGCTCCGAGTTAAACTCTGTATGAACACACGCTGCATGTGTCACAACGAATGATATAATGATGAGATCATAAAATGATAAGATATGATTTTTGATATTTCCTCAGCTGAGCAAAGTAATATCACAGATTTTATGGTCGCCCTAAATCATTTACAACCTCTTCCTGAGGATTTCACACCGAGTCCTCCGGTCGCATCACCCAATTACTCCGCAGATTTCACTCTGTCGTAAAGCAGCTCCAGGTGAAACGCCTCGTGTTCCTGCCTGCTGCTGTGGTTTTGTTGTTCTCGATAACGAGTCAAACATGATATTTTCGGCATTATTTTTGTCTGGAGACGGCTGTGGAGAAGTGACAGGAAATGAAGACGGGGATGGGGGATGACATGAAACAAAGGTCACCGGGCCGACTCGCGCAACGGTCGGACGCTTGAACCGGCGGGCCGACGGGGCCGAACAATCAAACTGGAGTAAACAAAAACATTTATTTAAAGGTCCTCGGTGGGACTCCTGTGCTGTGCTGCAGGCCGGGTGTCAGTTTGTGTTATCGGACCTCGTTTCTAAACTAAAGAGAACGTGCATAAAGTCACGCTGCTGGAAACCCGACCGAGTCCTTCACACAGAAACCCAGAAGTCCAGCAGCATTAAACGACTGAAACAAATCCTCCACGTGCTTTTAAAGGCATCAGGAGAGACGGGTGAGTCTCATTTATCATATCACATATCAATAAGCTCACAAATGGCCCATAAATAAGAGAAGATTATAATCTTTAACCTTTCACTTTGGAGGCAGCGCCTCAGTATCAACAACAGACGACCATCACGACAATAAAAGGGCCGTTTGTTCCTTCAGATCGGTTCGACTCCCTGACGAAGGCTTGAGGCTGAAATGCATCACAATGAGTTTGTTTTAAAAGGTCGAATACGACGCTGCCGGTACGATGACGGCATTCTAATAGTTCAAATGAGAGTTTTTCTGGTGATCTTAGCTGCTGGTCACTGAAAGCAAGAGTGAAAACTACTTACGTCTCCACCTACGTTTGAATAACTGGAGAGGACGTTAGCTCGACGGAGAGATTAGTTTTCTACGTACAGAAGAAAATCACCTCAAACTATTTGTAACCACTGAAAAACAGTTTTTTTTGTTCTTATTTCTGTGAAACTGAGGTTAATAAACACACTTTTGTTCTTTCAGTCTGTAAAGTTTAGAGACCAAACATAAAAAAGTCTCCTGTTGAAGGACAATATTAGAAATATTACTAGGTTTGTATTGTGCACGCTGCAGCTCGACTTCTAACAAGAACCACAAAGAGTCGATCACATCGCTCCGGTTCTCAGATCTTCGCGCTGACTTCCTGTCTGTCAAAGAACAGATTCCAAAATCCTGCTGTCAGTTTTATAAAGACTGAATGAGCTCGTCTGAGATCTGCTGCCGCGTTCAGAACTAAACATGGAGGAAGCAGCGTTCAGTCATTATGAACCATCAACTCTCCCCTCGTTTAAATCCAGACCGAAGACCTTTCTGTTTCACTGAACTGAGCTGCTCTGTGACTTTTATTCTTTAGTCTTGTCTCTTTTAAACCTTCTATTTTAGCCTATTTTCCCATTTCATAACTAGTTTTAATGTTTTGTTTCTTGATGTCTTCCTGCTTGTTTTTAATGTAATTTCCTGCCCCTGTAAAGCTCTTTGAGTCGCCCTGTGTGTCTGAACTGTGAGATACCTTCAATTAAAGGACAAGAGATACCGTAATCATCCATTATTGGCTTCTCTTTGCTTTGGACATGACTGGTGAGGTTACAGCAAAGTGCTGGCTTTTTAAACTCCCAGCTGACAGGAGCTGTAGTGATGATGAATCACACCGCTGCCATTCTGTCTCCAGACCTTAAGATGTCTTTTGTCTTAATTAAACAAGTCAGAGAATGAACCGGTCCCATCAGTAAAAACAAACTATTAAAATCTCTTCACAGGGAGACGTCCTCTGATGTGCGGGACACGGGACGCCTGCCTCCACACCACAAAACCAAATCATTTCAGTCTGAGGAGCTCCATCAAAGAGAAGATGATAGTCAGGGGATCACGTAGCACCAGAGCGCGAGGGAACAGCTGATGTGTTTATGATCAGAGAAGAAAACAACAGCTACGACAGAAACGTCTTCATCAGAATCTGAGGAAGTGATGCAATAAAGTAATCTCGGTTCTGTCCTGCTTTAGACTGTATGTGCTGTGCGTCACATGAGTGCTGGGCAGTGAGCAGAAGGCCTCGTATTTTCATGCCCGTAATAAAGCCCGTCAGTCAAAGTTTAATCTTTTCAGCAGGAGAATAGTTTCCCAGGCACAAAGGCTTCGACTCTGCAGCAGCTTCTGGGCATTATCAGTGTTAATGGGAACAGAAGGGACCGTAAAGCTATAAGACCAGAAGTCTTAGATCTCCGTGCTGCCGACTGTCCCCGTCCTCATGTCTTATGCTGTGTCTATATATAGAGAGAGCAGTAACTTTTATAGAGACGACGGCCTTTTGAACCAATGCTTCATCTTTTTCTTCCTTTAACTGCTCTGAGTCTTTTTATCTGTTCATCTCGTGACGTCTGTTTCTCACCATCCTGCTTCTGATTGTTCCTTTATTATTTCTTTTAATCTCCGTCTCCGTCCTTGATCCATCTGACGTGATGTCGTCTTCTCTTCGCCCTTTACTGACTCTATTCTTGTATTTTTGCATTACTTTTTTACAGTTTTATCAAATGTTTTCCTTTTACCTTTTGTGTTTTTACATCTTCCGCTCTGCCTTCTTGGTTTAACTCATCTTCCTCGTGTTCAGCTGACTGTTGAGCGGTTTCTCAGTCATGCTGAGCTTCCTGCTTTTGCTTGTTTGTCTAAAACAGTTTTTTAAACAAGTGTTTCTCGTCCTCACTTCATTGTCCTCATGGAAAAGATGTCTTCGCCTTCATCTCACGGAAGACTGACCCAAAACACTTTCATGCCGCTGGTTATCGGTCCTGTTCTTAATATTAAAGATTGTCATCCCACGGTCTTTTGCTTTTCGAGAAAGAAAAGGAAAAATGCAAGATAAAGCACACTAACTGGGTGGAAACAATTATTTGCTAGACTGGACAGCCACCCAGATAGCTTCTCTCTCCCTGACTGCCTCCATCGCCCGTCTGATGCTGAGTCAGCCAAACAGAAACCGATAAGGAACAACTCGAGGCGGCCGGGCCGGGAGCATCACAGAGAGCCCGGTTTAATCAGAGACGGCCAGCGGGTCAGGATCCAAGAGATCCTCGGGGCATCGCTCTGTGAGCCTCTGAACATCTGTTGACTGCGACAACAGAAAGTCTAATGCTTACTGGTTGCTCACACAGCACACAGCAGAGCCACGTATGTTTCTGAATTGGTTTTTGGACGCATGGTTCTAGAGTTCTGCAGCAGATTCCTGTCCCGGCCAGCGCTCAGCATCATGAGAGCACGAGCAGCCTCGTCTTATAATTAAACTCTAAGCGTTGAGACAACCTCCGGGCGCTAAGCTCAGCTGGTCCGCAGCCAAACTAAAGACTGCCGTTATCTCTTACATTTAGGGAGGCACAGCTAATTTAAATATTATCGAAATGGCCGAGTGCAATATCCAAATTACAGAAGCTGACACTTTTTGATAAAGTTGCATGAAGCATAATAATGAAGCAGCGTCGCTTCTGTTCAGTTTCCTGTTGCCGTCGGGTTCAGGACGTCATGGTTTGGGTTCAAATAAAAACCATTTCACAACATGTGCAGACTTTTCTGGTCTTTTTTCACAGAAGCGACAACCTTCTGTAGCTCAGGAGGGAGAGCAGTTCGTCTAGTGATCAGAAGGACGCGTGTTCGAATCCCTGACTCCTCCAGCTGCACAAATTGCTCCTGATGCATCTTGCATAGCAGCCATCAGTGTGTGAATGTGTGTGAATGGAATGGAAAAGCACTTTGGAAATGCAAATCCAGTCCAGCAACGTGATTGGTTGGTTTCAGCGATGCTCTTAGAGCAACATTAAACGTGACATCACTCTGTGCTGAGCAGCTCTGCCTGTGTTTGCTGGAGACAAATGTCACATTATCATTTTAATAGTTTTTTCAGTAAAAATGAAAAATTGTGATGCAAAAATGATCATTTCTGCAAATCGTGAATCATGATGCCGTCGTTATATCTGTCAAAAAGATCACTAAATATAGATATATATCTTTTTTTCTCACTATTTCATGCAGACAAGTCTCACAGCATCGAGAGAGCACAAGCAGTTCTTTGAGAAAACCCACAGACTCTCAGCTAAACTGGACCAGAACCAGACTAAAGAATCATCAAAGATCAGATTCCAACACCTCAAGCATTTTCTAGTCGACTGGGACCGGTTCTGGTTCAGCTCAGGATTTGAAACGATTTCATTTATAGGCTGTATTTTTATTATGAGAAATAAAGTTTCTGGACTCGGACGGGTCGAAGACATCCTGACCCAGAGAGGAACCGGTTTCTCATACATCAATACAGCACAACACCGGCAGAACTAATTCTGTGGACATTAAATCCTCCAGGCTTCAGCTGAACCTGCTGAACCCTGAACCGAAGGATGTGAACAGAACCAGAGCTGCTGGACGGTGACTAACAGCCTCCTCACAGCTCCGAGAGCTGCAGGAGGAGGGATGGAGCATCACTCTGCTAATGAAGGACGAGACAGTGAATCAGTGAAGGCAACAAACGTGCTGCTGACAACAAGATCCACACACACACACACACACACACACACACACACATACATGTACATTTACAATGCTGTAATTTAAATGCTGCCTCTGTTTAAATCTCCAGGCTCACATCACATCACAGAGCGGAGCGCACCGTGAGATGCCTCCCACTGATTACACTATCTTCCACAGTCAGATCATTCATATTCATTCATATTCAGGAGGTTATTACGTCGGCTGGTGGGTGGCAGGAATTGCATATCACACATCTCCCTGCACGGTGCATTAAAACAAATACACGGGCTGTACAGACATGTTAATATAATATTAGAGATATCCTGCTGATAGAGCTGCGACAGAAAGCAGCTCACATGTCCTTCAGTCCAAGTCACCTTCACGTTTTTACTCATTTGTGCAGATTTCTGATGAATTCTTTCTTTCTGTTTTTAAAAAACAGACAGTTTTCTTTCTTTGAGTCAATCACAGCAGGTAGAAATGAGAACTTGTGCGCGACAGCTTTTTAAAATCTTCAGAAAGAGAAGTTGCTCAACTCACCCGACACTCCGTACGCGAATATCACAGCCACGTAAACTTGCATGGTTCCACTTCAAGTTCTGATGCTTAAAAGAAAAAAAAAAAACAAGAAAAACGAAAACGCGCGGCTGACAGCACTGAGGGAGCAGCGCGGCTCTCTCTCCAAACTGGGAACCTGTGCGTAAAAAAAACACCAACAAAAGTTGCGCGTCCGGCTGCTGGCTGCTCGACGGCGCGCAGGCTGAGCGACACTGCAGCTGTGGAGGAGAACCTGCGGCCGCTTGGAGAGGTCGACTCGGTCTGCGGCCACTTCGACGCGGAGAGAAAAGGTCTACTTGCCACCATGTGACGCACGAGAGGCAGCAGCAGCAGCAGCAGCAGCACAGGTGCAGCGCGCATGCAGAAAGGGGGAGTGACACGCACAGGGAGGGAGGGAGGGAGAGAGAGAAAGAAGAGGAAACTCAGCCTCTGGAGGAAGCAATTGACCTGTTAATCGTATGGTCTGCTGATTGGTATTCATTAGCTGACATTGTGAGCATCGAGTCCCGAGAGAAGCGTGACGAGCCTTCACAAATACAAATACAACTCAGGTCTGATTTCTCTTCTGCTCGTTTTAAATCCATAGCAGCGGAGTAATTTATTCAAGAACACACACAAGCAAGACACAAACAGCATTAAATCACATTTTATTGACTCACAGCTCCTCCGTCCACAGTCTCTAATTACCTGCCACAGTCTCCTCTCTTCTTTTTAAATCTAAAGCAGCAGAGGATGTTAACATGAGGTTGTCCTCTGTCACTGTTTATGTATGTTTTCACATAAAAGGCAGCGGGCCGGTCTTTGTTCTGACAGTCGGGGGGATCCAAGCCTGGAATCTGATCCCTCTTATCTTCTCACCCTCACAAACTCGTATCCGTCTTCTCGGTCTTTACGCCTTCAGTGTCCCCTGGAGTGCCGTCCTACAGATCCTCTCCCCCACAGTCTCACAGTGCAAGCAGAGTAAACAATGTGTGGAGATCTTTGAGTCACACTGGTGAATATTTCACAGGAGCAGTGGATGAAATGATTGCTCGTTATGTGAAAGGGGTCAGTCGGAGTAACAGACTCGAGGAGAATCACTCGACTCAGGATCAGTAGTGTCATTTCCACAAAAATAGGCTACCTGCCCAGCAACACAGCAGACACAGGTCACAATTACCTGGTGAACGTAGCCGAGCGTCGAGCACAGAGCTGCACAGAGTGGAGCCACAAGGTTTCATTTGGCCCACAAGATGAAAAAAGCCTAAACGATGACAAGAAAATGATAATTTGAATCGCTGTTTATGCTATTTTAGTTTTTGTGACACATCTGAGCACCGTGAGCTGAGAGATTACGCAGGAAATCAGCAAATTAAGGGAAGTTGGGGTCCAACTACAGAAGCCCAGAGGGTCAAAAACACTAAACAACCAAGAAAGATGCTCCTGGCAAAACATCTTTCTTAAGTCACTCAGGAAAGTGTTGTTTATTCTGTAGTGATGTTGTGAAGAAGATGAAGGAGTCTCCGCTGACACTGACTTAGTTGTATATAAAAAGGTTTATTACAAGAAGTACAGCATCTGAACAAGCACCAAAAATTGCCTGTGAGAGGATCCGATGCCGATGTGGATCTCTCCCGATCTTCTCACAGACCACACTTTTTATAGCCAATGTCTTATCAATTCCCAAGGCACAAAGCCCACCTACCATTACCTCATCGTATCTAAACCAGAATGTAGCATATAGTTAAAGTTCGTTAAACTCTGAAAAACAAGTCCAAAGGGGCTCATCTCTATAAAAGACCTAACCTTTGTCCTGAAGACCCTCTCCTTTATAGAGCTAACCTTGTCATGTGGTCCTTCTCCTTTATGGACCTAGCCTTGACTCATCTTCCATCACATGCTTCAAAGTATCATAAAATTTCACCACAAAAGAAAACAATTTAGATCAGATGAGAACTTTTCTGTCTCATTTTGGCGGCTAGGTTGCTGGTTCGATTCCCCTGGTCTGCATGTCGAAGTGTCCTCGGGCAAGATACTGAACCCCAAACTGCTCCTGATGTGCTGGTCGGCATGGCAACCACCATCAGTGTGTGAATGTAAACGGTTCCGTTTTGCATCTTAACATCAACACGATAGCGGTTTGCTCTTTGGCCCCTGGTCCACCGTTAAATTACAGTTTTGGAGAAGCTCCAAGAGAAAAAAGTTTGGCCCCTGACGTAGCAGCCAAAGAGCCACATGTTCCCGTCAGGAGCTGGTGGAGACCGAACAGAAGGAAACAGACAGTTGGATTAAATTTGCAGGAGACAGGACTCCAGATAAATGCTATGTTGGAAGTGTGAAAAAACAACTGTTGGCTAGCTTGTTAGCCCCGAATGATGTATTTAAAACACCTCACCAACCACGCAGCCGTGTAGCGTGAGCTTCATGCATCAGGCTGCATCAGTGAAGTGGAAAAAACATCAGCAAATCTCATCAAGCCTGACAGCTAAAGCAGCTTTTCTGCACAGCACACGTCGGTTCACGTAGGTTGATGCCATTCAGGGGCTTTTTTGAGGCTGTTAAAGGAAACACTGGAGCCCTCCGCTGTGGAACCATTTTTAGCAGTTTAGTCTTTGTTCGAGCCTCGTATTGTCCGATCGTTCTACACAAATGAGCCCGGAGGTGCTTGGAAAGCTCCGGTAGCTTGTGATGCTCTGGCAGTCAATAAATTGAACGAATTACACCACTCAAGGCATCCTGAAACACATCAGCCAATCTAGTTTCTGTGTTTCCACAAAGGGAATGCAGGGAATGTTTATTTTTAGAGCTTCGCTGCTTTAGTGTTTCTCCGAGTTGTTTTTGGCGGCTGTGTGTTTGAGCTCTGAGGTTAAAATAAGGATAAAAAAATACGAGCGTGAATCGGCAGCGTGGCGTTCGACATGTATAGTTTCTCCGAGACTAGAAGAGAGCCGATAATTACATTTTTCCCAATTAATGTCAGCCTAATTATGCGCGACGTAAGCCTTGAAAAGCACTCGCTCGCTGGCTGAAATGTGTGCCAGATAATCAGGAGCGTAGCTATCATCGAGGACACACAGGAAAGGGAATTTCGACTCAATTGACTGCACTTTAATTTGACTGTGCCAGCGTGATAAATGAAAGACGAGGGAGAGCGTCTGCATCGGGGCCGGGACGTAAACATGTTGCATCATGTGCTCGCAGAAATCATCCTTCTGCTTCTTTCCAGTGAAGGAAATCCTTTTTGGTACCGTCTGGACGTGACGGGGTCCTGTCAAATGTTCGTTAAGTACTCAGGTGTTGTCTCATTACAGCCCGTCCTCGGAAAACGACCACACAGGTGGAAGATGAAAGCAGGTTATCGCGACCCATATCTATGTTATGTTGTTAGGTGGCGACCTCTAGTGGTTGTGGTAATTATTACAGCTGAAAAAGAGGAAGTGTGTGAGTGAAAAGGTGGAGGTCGGGATGGACAGTGTGATGAAACAAGCACAGGACTTAATCAGGAGAAGCAGAAGTCAGTGGTGTGTTCTTTAACTTAATGTCGTAGCTTACGTCACGTATATAACGTAATGTGAGTTACTAAGGTGTTCAACAAACTATATTCTTAGTTTAGGATTCAGTTTTGAAAGTAATACTTGTTTGTTTTGCAATTTAGACATTGAAACCACAATGTCCACAACTGTTCTGGAAACAGCTGGAAGGAAATTATTGTTTTACTTGCTTTAATAATTTAATTATATGTTTTTTATCTTCTCCCTGTTGTGTTCAGTTTTACACCTTTACTGAAGTGCCTCGTTGTTTGTAATTGTTGTTCTAGTTCGATAAAGCATTAAAAACAGAAAAAAGAAAATAGTTACTTAACGTCGGTACGTTTTTAAGTGATCTTAAACACCACACTGGGACTGCAGGACAAAGGTCCGGTGTTTTCTGGAAAGAGTGATGTTCAGGTACGAGGACGTGTTGTTCATTAGCTTTCCATATCAGATGAGCAGCCTGGTTGTAATCATAACCTTTATTCTGACTTAAATCAGGAAATATCTGATCCAAGAGTAAACCTTCGAATCTGTCCAAGCTTCACGGCCCAGTTTCAGTACTTGAGGCTCTTAGAGAGAAAGAATGACAGACTTATTGTTTCAGATCAGGTGTGCAGTCGTTGGCCTGCAGGTGAAGGAGGTGGTGTCAGACGTCAGGAGCCTGCTGGTTGTTTCTAGTCCGAATGTTCCCGAACATTAACTTCAAACACAAACCACAATCTTTTAAGCGTTGTCACATCATAAAACAGATACAACACAGACTCTGTTGTTGAATTCAGAGAACTTTTTTATTCATTGTTTGGGTCAGTACTCACAAAGTGTTGCTGTGTTTGATACCGAGCCTGTTAAAGAATCATCACCACCATCTGAGCTCTGACATGGTGACGAACTCCTTAAAACAGACAATACACCTTCATGTTGGGAAACAAATGCTCACCTGAACTCACAACCTCAGAGTTTCTCCAGCCTTGGAAATAATCCCTCTCCTGTTCACTCACAACACTGTTCTCACTCTGTCCTTGATAAACATTTGTAGCTGACAAGGTTGTTTGAAAGCTGAAATAAAACTGAATTGATTTGGACATCGCAGAGTGGAATCAGACCCTGACACCGGATGAAAGGCGTGACGTCACACCGGCTGCACAGAGGTCTGCTCAGCTTGGCTTTTCTGTTTCCACAGCTATTAATAATACAGAGGAAATTAAAACGCTTTCAGAATTTGCATGAAAATGACTTTGGATTTTGCAGTTAAAGATAAAGGATGCCGCGGTGAAAGGAAGTATCTGGTATCTAATGACGGCTGCGGAGTTGGAACTAATGCAGATTTTGTGCTGAGGAGACATTCGGCAGGCTGAAGCTGAAGCCGTCGTCCTCGCTGTTGATTTAGTCGCTCAAGTTGGATCTCTATATTCTCCAGGAGGGAGAAGTTCCTCAGCCCTCAAACTGAATCACTGACTGGAGACGGAACCACTTTCAAATCACAACTTCATGATTGTTGAGCAGAAGTTCAGTTCATTGCCGTAATTAAAAAAATGAGTCCAGAAAATGTGAAAGAGCCGAATGAAGCTGACAGGTTTTCTTCTCATGTCGTGTCACCGCAGCCGTCCGGCAGCATCGCTCCAACCAAACACTTACAAACTGCTCAAATGTGTTTTCACATCCGCTCGACACCAATTTTGTCCGCGCGCCTTTTAATTATTGATCACTCCTCTCATTCACTGATTTCCAGGAAGCCGTCACACAGAATGTATAATTTATTAGCAACACCAGACAACTTGAAACTGTCATCACAGACTTCTGACGCGAGCCGAGTTCACTTCTGAACGCCTCGTCTCTGTCGGCGAGCACGAGCTGCACAAGCAATCCAATATCTCACCCGGTGCTCAGTGCACGCTTCTCTGCATTTTAATTGCATGTTATGTGCAGTTCTTTGTCTCCTCGCCGCTTCTGTTTCATCTCCACGCTTTTGTTCCTGAACGTGAAAGAAACAGCATATCATTTCAGGTCTCGTGCTTTTCTGTGGAATACACAGTGTCGCCGCCTGGAAGACCCTCGAAATACAGAAACAGTCGTAATTCTGTTTATATTCGACAAAATTCTTCTGCTTCTCAACTCGCACATCCAAGTTACCAAGTTTGGTTATGCAGCAGAAACTTTTGGCTGTAAAAGGTGATGTGTTGAGGCGCTAGATCATATCTCTGCATGATCTGAACTCATAACGAGGACGGAGACAAAATGACACAAAGAAAAGGCATCCGAGGAATCTCAGTGGAGTGGCGGTCACGAGCTCGCTTCTCAGGCCACCGCTGCCCCCTGAATCCAGACGAATACTGAAATATGTCAAGGGCTTGTTCGGACGCACAGAGACAAAATACAGAAACCAGAAGTTTTGGAAAACAAGCGAGAAAAGCTGAATCCAATTAATTTAATTTAAACAGATCCAGACTTCAACCAGTGTTGTAGCAGCAGGAGAGGGTCAGGAGAGGATAGCGAGGAGGAGGAGGAGGAGGAGGAAGCAGCCACATCCTGCTGTGGGCAGAAGCAACAGGTGAGAGTCACACACCTTATTCACTCCAGCAAACACCTTCAATATAAAAGTTAAATCTCATATTAAACCTTTTAGTGGAAAAAAGTCCACAAAAGTTCCATAAAAGCTCAACACATTACATCATCTCACAGAAGCAGAGGAAATGAGTCTGAATGTGAAAAGAAATCCTTGAGTTTTCTGCAGAAATGAGTCTTGACAGGCCTCCAGCTGGCTGCCACATCTAATGATTGGCTCTGTGATAACCTGCTGAGAAAAACAAGAGAAGTCTTTACAGATATTTCTTGTCTTTTCCTGCCAGAAACAATGACTGACACAAACAGTGGCGACAGTTTGGGGTCTGACTTCCTTTGAGACGCGGCTGCACAATTCACCCAAAGGTCCAAATTGCAGAAGATGCAATTTTTTGATAAAGATAACATGTGAAGGAACAGCATCATGAAGCAGTGCTGCAGTGCTGCCATGGTTTAGTTTTGACCATATTGTGCAGTCCTACACGAACACACGGATAAAGAAGACTTAAAACAAAGGTTGTCAGAAGATAGAAGGTGGATTTACCTCCAGGCGTTGAGCTGCCGGAGAGCTGGTGGGTGTTCAGGGACGTGTTCTCTGAGCGGTTTGGGTGGCACTCCAGATTTCTATCTGCTAATCTGCGCGAGCTCTTTGTGCTGTATATGGAAACGATTCTTCGCAGGGTTCTTCCAGCAGCCCTCGACAGACTAATGTAAAACGACGAAAAGGAAAACATCAGCGTGCAAAAATGGAGAGACAATCATTATTGAACGGGATCAATCTTGTGAATTCGGAAACCAAATGGTACCCGTTTCATGTGCAGCTGCAGTGGAGAGCACGCAGCGCAGCGGGGTGCCGCTCACAGAGAAAAGACATGACTTTATTTCTGAGGATTTGGAGTCAAATGAGTTTATGACGCGTTTGTTCTGATGCAGAGAGCTGCGAGAGGGATTTTCCCCTCAGGGCAACTGATATCAAAAGATTCACTCAAACTGCTCGAAAGCAAATTATTCCTCATCCATGAGAGCAAAATGACTCCATTTATGCAAACTAACCGAGCACACGGTCTCCGGTGGCGCCGGTGGCTGCACGTGATGTGTACATCAACACAATAGCACGCCAGCTGCTTTCTGATTGGCCTGTTACCATAACTGCATTCAGTGATAATTCCTTTTATCACCACTGAAGAACTCCACCAGCACTGAAGTCCTGATGATCCACACACAATTAAACTAGGCAACTGTTCCAGTGTACACAGAATATCCATGTATTATTCATGCAGCTTCTCGGTGGTTGTGGGGTAAAATCAGACGGGACGAGTGTGATTTCATCTTCACTTCTCCTCATAATGAAGAGAATGAAGTGCATGATCGACAGTGTGAGAAAAACAAGGAAAGGGTGGAGGCAGCAGATTATAAACCTCATCAGGATACGCAGACGACATTTAACTTGTTTTTAAAAGACTGAATCAAAAATATTCTGTATGAGACGCATCGATTCTTCCGGAGCTGAGAGACGCCTGGCTTCTTCCTCTGTTGAGAGTTGCACATGTACAGTACGAAACAGGCAGCTGACCACTAACAACGGTGACTATTTGAATGTCTTTAACTTCAGTTCTCTCTTTAAAACTCAACGCCGACTGGAAAGATACGAACTTCAACACACGTCAAAGCAAAGTGCCTGAAAAGGAGAGTAGAGAGGCGCAACATACCCACGATTACTGCAAACTGAACTGATCCGAGGCCAGATGTGAGCCGGTGCTCGTGGCTTCTGGTCCAGGTGAAGCAGATCTGGGGTCAGTGTTTGCTTTAAGTGAAGTGAACAAAACAAAAACACAAAAGGCTCAAGTCGATGGACGTCGCCCACAGAACAACATGTGGGTCATTCCATGAAATCGGTGCCTTTTGTGTCCCCAAGAAATTATCAGTCATAAAATTACAGTAACAACAAACAAAGATGTAATTTGAAAATATAACATTACCATGTCTTCTCTCCTCAATAAAACATCAAATTAAAATCAATTAAATATTATTTTAAATAATAAAAATGATTTTTAAGCTGATGAGGGTGAGGTTTTTGGCCTGTCCCTCACTGTTGTTGTTGTTGTACGTCAGCAGGACTTTTAATTTGTAAAATGTTGGCAAAATGTTAAAATGTTCACATTTACATATTGTTTTAAGTATGATCTTATTGTGAAACAGTGTTTTTGGTAAAAATATATATTAATTGTAATAAATATTTACCAATTTATCGCTGTCCCCTAATTTTCTGTCAACCCTGTTACCCTAACCAAAAAACCCTATCAAAATAACGGTACATTCTAGATTTGACATGATTTACAGGAGGTTGCATCATCTCTGAACCAGGATGCTAACAGCTCAGTGACAAGTATTTTGCTCATCTCTGATGTGCTATTTTTGATGTTTTTTCAAGGTTGAACCAGGGGGACAAGCATACAACGTCAACCCTGTTACCATTTTTTAACATAAAAATCCAAACAATTCTTTATTTCTCATAATATAATCAATATGTACATGTAATTTCCTTTCAAAGTACATAGCATGTGCTTTAGCTAACATTTGTTTTAGCTAGCAATGGGCAAATTAGCTTGAAATGGTCAACCCTGTTACTGTCAACCCTGTTACCTTTCCAGTAACAGGACTTGACTAAAACAGTTATAAAATATGAAATTCCATAGCTGAGATGGCACAATATAATTTCTTGTCATTTTAAACTGTCTTTAATTCCTGGCTACTGAAAAAATAGCAATTAAATATAATTTAAATTTTAAACTTTTCAAAGTTGAAAAGGCACCGATTTCATGGAATGACCCATGTAGTAGTGTCACATACAGTTAATAGATTACTCCAACTTCATAATAATGTTTCAGTACTAATGTTCCTGATGCTTTAGACACATCTGAGTAGTAATAAGCTTATTGTTATAAAGCATCATGAATATATCTGAAGGGAACATAATGCTGCATTATAAGTGTGTTCATAAACGCGTTATAGACTTTGTGGACAAATCTTTGCATGCCCATCTGCAGGATTTGTAAAGATTAGTGGAAGAGAGCAGAGCCAGAGTCAACATGCCAAGTGGAGTATTGACAGAGAGGCTCTTTGATGTGCAGCCTCTCTCTCCTCCGTCTCTTCCGTCTCTTCTCTCCAGCCTGTCTGTCTCTGCTCCTTGGATTTAATCTCCGTCACCTGCTCGTCCATCTGACTTCACACGTGGCGGTCAGAGACAGCGATCAGCGTGAGGGTGATTTTGGTTAATATGGTGCACTTTGGAGCAGAGTCAGACACAAAAGGCAGACACACGTGACGGACAGGACGGCAAAGAAGAACAGGAGGACACTGAAGTCTTTGAGGCGTGGACGACCTCGACCTCATGCACTGATGGTCCGCTGCTACGACGCCACGCTGACTCAGAATTTTAAAGGTCTGTTGGACAAAACCATCACCTCAATTTATTGTTGATTCTGGTCGATGATGTGTTACTGAAGAAAGGATCCTTGTTTCATGTTTACTGATGAGTTTTTTCTTCATTCAAATAACTGAACCAGGTACCTGAAGACAAACGAGATCAGAGAAACCTGATAACACGCAGAGATTTCTGCAGAAATCCTCTCCTCCTCCTGCTGTGTCGGTACAATGGTGCATGAGCATGACAGCGACTTCAAACAAGGAGAAGAGGATGAGAGATTAGATGATTACAGAAGGTACATCCTTTCACCCAGTTATATTCCATTTAAACTAAAACTAGAAACATAAAAACTGCACCAACTTTTATTTATAACTTCATACATTGTAAGAAAAAGTATTGTGTGTTTTCTCTTGGTGCTCAAAGCAGCCAGGTGACAGGAGGTTTGTTGTTGTGTGAGTGTAAAACATATTCATAGATCAGCTCATAATCTAAATACAAATCTGACTGTGTACTTCTCTCGTACAAGGCGAGATGAGGCGGATCACCGAACCATCCAGTCACGATCAGAACGACATAAATCTCAATTCCCTGATGTGTGTGTGTGTGTGTGTGTGTGTGTGCACTGAGCGGCTCACACAACCCTGGAAAATGTTCCTGATGTGACTCTGAAAGAAGAGAAATCTTCAGGATATCACAGTCGGCACTTACGTGAGTCGTTTCATTAGAGAGGACGATATTATTCAGAGAAACAACACGATGTAAACAGAGAGGAAGGTAATAACAGAAAATGTCTCTACAGTGAACAGAGAGAACACACTGGGGTGTGCAGATAACGTCATGTGACGTCACCTGCAGCCCACGTTCCACCTGAAACGCCTCCTAATGTTTGAGTTAACGCCGTGATGGAGCTGCAGAGAAACGGGTCCTAACAGTCTTTACAGTAATGTGCTGCTCTGTGGTCGTCAGACTGTCATCAGCAGAGTATTTCTGCGCCGCCTCCCTTATCTCGGACTGATGTGACACCATGTGCAGCCGGGAAAATAAAAAGGCAGAAACGAGCGTACAGCCAATTCGTTTCTAGAGGTCACCCTGAGTGAAGCTGCAGGGAGCCTGAGGGAAACCAGAGGACGTCTCACATAAACAGGCTGCAAACTACAGCGAGCAGTTTATTGTACGGTCGCTGTTGTCCTGGTTCGTCTTTCCTTCTTTCTCTAGAAGAAACAGTCACGCTGAGGTAAAAGCAAAAGCACAATATAAGATATAATTGCGATCTTTTGTAAAAATACAGAGAGCGCTCTGAAAGGAGCAGGATGTGTCCGACTTGTTCTGTCGAGATAACCTCAATAATCAAACTGTCCTCACTGTCATGACTGAATAAACAAACTGACCTTAAAAGGACACAATTTCAGACTGGTTTACTTTGTGTATATGTGGCGGACCCTGCCACCGTTCTAGCTTCAAACTGGGACCTTAGTTTCCTCTGAGAACAGCTCGTTTGTTCACTTATGAATGTTTCAGTTTGTATTATTACCTCATTGATATTGTAAATGTTAAAATTCTGAGTTTGAATTTCTTCTTTGGGAACACACACACACACACACACACACACACACCCCTGTGTGTGTGCTGTTGCTTACAGTAAAGTAATCTGGTTGTTTTAACTCAAACGATCAGAAACAACAGAGAATGTGGACATAGTTTCAGTGACGTATTGATGTAAACCTGTGATCAGTGATTAGTTTAGTGATTTCACTTGCCACCTGAGTGATGCACCACCTGTTTGTCCAGCTCCTCTCAGACCTGGATCCTGAATAATTAAACCTGCAGGGGGCCAAACTACATAAATGCGTAGCGGCTGTGGTGGAAACAAAGTCCGCCGCAGCGAGAGTGGCCTTCAGATTAAATTCCATTACTGCGAGGTCACCTGCAAACGTCTTTCTCTCTCGCAGCTGGACGTTAATCTTCCTGGGTGTTGGATGATATACAAGTTAGAAATGAGGGTGAGTCAACTTTGGACTTTATTGTCCTCTTCATGACTCTGGACTCCAGTTCCTGTTGTTGAGCTGGAGCGCACGTAGACGCCTCATTTCCACCACCGGGGGTATTTTTACGACAAGGATCACTTTGCTGTGCTGCTGAATGAGACGCTTCAGTAATTTACAGGAGGCATTTTGACGTTCGCAGCGAAGGACAGTGTTCTCGCTCTGACTGACAAACCTTCCAGCTCTTGAAAGCCAACCCGAACTGTACAAGAGCCTCTCGTTCAGCTAATTGTGCCCCCGTCCATTGACTCTGCCCTCCGTCTCGTTACCTGGAAATCAATTACAGCCCTCTATCAGCTGAACAGCCTCGATTAGTGTCCTTCAGAGGAGACAGGAGGAAGGAAGCAGGAGGCTTCCACAGGAGCTCAGACTGCAGAAACACTCGTGATCATTGAATCAATTTACTGCAATTCTGTCATCACAAAAAATTCATTAAAATAGTTTTGCAAATGTTTCTTGATTAAGGCTTACTCTTCTCTTCTCTCTCTGCCTGTGTGAAGGCAGCTGTTCCTCTCAGCTGTTGCCGGGCAGAACGTCTCTAAACGAGGCCCGGCGGTCTCGACCCGCTCTTCAGGACGAGTCTCTCGGGGTAACTTTTGTGATTTGGCCACCGTATGAATAAATTGTCTCGACTTGATCTGGGCTCATTCAGCGAGAGTTAAAAGAGCCCAAACGTTTGCCTCCGTCGCTGCAGTGTCACGGCTTTAATTAGTCCTCGGGGCGACTCGGTCCGCAGCCTCTCACACTTTTATGATTGATTTTATTCAGCGCAGTTAAAGCTGCTTTTTGTTGCCGCCTCATTTCTGTTGTGTGTTGCTGTTGACAGAATGGTTTTTAATTGACTCTCTGTATCGTTTCTATTCAGTCACAGTCTGTGATGCCAGTTACAGATGTATATGTCATAGAGAAGTGACTGAAGTGGGGTTCTGATCTCTGGAAGTGGACAGAAAGTGCTGCAGACTCTGGATCCATATGCATTTTTTCTTTTCTAATCTTTTCGGGCCTCAGCCATTCTCAGTGATGATCAGACAATTATCCTCCACCGCTGTGATGGGAACAAACGATCAAGACACCTGAAAAACAGACAGTGACAGTTCACAGCCAATCAAATCACCCCGAAAGTGAAAAGAAGCACTGCTTCGTACCATAACAATGATTAAAATCCTAAAGATATTCAGAGCAAATACCTTTCAAATTCTATAAAACATTAATTCAGCTAGATTTCAAATAGGTAAAGAAGAAGTTCAACATCATTTCTAAAGGAAATCAGGTGAGAACACCTGCATCAGCAGTGATGGATGGAGGACTCGGTACATCATAGTGAGGTAGAGCTGAGATGGCAGAAAGTTCTTTCCAGAACTCGTCATACCTCTGAGTTGCTGTCAGTGAGTGAGGTGCTCAGGTACCAGCGTCCCCGATATGACTGGATGTTTGGAGTTTCCCAGCTACGTGTCGCTCATTTAAACATCTGCACACGAGGCCCTGTGTGAGGGTTGAGGTTTTTAGTCGGACCCAAAATGCAGAGACTGGAGATAGAGATGAGTTCAAAAGGTAATTTATTCACACAAACAAATGAGATCCTGGGAGCGAGGAGGACGGGCAGACAGGATGGAGAGGTGTGCAGAGCAGACAGGTGAAGCTGCCAGCTGAGCAGAGAGACGCTGAGGATCTGCACACATGCAGAGGGAAAAACACAGGCAGGAGATGACGTCCAGCCATAGAGAAATCACCGGAGCAGAAACATGAAGCAAACAAAACACTGAGGTTTAACAAGCGCACAGGTACAATCACTGAAGGTGACGTAACGATCTGGCACTGGAGCGTTGGAGAGAGCAGGGTTTTATAACCGGAGGTGATGAGCTGATAAACTTCAGGTGCGTCTCTCTGCTGCAGCAGGAACCAGAAGCCACGCCCACGAACACAGACGCACATGGGAAGGAGCAGGTGAGGAGGAGAAAGGAGGGGACGGCCAACACAGCGACACCACATCCAAAAACCTGTAGTTGTTTGAGGAACTTGGACTGGACACCTGGATTCCTCAGATCCAGACCCGGAGCCAGGACACATCTGATCCAGGAAGAAAGTCTGAGGTACCTGAACACATTTAGATGATAAGAAACTCTGATGCCATCCACTGCAGAAGTTGCCATGGTTACCTCCTCCTAGTATATATTAATGTGCCTTCACCACTGTCGTGCTTTACACTTATCTTATCCTCTTTTTAATTTCCGGAGCAATAATTATGACCTGTTAGCCCGACAAGTAGCACTAATACTGTTAATCAGAACCGTTAATTAGCAGCGGGGACGGATGAGACTTGTCCCCCCTCAGGTTACAGCAAAGTACTTGAGTCAAACCCTCCTTGCTTCTTAATTTCTAAATCTTAAAAGAACATTCAGGACGCAGGTCAATTAAAACATTCAGGCCAATGATCAAAATGATCACATGCCTCAAAGTTTGTATCTGAGGTAGTTTTGCATCTGTTCTTGTGCTGTGATCATTTCTCTGCACACTAACCTGCAGGCGTTTGTTCCCCCGGAGCACGAAGGTAAAAGTTTTAACAGTATCTCTGAGACGCTGAATATGTCAAAGGCCACAGACAGACTTCCCACAATCCAGCATCCACTTCCTATACTGATCGTATAGTTTGATGAGACACACACAAAAAATACATCAAAACGTGCGGCTCGTTCTGACTCGGGTTGCTATTACTTTTCTCACCGAAATATAAATAAACTGCGAAAATGTCCCATAAGGAATGAATGGGACGGGGTCAAAAAAGTCACAAAATCATCAACGTTTTTCCAACATCTCCTGCTCTGGCAGACTTTGACCTAGAGACACCATTCAAACTTTAAAATGTAGGCACAAGTCTCATCTATTTGAGTTGTATTTGAACTTTCTTTCTACGATGTTTAGTTTTTGAACGGTGACCCTTAATTGATCGTGAGTGATTTTGAAAATCAGAAAATTCAGGATTTTCAATGTGTGTGTATTGCGGAATGTTCGCGCAGCACCAACTGGCAGAGTGGGGGAGCCTGAAAAAACTCTCCGAAAATGTTTCTTTAGATGACGATCCTAGCCACAGATTTCACACTACAATAGTGATATTTTCCAAGAACGTAGCCACACTTGTCTTCTGTCTGGCAACGTGTCCACTTTATCGGGAGGATGTACGGTTTTTGAATTATCTGCGTCTAACCGACACAAACTCCAGCAACTGCCCCATAAGCCCCAATGTTAAACGGGAAGAGGATTTTGGGAGAAAAGCAGAAACTGCCCTTTTTTAACTCGCTCCTATGACCACATTTTTCAAAGTAAGACCACAAAACTTGATGACTGTGTTCTTTAAGGCCTTTCCCGCTCGATGATGAAAAAATTTTGCCGATATCATCTTTGATTTTGAAGAAATAGCAGTAGTTTGACGTCATCTGCTCCATTGTCACGTCTGATGGACGGGGACATTGGTCCTGCAGTGTCTTCATTCAGAGTTTGTTCTGCAGTCGGCGGTGGACGGAGGGGTCATCTCGTGTTTTCTGGCCGATGGTCTGTGTTTCCACGCTCCTGCAGTTTCCATTCAGCTGCCACGTTTGCCTGCTGATCTCCAGCGCTGAGACGTCTGCCAGCTTCTGCCCATCTCGCTGTCACCGACTGTGCAGAAGCCGGACCGTGGACTCCACCTGCTGCGTTTTTTTCTGCTGCCAGCTCTCCTCGACATTTCCTGAGTGTCATTAACGTTACACATTCCATAAAGGTATTGCAGGGTTCTTGTAATGGATTGCATATCGGGCTTCTGTTAAGAAAAACAAAACCAGCAGCAGATGACCCTTCGAGTGGCTGCATGAATTCAGACCTTGTGTCCCTCTGGAGCACATGGACGAAAACAGAAAGACGGCAGATGAACGAATAAAAAGTGAGGGAACAACAGGCTTGAATAGAAACCAAACTAACGAGGGGATGAGGTGCAGGCGGAGGGACGCTGGGAACAGGGTGGTGCTAACGGGACGGATGTAAACCACAGAATAAGACAGGAAATCAACAAACCAAAAAAAAAACAAATCGTATCATTGTGTAGAGAAAGTCGGGGGGCACTCGAGGGGATGAACACTGGAAACAGGACTGGGATCAGTCTGTGCTGCGATCACCTCGCTGCAGAGCTGCTCCTGTCCTCAGGCGTCGTCCTCGGCACTTTGTCGTAAACAATACGAGTTATCATCTTAGCATTCAGTGAGTATGACTCTATAGAAACAGCCATGTGGGTCTCATGAAGGTTGTATAGAGGCAATAACTTTAAACTGAGACTGTCTCTTAACCAGTTAGAAGTCGAATGTTTAATATGGAGAACATGCTGTTCCTGATTTTCTCTGCTCCGTATCAATCCCCCTCTAATGAAAAGGCTCCACTCAATAGCAGAACTAAATGTGCTAGAAACACATTCATTCCTCACAATTAGGGTTTGCAAATAGTAGCTCGATCTCACAAACAGCGAATACAAACAAGAAAATGTTTTCGCAAAGGTCCTTGGATTCATTATGTTTTTCTTTCTCCATTTCATCCTGTTCTGCAAAACAAATCGCAGCTCGGATCACTCAAACTGCCTCGTAGAGGGAAAAGTGCCTTGGGCAGGTGTCGAGGTTCAAAACATGAAGAAAAGACAAACAAGAAATGTGTATGATATAAGATACAAGAATAAGAAATGTTCAGTATAAACAGCATGAGATGTTCGACGGATAGAAGAAAAACTAGGAGGTTCAACACCGAACACTGTGCTTTAATGATGAGCTGATAACGTCGAACAACAAGCCAGAATCCAACACGCAACAAGGCGACAAGAAACATCCAGCAGGAGGACGAACCATAAAGCCACGGGGAGCAAATCCAGAACACGGGGAACACAGGAGGACCGGGGAACAAACCGACAAAGAGAGAAGACACAGCCTTAAATACACAACGGAGGAGAGACTAAAGGCCCCCACACTCCGCCCAAGGCCGACTTCCTTCTCCGACCACTCCGTCGGATCCGTTCGGTAGAAAAGTCCCATTGAAACACACCGCCCCGGCTACACGTTAGCTCAGCATTACTTGCGTGATGTCGTATTACGGTGGTCTCTCTTCCACCAGGGCAGCCAGCTGCTCCTCAAAGTCCTCGGTCCACACAGCCATGGCTTCCAAACATACGCTGGTTTATCCCCAAAATAACGAACGGTGAAGTGTTGTTTGTAACTCTGTGCCGTCTCTGTTTATGTGGTTTGTTTACCATCGTCACTTCCGCCGCCCCTCCCACACGCCGCGCTGATTCGCTGGCACACCACCAATTAGAATGGTCACTGAACAGCTAGCTAACAACCAATCAGAGTATCCGACGGCGTCCTAACTCAGACGGCCGACTTCGCATGTTCAGTCGGATCAGACACAGCTGAACACACCGAACAGAGCAGCTCCTGAACTCGTCCGACGTCCTAACGCTTCAGACGTCCGATGTTTTAGCCGGTTTCTTTATGATCGTTAGTGTCTGAGGGAAGGAACGTGATGAGTGGTTTCTTGTTTCCGGAGGGACCAAACCGAGGACTCGATGTGACCTGAGTGGATCAACTTACAGAGATTTCGACAGAGTCAGAACGATGAAACAAACTCATGTGCCCGAACACAAAACATCTAAAACAGGTGGAAACACACACATCCTGAACAACGTCTTATTCCCGCTCTTACCCTGCGTCATATCTGTGAACTCACTATATATTAATGTCCCTTCACCACTGTCGTGCTTTACACTTATCTTATCCTCTTTTTAATTTCCGGAGGAATAATTATGACCTGTTATCCCGACAAGTAGCACTAATACTGTTAATCAGAACTGTTAATTAGCAGCGGGGACGGATGAGACTCGTCCCCCCCTCAGGTTACAGCAAAGTACTTGAGTCAAACCCTCCTTGCTTCTTAATTTCTAAATCTTAAAAGAACATTAAGGACGCAGGTCACCGGTGTGCGATCTGCCAAATTAAAACATTCAGGCCAATTATAAAATGATCACACGCCTCAGAGTTTGTATCTGAGGTAGTTTTGCATCTGTGATCATTTCTCTGCACGCTAACCTGCAGCCATTGTTCCCCCGGAGCACGAAGGGAAAAGTTTGAACAGTCCATCTCTGAGACGCTGAATATAAAAGTGAGACGGTGGGAAGGAGCTGGAGGCAGCGGGAGAGAAACAATCGAAACCTTTTCAGATGTCAGGTTATCGGTACGCAGTGATCTGTGGCGTCGCAGCAGGCCTGATTACATTCATGTAATGAAGCTCTTTGATTCTAAAAGTTCATAAAGGCCGAGACAGAATGTGCTCCGTTATCAGGACTGCTGGAGTTTTGGGTTATTATTTAGTGGCTCTGGGCCGAAAGTGAAGAGATTCTGGTCCACGTCGACGTTCAGGCTGCAGTATAACTGAAGGTGCAGACATTATACATCAGTGCATGTAAAATATGTAGCTCAAGAGTTTTTGTCCAGAATGAGTCATCAGCTGTTTGGAAGGACGGCTGTCGTGGAAATATTAAAACCTGAGAGAATGTCAGCCTGAAATCTGCCAATAACCGTGAACCGTCTGCCAACATCAGTTATTATTATTATGACATTATGAGATTAAACTTTTCAAATAAATGGAATATAAACTGGAATATAAATGACAAATAAATGGAGGAGTGACTCAGTGAGGTGAAAATCTCCCAATTTGGATCTTCACAGGTAATTTGAGACTTTGAGAAGCGCAGAAAGGCAGATAATGATGAATTATGGAGACGGTTGTTTTCATCTGCTGTCTGAACACGTCTTCCTTTACAGTGTCAGGAGGACCCGGCGCTCAGGGGCCAAGATAAAGGGAAGGAAATGCCACTGTTTCGACTGGTGGCAAATAAATAAATAAAAAACTAAAAAATCAGGCAGAAGGAGAAACCGACAACCAAGAAAATACAGACAACATTCAAAAACACAGAGGACTCATCAGGACCAGGTGCAACTGATCAGGACAGTCACACCGGAGGGAAAACATGGAGGAACACAACATGAGGATTAATCTCTTTCGATTAAAACTTCAAAAGGAATCAATGAAAGTGAATCCCAACATCACGACAGCACACAGCTGTACCGAGAGGGACAATCGGTCATATTTACAGATGTGGCGACAGGAGACGTGTACGATACGGCCCATCAGTCGTGTTATTACGGTGGAGGTGTTGGCCAGTAACCATCCCTCACCTGCAGTCTGCACGCCGTCTTCTCCACCGGAGCACAGCTCAGGTTTCTGCTTCAGTATAAACTCCTGTGGCAAAGCAGCAGCTTCAATTACATTTTCAGCCTGATGCTCAGGGATACGAACAGCAACTTTTTCAGGTGATGAACTTTCGAACTTAGTGACGGACATCCGGAGCAGAACACCAGCAAGAGAAGTGAGCTGTCAGGTCTCAGCCACATTCAAGGTGTGCCTGTTCCTCTCCCTCCCTCAGTCTGCTGACACCTCGGGGAGCAGCTCATATGGATTCAGCTCTGCTAACCACAGATAAAGACAGATATCTGATAGGGACAAGTGTGCCTCTTTCTCCCTGCCTGTAAGTGTGCAAAGTTGTCAAATTTCCCAAAGTATAAAAACTTCTTACCAGAGAAGGAACGAGCGTTATCACTGAGCATTAAATCAAGATTGTACTTCTGCAGATTCAGCTCCGTTTGTAGCTGCAGGTTTCCTGCAACACTTTGCCTGTTATTTTCAGCCTGTCTTGAGTGCCATTTATAACACGAGTCGATCTTTTTGGAGCTCAAAAGTCAAACCTGTGCATGTCAGACGCAGAGACGACCCATCAGTAGACAAAAACAGGAGACTAACTGAGGATGGAGGTCGTTCAAAACCTTCTACCATTAATATTTCTGCAAGGGGAACCTTAAAAAACTGACCTTTAATTTCTCTCCATCAATCGGAAACACTGTCACATTTCATATCCTCTGAAATGCTCAGTAATTGTTTTTTGGGAACAAAGATTTTTCTGAAATGTCCCGTTTAGATGTTTTAAATATTCAGAGCCGGCAACACTTCTATCCAAACACCCTCCCCCTCGGCGTGAACATGTAGAACAGAAGGGTTGGGAGAAGGGAAGGATCGGGCACGACTTTACTGCAGCACTGCAAGAACAAAAAAGGTGACAGAACCCAAAAGGGCAGCACTGCTGCGCCTTAAAGGCCACTCCGATATAATTGTGCAGAAACCGTGAGCACTAACCGACCCCGCAGCACAACACTGCCAAACAACAGCTCTTCTCCCAGAATGCATCTGTGAAACATCCGACAGCTACGAAAACAGCAGCACAGCCACACGTTGAACCGAAAGCTGCACTCTCATTCACAAACCTCCTGTTGTTAACAGACATGGCAGAAGAAACCAGAACCAAATGTATGAAATGTGCAATCAGCAGAGTGTTAGTGAGTGAAGGTGCAGTGATGGAGGACGAGCTCTCTGACCAGGACCTGCAGCAGGACACGAGCCGACAGACTGCAGCCGAGCCATGAGGAAACCTGATGGCATGTCAGATACAATACACACAGCGGGAAACAAATTCACACGGTGTCCTCGCTTTCCGTTAAAATGCTGCTGCAGGACCAACGCGTGACAACGAGCATCGAGGTGTGAACCGAGCTGCTCTGGTTTACGGTCTGACAGGAAATGGGATTTCATGTCCGCTCGTGTTGTTGTTGCCTCTGAAGTTACGGTCGTATCGAAGGCTGTTTGCCTCGTGACATCCATTAAACTAAAGGGGAGAGAAGCTCTGAACCTGGTGGTGTTATTCTGTGTTCAGCGGAGAACCAGAATAACACATTACACCACAAACAGGAAGCAGAAAAACAGATTAAGATGTGTTTCGTGTTGATTTATTATCCTTAAAAGTCTGATGTTTCCCACTGAGGTTTTGGTTTCTACCAACAATGCACAGCACACATTTCTACAAGGATGGGCTCATTTCTCAGCTAATAAAAGCTCAGCTCATGAGGCAATCCTTCAAGATGTTTATATTCTACTATATCACTTTGCCAGATATCATTTTGGAAAAACTGCTTGGATTAGGTTCACTGGCAATCCACAAAATGCCGAGAAATCACAAGGAGGAAGTCTGAAGCTGGAGACTGTCATCAGACTCACTCAGTTATTGTCAGAAAAATATTGCTTTTTTGTCCGTCTAGAGAACAACTCTTAAAAATACAACATTTCCTAATGATATTAACAGAAAACATCATCCGATCTGCACAAGAAAACACATTCGCTGATCCAATTTCGCCGGATGGATTTGAAAGACGTTATTATCACAAACACTCGACACACAAAGAGTTTGTTCAAGGCTCCAGCCGTAAGACAGAAATCACAGTCAGGACTCAAACAGGACATTGTTTGGTAGACCTTCACTCTCAGGCACATTTTATATATTTATCTTTGTCTGTGTGGAGGTTGCTGAGTTCCTACACATCAGCTCTGGTCCATCCTTACAAACATTCAGCCGTGTCCAATTTATCTACCGTCTGATCAACAACACAAATCGGCCCACACTTATTTTTTCCCCACTTTGAGCAGCCGGAGAGTCGCTGCGTGATCGTCAGCCTCCACAGAACGAATGACCTCTGTTTCACAAGCATTCAGACTTTGAACCCAGCCCAGGTCGAATTGTGTAGGTGGACGTTTTAATGAAACATGACATTTGTAGACACTTTTCTTTTTTCCCGTCCGTGGAGCTTGTTGAACATTGCCATACGGTGCACTTTCATGTAATGAGATTTTCTGTGAACCCTTTAAGAGAGGTTAAAATGCCGAGCACGAGCACGAGCACGAGGCACACTTTACAACGGAGGCAGAGTAAGAGCCAGGGGAAAGAAATGCTCGGGAACACAATCAACAGATGTATTGATGTCTATAGGTCATTTCAACCATCGAGCGTCTTATTTAGCATTCGTGTTCTCTCTCTGGGACAAAAACACATAAGATTAAAGATGAACTGACGCTGGTTCAGTGTCCTCAGGTAGCACAGTCTCAAAAGCCACTCAGTCCTCTTAAATCCTCCTCCCCCTGTGTTTTCAGAGTGGGTGGCAGTGTCAAATCAATAAAGCCAGCAGAAGTTTGCTCGAGTCGAGCCGGTGATACTCACAGAGGCAGCACACGTTCAGACTCAGGACCTGAGACGCTGTACGGTGAGACAGCCGCACGCCGGATCGATTTGCATACCAACTGTAAAGAGGTGCTTAGCTGTCAGCAGGAAGGGAAAACCAGACGAATCACAAAATACACATCAGCTGTTTACGTAAGGTTGTGCTCTGACTGAGGTGATAAAAGACCTCTCAGAAGATAGCTGACAATACGAGCCGGCAGTTTACAGCACTCAGCGCGGAGACGAGAGTGTGATGTTGTGCTTTAATAAAGCTGCGCCGGTGAATGAAAGCATTTGTGAGCCTGACACTGCGAGATGCTTTCCAGGAGACCTCGGGGCAATTTCCAGCCTGCTCGCGGTGACAAAACCAGATATTTAGAGCCAAAACATGATCTTTTCACTAACCAAGTAGTTTCAGATATAAAGTTGAAAATTGTACCTACAGAGAGATAAAGTTGCGACATGAAACGCCGAGTGTCAACATATCTTTTTATCTGGTTTGCAGAAAGGTTTCTGAAATTGCAGCAGTGATACGTCGTCTGATCGTCTCTGATACAGGTGCAGGCAGGGCTGGCTTTTTTCTTCACGGCTTTAAAATAAGTAGAAGAATTTCTCAGGCCCGGTGTCGAGTCTCTGAACCGGCAGAGGCTCAAATGTTCTGAGCTGAGTGTCTGTCAAAAGATGAACATCCAACAGAGACGGTTATGTCATCTCGCTGTCAGACAGTTGAGACTGAATCACACACACACACACACACACACACACACACACACACGGCTGAGCTTCAGTCTATACAGCCTGTAAAACAAGAAAACATGCTCATCTTATAAGAGGTTCAACACCAGCGACTGCAAATGAGTGTAAATACACCCGATGATAATAACTGGAGCACAGCTCAGTTCTGGAGAAAGAGGAGGGATCATAAATCTTAATCTTGGTCCTCACTCGTGCACGTTAACACACACTAACACGGGGGTTCAACTTGGAGGGCCAGAATTGAAACTTAACGGTGAACACCTCTCGTATAGTTTTTATAAAAGTCTCATTACTTCACGGAATTCCTGTCACTTCACCAGCGATGCTCAGATTATGAAATATAATAAGTAATGAGGGATCCGACATCCTACAAGAGAGCACAGAAAATAACAGCAGAGTTTTTTAGTACAATTTTAATTTCTTTGTCTTTTCTGGCAGGCTTCAGCTCTGCACTCACACCTGACTGCAGGGGCGCCGCCAGGGATTTTGGGCCCCATGAAAAGAAATCTAATTGGGCCCTTGTATAGGCCGGTGAAAAAATGTGATGCTGTGATTTTTGACTATCATTCCCATATTTGTGAAAAGAACAACATGACAGTTACTTGGTTACTTCTCACTGTCTCCCTTGTAGTCCCGCATGCAGGTCTAATTTATCTAATTTACGGCCGTCACGGGCTCAGTTTTGAAGAGAATCCGCTGATACCAAACATGTCATGCTAGCTTACTGGGAAAGGAGCTAAATATCGCTCCAAATTTGACCTGTTTTTAGCGTTTTTGCTAAACGTTTGACTGCACTGATTATTTAACTAAAACAACAGTGAAATGTAAAAATCCAGAGTTATGGAGAGAAAAGTGAGCTAGCTTATAGACCACGGACAAAGTTAATATTCCGTAACTTTCCACCACATGAACCAACCTTGCTTTGTGAAAAACTGCCTTCTCTGCCTAGTTACCGGCCGCTGTGGCGCTGTGACCAATCGGTGAGCTGCGGCTGATCCAGTCGGACTGAACCATTTTACGTAAATAGAGAGGGGGGGCGTTAATGTTTCCAAAACAAATAAAGTTATTGTTACCAGTACATTGTAAATAATAAAATATATTAGTGATTATAAGTTAGTTAATAACTTAGTGTCGCATTATTTTTTGTCAGTACTCAAATAAACCTTAAAAAAAAAACTAAAAAAAAAAAAAAAAAAAATCCAGTCGGACTGAACCATTTTACGTAAATAGAGAGGGGGGGCGTTAATGTTTCCAAAACAAATAAAGTTATTGTTACAGTACATTGTAAATAATAAAATATATTAGTGATTATAAGTTAGTTAATGACTTAGTGTCATATTATTTTTTTGTCAGTTTTATAATTTCATTAGGGGCCTCTCTGGGCCCCTAGAATCCTTCTCCTTTTCCCCCTTTTCAGCCTGACTGTAATACATCTAAACATTGTTAGATGACTCTCTTACACTCACAGACGGCAGCATAAATCACATTCCTTTAGCCCTATTATAGATAAGATGCATGAAACATAATAACTGATCGTTATGCAGTTTTTTTCTCTTGCATGCAATGTTTCACTTGTCTTATCTTAAGGACGTGTCAGTCAGCTATTAAGCACTTTGAACTGCACCAACCTTTACGAAAGGTGCCATAAAAATGAAAGCTTGACTGACTGTCTGCTTTGTATTTCACCTCCCTCTGTGATTGACTGGTTCTGTGTGAGAGATGATCCTCTGGAACTGAATATGCAAATCTAACTCCTTTGAGCCGTCGTGGGGGTGAGAGCAGTTGGTGATTATTTAATGTCCACTGAGGGTTAAATTGATTCAAACTGAACTGGGACAGATCTTCCTCCAGTTTGTACCAAAGCCCGTCCTTTCAAGACTTTCCAGGCGCTTCTGTGATCCGTTATATTGCACAGGCGGCCCGTCCCACTCCTTCAGCTCGTTATCTGCTCCCTCCCCATCTGTGTCCGCTCGAGACGGGAAAACCTTTAAGAGTGCTTCTCTCCTGGAAGCACAGCTTAGACTTCAGAGCGAAGCGAAACTTGCTATCTCTTTGTTGAGGATGGAGGTTCAAGGACTCGAAATAGTGGAGAGATATGTGTGAAGAGTAAACAGCCTCGGCCAGCTGGAGGCGTCCACGTTACGGGGGAATTGATGGAGAAGGCATGACGGCAGAGCGGAGAGTGGGCGGCTGCTTCGACAGTAGGGCTGCTGTAAAAGTGTTATCATAACGAACTGATACGTCATTAATCACATTAAATAAGGATGTAATTACGCCTCGGTGTCTGCTGAAGCTCCCTGATAAAGACAGAGCAGCCCAGTCAGGAAGAAGTGGTGTCGTACACAGCTAGCTAGCCGTGTACGACACCACTGTTCAAGACTGTGTTTCAACATTGTTAAACACAAACCGCAGGATTTATAAACGGTTTTATACCATGGTCTGGGGGAATACTCGATTCTAGCGCTAGCTGGCGTAACCATAGCAACGGGAACGCAGTCAAAGCCGCTGTTTACAGTTTATTTCAGTGCAGTCCGTCAGTCCTTCAGTGCCTTATCCTCTGAACACCACAGGATGGAGACTGTAACACACAAGCTGCAGAAAGTACACTTTAAATACTTTTTATCACATAAGCGAATAATCTCACATCCCGTTGGCTGTTCAGCTCTCTGCTTCAGGCTGCGGCCACAGTAACGTTTCACACGGCCGATCATTTGTTCGTGAACATCTTGATGTTGATTTGGGGACAATGACATGACTGGTAAGCTAGCTAGTCTTGTTGTTAAACATACTGTCAAATTATATTTACTGTTTGTCAACCGTACGCAATGTTATCGACTTTGAATCTTGCTAGCATAGCGTTAGCTTTCTGGCTCACTGAGCAGATATCTCCCGTTGCCAAGTCGTATCTAAGGTCTGTCCTATTTACTGGAGAGATGAACAACGTTTCCGTTGCATAAGAACCTTACGGGAGGGTAATGGTTCTTCCAGGTATTAGTCAAACCCTTAGTCAAAGTTATTGCCTGTGAAAAACTTTATATTTTGATTGTAAAACGCATGAAAATATAAATTAATGGTCTTAATTTCTTTCACTTGGCAAGTGATGATGGAATAAGCGGGATAATGCCCTTCGAGCTGTCCATAATCAGGAATTAATGGACTTCGCGGAGGCCTTTAATTCCTGATAATGGACACCTCGTCGGGTTATATAACTTTAAAACAAAAACAATCATGACCTACACCAATCATCCCTGACTTATACTGTTCTCACTCTTTAGACTTCTGCACTTGAGGTTTGCAGCATCAGATCTTAAAGCACAGCGATGACAAACATCTGGCGCTATAACGCATCAACATCACGAATATTCCCTTAAATCTGTATGTTTGTCTTTGATGCACTCTCTCAGGATGGACTCGGATGAATAGATGTTTATTTAGCGTTTTTTGATCAAGCTCAGCTGAGCTTTCTTCTGTTTACATCTGCATCACTGTGTCACACAGAGGAAACAGTTATATAATGTTGTTACGCCTCAATAAGGAAAATCTTAGAATATCTGAATACGTTTCCAGTGGCTTCCTCAGAGGTTGAGTGAGAAGCTTCAGGGCAAAAACACTGAGCAGATGTTGAATAAGTGAACATACGAGTAAGAGTACAGCTCAGGGCCACTACAGTATTTAAAGAGGCACAGTTAAACAGTATTTATTTATGATAATAACATAATTTATAAGACTGCTCTCCGAGAACTGGTGCCTATGACAATCTCAACGCTGTCTGATTATCATTTCCTAACAGTGTCTGTGGTTTTTTTTATATTTTTGCTGTCACTCTTCTTGAGCTAAAAACATACGTGACCTCAAAATGTGACGTTGATTAAATGTGTCCGGATAGTTACAGGGTCTTCCGTCACTGAAGGGAAAATTGCCTCTAAGTGTGATGACTCATGTGTCAGGTAGTAGTTTGCAGCCATTGTTAGAAAAAGAAGCCGCGGCTGTGTGCTGATGGACAGAAGCAGAATATAGCTCGTTTCAGACGTATGTCAAAAACCTACAAAGCAGCTCGACAGCTTCTCACTGCGGCTGTACACACTGTCAGACGGAGGCTTGATGTGAGTGTACAAAACAGACATTCAGGCGGCAAAAACATGTTGGTGTAATCAAAGCAGCCACAAAACGGTTCGCACAGATTGGAGACATCATCAAGATAAAAATCACGTCGGCCTCGTCCACCTTTCTTAAACTGAACTGAACACGAACATCTCCGAGTTTGACCCCGTGTGAGATGAGAGCAGCTCTGTCTCACGTGTTTTATGTTCGTCGGAGCTTCCTGAGAGGCAGCGTTCGGATGCTGTTTGGTGTCAAAGTCGAGTCGAGTCAACTTTATTTACGTAGCGCGTTTCGGCGTGCTTAAAAGTCGTCATTAAATATGAACAAAGTGACGGAGTTCACAACCTCGTTCAAGGGTCTGTGGTTTCATTTAAAGTTTGTAAAACCATTTTGGAGTTACTCTGATAAACTGCAGGATATAAACGACTGATCTTAAAACCAGGTTATGCCTCTGGGTGATTAGAGTCTCCGTCTCTCTGTGTGTGACAGCATCATTACAGATAGTTTGATCAGGAGAGACTTTTAATAGACGTGAAGTAAGATTTATATTGGGAACAGAAGAAATAGACCTGACTTGTGCGGCCTGGAAAGCAATCCCACTTTTTATTGATTTCCAGTATGAAGGAGACGTCTCCCACAGAGGAGGAGGAGGAGGAGGAGGAGGAGGAGGAGGTGAGGAATGGAGCTCGATGTGGGACAACTTCCACGACTTCTGATTGATGAGGCGGTGAGAGGGAGGGAGCGGCTGCCGAGGTCTTTGTGATGCTGAAACGGTGGCGGAATGACAGCAGAGACAGAGAGCTCTTTCAAATTCGACAGCTTACAAATGATTGGCTAGAGGACAACATGACAGGTTGTGATTGGATGGAGAGCAGAATGAGCTGGAGGAGATTCAGGAGAGCGGGAGACTTTTGTGATGAATTGGGGGGCGGGCATGAAGAGATTAATGTGCAGCTCTCTTTGTAGAAGCTGTGCTGGATAATGTTTGTCCACTGCCAGGAGACAAGATCTTCTCAGCCAGAGCTGAAGATGGAAGAAGCTAAGGAGTGAGACCTCTTGCTTATTCTTCCTCGTCTCTGTTCAGGGTTGAGATCAGACAGCTGACAGGACGAATATCCTCCACTTCAGCCTCTCTGCCAAACTCAGGCATCGTCTGACGAGGGGCGAACATTGGCATTTTCATCACAGCTGATTGGAGCCGGAGCTGATGAATACCGCTAACTATCACTGATTCAGACTGTTTAACTGTCCTGATATGTGTTTTGGATGTTGGGGAGGGTCGGTTGTGGATTTGGTTTAATTTGTTTTGTTCTGTACTTTTTAATTGTTGTCTTTCACTTACTTACTAATCAATGAAAGCCTGTGAATATTCTCATTCATCCAGGTCATAGTTATCTCAAGGAAATTGAATCGAACACAACTGGATTTGGTTTTTGTCTTTGAAGACGTTTCACCTCTCATCCAAGAGGCTTCATCAATTTGATGAAGCCTCTTGGATGAGAGGTGAAACGTCTTCAAAGACAAAAACTAATCAATGAAGCAATATTTCCATCAGAGCAGCAGTTCGCTGATTAATCAGGGCGGCAGTAAGCCAGTGTGATGTCGCGTCGTTACGTATGAGGATCTGATTTTGGCGTTCAAAAGAAATTTGTTCCCATCGAGTTATTTTCTGGGCTGCCAGGTCCCCAATGAGGCACGAGAGAGAAAAGATTCGTTGCTGTTAATGTTCGCACTTGTTTTTCCAAGAGGATGAATGTTTTAAATCTGTAAAAGGCAATATGTCTCGACAGGACTGGCTGAAATTGCAGAACGTGTGACTGCATCCATCTCCAGTGATTCATCCCGATGTTCAGTGAACCTATTTGCAGTGTTTTCTGGCTCCTGGACGTCGTCGCTGATGGGAAACCCACTTGTTGCACAGGAAGGAATTGAATATGTACTTTAGGGTGAAATAGAAAACTCACAGCAGCATGAGAGATGCTTCAAACTGCTTTTCACCAGCACCGGCAGACATCCGTAGCTCCAATGAGTGGACAGTTTACGGCTCTGATTTAAGATTTTTAGGTGATGCAATCTTGCAAATTCGAGCATTTTGCCTTTTTGAAGCAAATCACTGTGTGAAATTACCCATCGAAGCTTTCAGGCAGAAATGTAGAAGATCTTTAACATTCAAAAACCAAACTGAATGTACAGCGAGTTCTTGGCGACAACGATGGTGAAAACATGTCAGAATGAAAAGAACACACAGCTGACGAGGCGTCCTGAAGGCTCAGCTGAATTACAGCTTTTATGGAAGCTTTCTACCTTCACCATCTGCTCTTTGGGCTCCTGCGGTGGCTTTTCAGATGCTGTTTGTCTCACCTGCAGGCCATTAAAGGAGACAGCTCATCAAAATGGATAAAAAGTTTGTGATGGAACAGCGAAGGTGCAGGAAGGAAGGACTAACAAGGCAACTTCTACCAAGGTGGAATATTGCATATTGAATAGGAATCAGAAAACAGAAAAAGCATAAAAAACATTAGATCTCTTTGAAAATGTGCTGTATGCTGGAGGAGCTCAGGAGGAAGTAAAACTCACTTCTTGGATAATAAACCAATCTCACAGTTAACTTGGTGCTGCAGAAGCACTTCTGCACATTTGCTTCTGCACGTTTCATCTTTCTTTCATGTTTGTTTGAGTTGAATACGGTTTTGTTCTGCAGTGTGAATGAGAAAAATGGCAAAACTTTTTTGTCAACCAACAGCCCAAAAATGAAAGGTTATTAATATTCAGTCCCACAGCATCAAGTACAGCACATGCTGTGCAACCAAACAGTGTTCAAAACCACGTAATTCTGAATTCTGGTGGAGAAAATACAGTTTTTTAGCTCCATTTTGAGGAAATGTGTGTAGAATGATGCACCATCTAAAACATGCCTGTATTGGGTTTGAATTGGCTCCGAGGAAACGTGCAAGTCTGCAGCTGTTAACCAGACATTTTCCAAATGAAATGTACATCTGATAAAGTATAAATCTCACCCATGTGTCACTCTTCCATGTAGATCTTCCAGTGCAACGTCTTCTTAAGGATTTAAGAATATTCTAAAATGTTTGCAGGAGAAAAGAAAATATATGTGGCACCACCCGACATCGATGATCTTAACAATGACGGGATAATCTACTGAAAAGAGAGAAATGAAAGAGCTGCAGTGTTAATCTGCTCGGCCCAGAAGAGCCAGAGTGCAGACGGCATAAAATCACCACATGTAAGAAGCTTCGACACAAACGTCTTACTCATTATGAAAAGAAATCAAATTCCATTTTGAAGGGCTGATTTAAAGCCGCAGCAGCAGCTACAGTTCCAGCGCTACACTTATTATAATGACATGCTTTAATGATATATATCTGGTGTTTCGCTGCCTGCTCGCTGACAGGATGGGCGGTTTTGTTGGCGCAGGCAGTATCACGCCTTTTCTTAACTCAACACTGCAGGTGTGATTTCTATCAGCAGAGAACGCAGGACAGAAATAACATGTCCAAACCTTTGTCCTCTGATTGACTGGAGTGCTGCTCTCATGATAACTCATTGTGGAGAACATGGACACCTGCAGAGAAACATATGGAAGACATGCAGCGGGTTGTGTAACTGCAGCCACATCTTTGTCCTTTTGATTATCTGTCAGTGTTTGGTTTGATTAAATCCACAGGCTATTCAGAGACTTAGATTGAATACATTTATGTTTCCATCAGGAGAGAAAAATCTGACACACACTTTATACCACCAGAGTCTGATGCCCCTGTAGATTCAGCTGGGAGAGGTTTAATAAACTCACATCGTGTCTAGAAAGGAATATTTCTTCTGTCCTCACTGACCTCATTTGTCTCTTCACTGAGCTGTAAGGAAATGCTTCTTTAACTCAGCGTTAAACAGTCTTGGTTTGTCTTTCACCACTTGTTCGGTCAAACTAAATCCTCAGTTCAGAGTCTGATGTGAAGATATTCCAGCTCTACACGCTGTTTTCACCCGCTGCTGCTAACGCCCAAGTCTCTCCCAGTCTTCTGTCGCTTCACTCCTCTCCTGCACCCACCTGCTGCGTCTTCTCGTCTTCGGAGTCACGGTCCTGGTTTAATCCCGCCTAAATCGCCCCCCGTACTGTATTCCCTGCCTTAAACTGGCATCTGCTGGTCTCAGGAGCTGTGTTCAGTCCCAGCCAGCGGTGATGTGCCCCCCTGCCAGCTGAGGCTGCAGACACCTGTCAGCTAATAGGGCCACTTAGCTGCACGGCTTACTGAGATACTCGCTAACGGCAGCTGGAATGACAGCTGGTCACTCAAGACAGCCACAACAGTCTCAGTCTAGTGCAGCGAGCAGCAGTGAGAAGTTGTGCTTGGAGCTAAACTTCCAATTCAGGCCTTTTCTTACAAGTGACACCTTAAACACTGTCGGCAGAGTCAGCATCGCTCACAGACTGAACCCAGAACTGCAGCCGACAACATACTGAGAGTTAATAGTTGGGTCATTCCATGAAATCGGTGCCTTTTCAACTTTGAAAAGTTAAAATTTAAATTATATTTAATTGCTATTTTTTCAGTAGCCAGGAATTAAAGACAGTTTAAAATGACAAGAAATTATATTGTGCCATCTCAGCTATGGAATTTCATATTTTATAACTGTTTTAGTCAAATACTGTTACTGGAAAGGTAACAGGGTTGACAGTAACAGGGTTGACCATTTCAAGCTAATTTGCCCATTGCTAGCTAAAACAAATGTTAGCTAAAGCACATGCTATGTACTTTGAAAGGAAATTACATGTACATATTGATTATATTATGAGAAATAAATAATTGATTGGATTTATATGTTAAAAAATGGTAACAGGGTTGACGTTGTATGCTTGTCCCCCTGGTTCAACCTTGAAAAAACATCAAAAATAGCACATCAGAGATGAGCAAAACTTACTTGTCACTGAGCTGTTAGCATCCTGGTTCAGAGATGATGCATCCTCCTGTAAATCATGTCAAATCTAGAATGTACCGTAATTTTGATAGGGTTTTTTGGTTAGGGTAACAGGGTTGACATAAAATTAGGGGACACCGATAAATTGGTAAATATTTATTACAATTGATATATATTTATACCAAAAACACTGTTTCACAATAAGATCATACTTAAAACAATATGTAAATGTGAACATTTTAACATTTTGCCAACATTTTACAAATTAAAAGTCCTGCTGACGTACAACAACAACAGTGAGGGACAGGCCAAAAACCTCATCCTCATCATTTTTATTATCTAAAATAATATTTAATTGATTTTATGACTGATAATTTCTTGGGGACACAAAAGGCACCGATTTCATGGAATGACCCAGTTGGAGTTAAGTTGAATCAGCCTTTATTATCTGCTTAGCTGTAGACAATAAAAGCTCAAGTCAAGCGTGTTAGAGTGAAACACACATCATGTTTTTTATCAGTGTGAGGATGAAGGAAAACTGGAGACCAATCAATACCTCAATCTCTGTATTCAAGTGAAACCGTGGACACAAATAATTCCATGTTTATTTAGATGGAAAACTTCAAATAAGACATCAGAGTGAAAGCTTCAGCCAGCCTCGTCTCCACAGGATCCTATTCATACGTAATCAGGCCAGCAGCTTGTCTTGGTTCATGCAACCTGCTGATTCCACGCTTCCAAAAGGCGTTCGCTTTATGGCAACAGCAGGAACGGAGGCTTGGCATCAACCCAACCAAGCATGGAGTCGTTACGAGGCATTACGTTTAAATTGATTTTACATAAAACAGCCACATTGTTCAAGACGTCTCAGCTGCAGAGAATATAAGCTCTCTCCTTCTGTTTCCTTCTGTCGCTCTGTCTCTGACGGACGGACAGAAAACATCAGCAGGTGGATTCATCACGATGCCCGACAGCATGTAATTCCAGCGGTGCCCACTCACACAGGTGATTTTCACCTGGTGGTTCGTCCAAACACTTTCTGCCGTCGTCACTCAGTGTGTTGATCTGAAGCGCAGGTTGTACGTGACGTTGAAGCAGATGGCCAGTTAATTAGGGTGTAACACATCCCATATTTTTACCATTTCATTTGAATATAATGATAAGCACAAACGCATAATGATGCGCCCGGCGTCTTCTAAACCAACCATCCAAAAAGCCGTTTGGTTAACGGCAGCATGCTGGACGGGATGTTTGAGATCAGCTCGGTGAAGCGCGCAGTTATAACAACGCATTTCATTTAAATGGCTCTTTAATGTGTAGAAGAAGAAGTTAACACCCCGATTGTGCCTTTGCTAAACTAAATTGGAGTCCAAAAAAAGCTTTCCTAGTTTTTGATTTGGGTGAAACTTAATCATATTTTCCTGTTTTTTCAGCAGATATATGTTTTATAATGCACGAGAGCAAATAACTCACACACAGGAGAGTTCAGCATCAGGAGGACCGGTGGTTTACTTCCACTTCTCATCCTAACATTTTATACCAACTACAAGCGACAAGCTTAATTAACTTTATCTCCCGGCCTGTTGGCATCAGATGGCCCTCTCTGGTCCAGCTGTAGTCTTTATTTGTGCCTGTGTGTGTGATGACTACAAATGAAAGGGGCTCTGCGGCACTTCTGTGTTGAGAAGGAACAAAGAAATCCTCAGTTAAGAGGCATTAAAAACCTTAAACCAGTCGTCCACAGGCAGCTGAATGAGACGGGGACACATCACGTTACAATCCGCCACCATATGGCCGAGGAAGAGTGATTAATACATGTGAATTGTTACGAAGAGCCCTTTTATATAGTGTAATTAATAAATCTAATGCATAAAACACTTGCAGTCACTCTGTGATGCGGGAACAGCTTGCATAGCAGATTGGAGTTTCACAATCATTTCTCAGAAACAGAGCTGCTCTGGGCGCTGCAGAGTCTAATGGAGCTTTCACATGAATGATGATTTCAGTTTAACATGCTTCCTCCGAACAAGAGTCAAGACGTGGGAGCGGAGAAATGTACGTCACAGAGCCTGTAACTTCAGCTGGAAGTGTGTCGGTCAGTCACTGTCTGTCAGGCTCGAAGCAGGACTCAGACGCAGAGATAGAGTTTGTCAGAAGGCACTTTATTTGTGTACTTTGACAGCAAGAGGTAATCCCCGAACAGAGGAAACAAAAGGGCTATGAAAACTAACAGTCTAGAAGACCTAAAACTAAAATTCCCTAAAAAGAGGGAAAATCACAAAACTCTTGACTAACCTGAATCTCAGGGCAAATCTATCCTAAGGACTAAGGGAAAAAACAAACCTGACAAGGAAGGGGAAAAAAGGGACAAAATAAAATACTAATAAACAAAGGGCGCTCCAAAAGGGAGGAAACAAACCTAATAGGGAAAGAGACTAAACTAAAAATCACTCCGTAAAATACTGGAGGAACTGTCTAAGGGAAGAATACTAGGAAACTCAAAATCACTCTGAAGGAGGGAAAACAAAAGGCTATCTATCAGCTAACAAACTAAGGAAGCAGCTAAGCTGTGAAAATTTACAAAAGAAAATCACTCTTATGAGGAGAACACACTTGTTGACGAAGCAAGGCAGAAGACTGTGGCGATGGCGAGAACTGTGGTAAGGCTGGCGAGACGATAAACGACACACTGGCACAAGACAAGGGAGACGCAGACTATTTAACACCTGGGGGAAGGGAGCACCAGGTGAACACAATCGGTAATTAGGGGAGACACTCAGACAGGTGACACACAGGGAAGGGCAAGTGACCTGAAACGAGAGGAGAGTTACTTTTCAAAATAAAAGCAATGACGAGACCAGAACACAAAATAAAACAAGACCTCACCGCGGTGTGACATTGTCACGCTGTCAGAAAAAAACAAAAGGGCGCTTTGGAAGTTAAAAACACTGTGGGCCTTTAAAACAATCACCTGGAAACTCCCTGAAAAGTATCACCGCTCCCAAAACAACTCGACTGATGCAACGTAGCAGCGACGGGTGAACCCGACATTCGATGTACCCGCACAGTTTGGTTCAGACACTCAAAGTACTTGGTGAGGTTCAGGAAAACGTCATGTTTTGGGTTGAAATATCTACGTAACGTAAGTAGAGAACTCACCGTTGACTTTTGGTTTCACATGAAAGTCCTGTGTCTGTTTTACCCAAACATCCAGCCTGCTCTCCTCTCTGGTACGTGAAAGTTAATACTCTTTATACTACTTCACCTGACTTCCTCCTTTGCTGCCGAACGAGAAAGGTGAGAGGAGGTAAATCATAAACTGTGTTTACGACTTCCATTTTCCACCAGGCGAGGATGAAGGCCACAGCGTGTAACATTAGCATGTTTGCTGACACGACCAGGATAAATTGGTGAAATTGAGATTATTCAACTTTGGATTTTTGCTTTTGGATATTCACCATGTGAAGTACAAGACTTGTCCCATTATCGGAGAACATTATGCACATTGCACTAACTTGCTGCTGCCTCTTTCATTGCCTTGTGTTTGTTTTAGATCATTGTCCAGCTGAGTTTGTCCATAAAGGCGGTGCAGTGTATCAGAGAGGCAACAACTTCTACACTCAGCATTCAGAGTCAGTGTTTGACCTGAGCAGTAACTGAGGAGAAAGACCACAGGGTCCATTCAGTCGCTGTTCTGGAGGTTCTGATCGTGACCTTCATTAGCAGATGGATTTTGCCCAGCGTCATGGGACTGAATGCAGACTCCACAAAGCACACTGCAAGAAGGATTCTTCTACTGCATTTACACCTCGTCTGGTGCAGTGTAAATAAATGGTGCAGTCAGTCAGTTAAGGCCATTGTTAGCTTTTACATCACTATCATTTGTCATCGTTCTTATTTTGTAAAAAGTGACGCACATGACCTTTGTCCGTGGAGACATGATTTACAGTTTCATATTCTACAACTCCAGTTTCAGACGTGACGTTCTGCCGACTCGAGGGGTCTAATGTGAAGCACGCTGTCTTTGAGAGGCTCTGCAGGGGCTCCGGAGGCGACTCGGAGACGCTCTTATCCGAGAAATTAAGCAAGATGGCATGAGGTGGTGGTGGAAAGATATATAACCATAATCATTTTAATGAAAGCCGGAGTACAGTGGCTGGTTCCTGTGAGACACAGATTTTACAACAGCTTGAAGCCCCGTCATGTTTTCTCATGAAGTAAATGGAGGAGAACAAAGCGGTGCCCTTTCTGTGGGTTCAGTTGACTCATAGGATGAATATAAAAGCTTAGAGGTATTATTGATGCTGGAAATCTCCTCTTTAATTAAGTCTCTGAAATGTCAGTCGAACAGTAATTGTATTGTGCCTCTAAACTGCACCTTTATAAAGTCTGACACAGGTGACCTTCATTTGCAAACTTGCTGTGACGTGTTTTTACACTGTTCAGCACAGAACCGGACCCGAATGCCAAACGAGTTCAACACTGCAAAACATTTGTATCCTGCAGCCAATGAAAGGCTGCGACTGTACGGCCGACCAATCACAGCTCTGAACGCTGCTTCAGAAAGAGGTGATGCGAGAAAAAAGATGTAGATGTTCGTCCTTCACTGTTTCAAGGTAACTTCTCACCTGTAGATATTTATAAAAGTCTGATTTCGGTAGGTTAAGTGAGTAATTTATGATCTATATTTAATAAAGATATTGGCGATATTAGGCCCAATCTGTTAGTTCTTTACCTTCTTTATGAATTAATGTGATGAGTATCTGCATATTGTCTGTTCTCCAGAGCCCAGTTACAGGTTTTTACACAGCAGAGGTACCAATAAAGCTTGAAATACTTTATAGAACTCATCTGTGAATCCATCACTTCCTGGACATTTCTCATTTTCTGTCTTTTTTTTATAACATCAAACAATTCTGTCTCCGTTATTGACTTAATTAAATGATTATTTTGATATATAATAATACTTTTTCCATCTGATTTTCCTGTGTGTCCGGCGTATACAATTTTTGGTAATCTTCAACAAATTTGCTATTGCTATTTGCTATTTTTGCATGTTACCAGTTCTATCTTTAATCTTTAATGTACTAGCTTTATTATTCTGTCTCCGTAACCTCCATGCTGAAAGTTTCTTGTTTTGCAAAAACTTCGCTCTAGTTTTACATGTTCCTCTTTTGTTAGATGGGTTTCTTGAAGGAATATTATATCTCCCACCCTCCCTTTTTAATTTTAACAGATTGTTTTCTCTTTGGATTGTTTAATTACATTGGGTGAGATTACTTTAATGTCTGTCATCATTAAGATGGTTCATCAGAAGGTTTCTTCCCCCTCTCCAGGTCTCCACCCTTCCCTTCCAAAGCAAACAACTTAATACAACTAATTGTCTTAGATTTCTTTTCCTGCTGATCGTCTGCCTGATTCAGACTCCATAATTTCCTCTCCCTGATTTGATTTTCAGGCCAAAACATCCATAATATAATTGAAAATCAGATGTAGACAGAGAGATGGAGCCATGCGAGCTGTAACAGAAACCCCCCCGACAGAAATATGTTTCGTGATCTCAGGACGGACAATTATTAAACCTTTAAACCGGCTCAGAAGAAAAGTCCTGCTGGTCCCACAGACTCCTACACACTATTGTGGAAGTTTTATTTTATTGATGTGTGCTGCGTGGAATCACTTCAAAGCATGTCGACATGAACCGACGGCGTCTCATGACTGCTAATACAATAAGGCCTTGAAAATTACATGACTTTCATTGGATTTTTGACAGCGTGAGTCGTGTAATCTCGTCTGTAGAGGCCGGGATGATTGGGTGGGAGAGCTGTGTTTCATATTAAAGAAACTCGAATCCTTTCATCTCTCCAAACCGCTCCATATATGTAAATGAAACCTTCGGTCGTATGTAAGTTCATAGGTTTATATATGCAGCTACCGGAGATTTGCTGAGGATTGAAAATATATAGAAAGTGCTTCTAACACCCACCTGATGGTACAAACGTGAATAAGCAGCCTTTCACTTTTTCTCTTGCGCAGATTTAACTATTTCAGTGCCGGAGCTCGCCTCGTCACGTACAGAACAAGTGACCTCCGGTGCTGCTGTCCCACCCGAGACGACTCTGATTGGCTTAAAGAAATACAAACAAGCCCTGAGAGTTTTTTCCGTGTCCCAGAATGATTATCGGTGCAGCCAGGCCTGACACGGCGCTAAGTAAACACAAGTCATTTAACAGCTCCATTATGAGGCCCAGTATGTAAAAAATTAATGGGATCTTGCAAATTAGATTCAGCTGAACCCCCCTGACCTCACCCTTCTCTTCAAAGCCTGCTAAAATTAGAAAGAAAAAAAGGCCTCTTTAATGGCCTTTCTGATGACTTGATTTGATAGAGAGAGACTGACAGGTGACACGGAGAGAGACGGGATGATGGATGGCTGAGGACACGAAGCAGCCGATCAGCTGAGCTACTGAGGCTCATACTGAGATATGAAAACACAATGACTCTCGGTTTCATGTGATTCTACATTAATGAGTTGTGAATATGATGTTCTGCCACCAGAATCTGAATCACAAACAGGACTAAAAGTACTTAAAGGACGTAATAAAACTATAAAAATATAAATAGAGTGTGACCGATTTAAAAGTAGGTGAACACTGTCCAGATTCGTCCAGTAGTGCAGAACGTTTGACCTGATTGTGCGAGAGCCCAGCAGGTACTGATATTACAGTATGCAAAATAAGATGTAATGTAAGTGAAGGGGGAGGGAGGAGGTCACGGGCCTTGTTGATGGAGTTGCAGATGGAAAGAAGCTGTTTTCATGGCGAGAGGTTCTGGTTCTGATGGACTGCAGCCTCCTGCCAGAAGGGAGGGTCTTCAAAGAGTCTGTGTCCGGGACGGGAGTGGTCGGCTGCTGTCTTACCTTCCTTGAGGCCTGCAGGTCCTGGAGGGACGGCAGATTGCAGCTGATCACCTTCTCAGCAGATGATACGCTGCAGTCTGTCCTCGTCCCTACCAGGTGGCAGCATGGAGGAAGTGCAGGATGGACTCGATGGTGGCAGTGTAGAAGCGCACCATCATCGTCTTTGTCTTCAACTGCAGGAAGTACATCCTCTTTGTTTTGATGAGAGAGCTCATGTTCAGCTCCCACTTCAGATTCTGGGAAGTGATGGTGCCCAGGAAGTGGTAGGACTCCACTGTGTTGAAGGTGGAGTCGTCCAGGGTGATGAGGGTGGATGTGTTCACAGTCATCTCCGCTGTCTTTAGAGCTTTGAGCTCCAAGTTGTTCTCGCTGCACCAAGTCACCAGATGGTCAGTCTCCCACCTGTAGGCGGACTCATCTCCATCTGAGATGAGCCAGATCACAGTGGTGTCGTCCACGAGCTTCAGGAGCCTGACGGGCTGACGGCTGGTGGTGCAGCTGGTGGTGTACAGGGAGGAGAGAAAGATCACAGCCCTGGGGGATCCGGTGCTGGAGGTCCGCGAGTCAGAGACATGTTTTCCCAACGATCCCATTAAATCTTCTCCTGTCCCAAACTTTAACATCATATGCTACAAAAAGGCAAAAAGGATTTTCAAAATCATCCAGCCTGAATAAATCTGCATTAATGGAGGACATTTTACTGAAAGTACATCCCTGACGTCTTCATAGAAAGGACAGCAGAACATAAAAAACACTTCTCATGCCTGTCAACACACCCGATTCTGTCATGTGTAAATCTGGACATGTGTCCAATATCAAACAGTAATCCCTCTGATGGGATGACAGAAGGGAAAGAACACGTTTACACATGTCTGGTATAAATAAGGTATAAGCTGACTGACCCTGATTGACAGTTTGTTAAAATGTTCCTCCACCACTCTGCATAATTCTCCCATTCATTTTTAATTTCACAGTGAAACTGATCCTTGCATAAGATGCTGTTAATGTGTAATGCCCTGACAGCTGTATCCTCCGCTCTCTTCCCTCCTCTTCATCTGAGTAATCTCCCTTCTTCACTCAGACCTGATCTGTTATGTCAGATCTGTCATGTGACACCTGTCCACCAGCTGTCACGAGTCAGGATCTTGCTTCAGCTGATTATCTGACCACAGATCCTCCGACTCAGGTTCTCCTCATCTGAGGACCATTTACAAGTTACTTTATCTGAGGTTGTTCATCCATCCTGCAGAAGTGGAGGAATTACTCAGACCTACACCACAGTGCCATCTTCAAACTCCTTCTTGTACTTCAGCTGGCTGTGTAGAAATGATAGATAACCTCCACATGGGGTTATAATCTCAATTTAATTAGTACTTTGTGGAAGAATGATGACCACTGGTGCAAGGTTTAACACCACTGGGTTGACTAATGTTATGTCGAGCTAATAAGACTCTAAGGGAGAAAACGCCAGAAGATTAAGTAGAACCACACGTGAAGGTATTAATTATGTTTTCTTACGTCCGCAGGATTTATTTGAATAGAGATAATTGAATTCAAATAAAATCAGGAGGAAAAATGAGCCTCATAAAGTCAGTGAGAATGTTTAAACATTTTAAGGAGGTAAACTTATTCTCCTCCTGATGAGAAGATGAGAGGATTAATGGAGACAGCTTCTGTCCAAAGGTAACGAAATCAAACTCCAAACTGCATCTTTAAAGCTCACTCGTTCAGTTGCTGGTATAAAACAGCTTCCTCTTGTTTCCTCTGCTTACTTGTCGGTAACAGCTGTGACTCCAGGAGGTCACATGACCCTCATTTAAACCGAACTGTGTTGTTTTACACTTTGGTTTTTGTGCAGATTGAACAAACAAGCAAGACACAACATTTTAGTTAGTTAGCCTTCAGGTGCTGGTAGGTTACCTTTCCACAGAGCCAGCTGTTTCCATTTTGTGTCTTTTATGCTTTTTGACATATTTCAGTGTTGATTTTGCACGTTTGATGGCGTTTGACCCCCGAAACCCGCTCAGACTGGCAGGGGAGGAGCATCGACTGCTGATGTTAGCGGCCAGTGATGAAGTAGTGTTCTTGTGTTTCTTGGTTGATGACGTGACGTTGTGAACGAATTGTCCATTATTTTCTATCTCCTCTAGATAAACTGCAAATGGCGTTGTGATGATCCCAGGACCGCCACAGTGACACAAGAGAAATCACCGCAGCTGACGACTGCGAATTGCAAACGTCCGGTCGTAACGCAAACGCCATCGACATATAAAGGTCTCGAATGGTTGTCTTTGGGAGAGGTGTGAGGCCTTTATATTTCAGTCTTCAGCAGATTTAATTACATTTTAAAAATCAATTGGATGATTTAAGAAAAACAATGTTCATGGTGATGTTTAACTCACTTCCCTCCTCGCTCTCTGATCCGACAGTGACCAGATGAAACTACCTGGACTAAACTCACGGCGTCTCTGGGTTTGAACAGTTGTAATAATGCGAGTATGTAATTTCACAAAGTACATAACAAAATGTACGTGTTATATATTTAATGACCGTGTTTACAGAGGGTTCGGTACAGAGCACTTACAGAGTAAGTGAAGGCAGCGCTGCTCTTTCTAAAGTTCCCTTTACATCATCAAAGCCGCCGTGTTCCTGTTTGTTCCTCGTTAACGGACCTTTACTGTACGCTGCTAATTTAGGAACCTCTCGTTTGTTGCATCATGCGTTAACGCTAATTGTTTGTGTGGAAGAGAAGAGGCCTTAACGAGCTGACAAAGCAGTTTACTGCCTCTGTGTGTAGCTCAGATTTACATGAATAAAGGCAGAGGATTCTCCGGGTGAGATAATCCTGTTTGAGAGCAGAACACCATTATAACACATTTTCTTTCAACCTGAACCTCCTCGCTGAGACGTCACGGAGCGAGGCGAACGCTGCTCCAGTTTCAACCATGGCTTCTTTCATTTCCACGTCCTCGCTCTGTAGGAGGAGCAGAACCCAGCTTTAAACTCACGAGCTGTTTGTGCGCCGCCATCACGCGTAACGAGCGAATCACCTGTCCTCGTGTATTTCCATCAGCGGTTGTGCTGGAGAAAAGAGCGGAAACAGAGTCGGAGATGCCAGTTAAATTTGTTTAATTAGATCTCAGAGTGAAGCCCAACTTCCCACTTCATGTCTTGCCTTTTCACTTTACTTGCAAATTTCAATTTAGCACTGAATCAGTGGAGGATAGTCAAGTCAGCCAGACAATTCTGGAGATTACGCATGTCCTGCAATGAATTACACAAGCTGCTCGGAATAATTAATGAGCCAATTTGGATTCTGGATTAACTTTGATGGATGGAATTGAGGATAACAGCTCGAACTCTGCAAAGACTTTCATAACGAGCCGCTGCGCATCTCTGAACTTGTAAACTCACGTCAATATGTGTGCTAAAAACAAATCTGAGTGGAGGCGGCTGGTTTAGTTAGCACTTGATTAGCACAGTCTTGTATCAGAGCAGCTCCGAGGGCTCAGAGCTCAGCTGTCTGTCAACTTTAACGTGGTCGCTGTGTGAAAACGAGCAGAAGCTGGATATTAAAAGTCCAATCAATTCAAATCAGCGTCACAAAATAATGGCTCACAAATGGTAAACAGTTTTATCCGAGATGATTAGATCGCTCTCGCCGCTCGAACTGTGAGTTTAGAATTAAAAATGCATGTTGTGCAGACGAGTTTGTTGAAAACACGTCCACATTGATCTGTGCGGAGGACAAATATCTCTGTGCTCGCTGAAAATATGATTTTAAAGGTGTTATTGATCCCGTTCAGCCTGACGTGGCGTTACACCTCCCTGTTCACGGCAGTGATGTCACAACACAGGTGTTGTTCGAATCAGCTGTCCCTCAGGTGGATTCCTAACCCTCCTGACATTGCTAATGCTAGCTAGGAAACGTTAGCATGAGGATACTAGTAGAACTCAGACATTTCTCTCCACAAGCTGGCAACTACCAAGACTGTGGATCGAAACAGACACCACATGAAACCAGCCCTGTTTATGTCTGACTTCCTACAGTAATATATGTCTTTAAGCGGTAACAGAGTAATATAACGAGTTACAATCTGTGTTACCGACCGATGTGAAGCATTTATTGTTGTTTTTAAGAACCCATCCAGACCAACACGACCACATTAACACAGCCGAGCCTTTAAGTTCTGTGTTCAGTCTCTGTGTGACTGAAATGAGCCGAATGATGAAGCCTGATCCTCCGAGCGCGTCGTCATGTCATTATATATAGGCGACATTATCGAAGGTATAGCTCTGTTGTGTTTCATATGACTGAGCCTACAATTAAATATATTTATTCCTGTCTCATAATATAATATATCAGACTGATCCTGTCTGCCTGCTCATCACTGTGTCCAAGGATGTTTGTTAATTTCAAAAGATGGAGCCTATTTAATTGTTCTATACAGATTAATTGGGCATTTTGATCAAAGGAACCAAAAATTAGTGTAGTAAGTCATATTCTACTCTCTGCAGATGGTAAGTTGTCCAACACCGGCCTTCATACATGTGCAGAGCCCGTCAAGATCTCACGGTGTCACTGAACTTGTACAAAATGATGCACAAGACATCTATAGTGGAGTGGAGTCATGTAAAAAGCCAACAAATAAACAAATGAGAAGAAGAAAAGAGCCTCAGATTGAGCCAGTTTCAGGGCGTCACGAATCAAACGCTCCTCTCTTCGGGCCCAGTCACACCAGCAGTGACATTTCATCTGCTGCTGCAGAAGAGCAGATCTGAGATCGACAATGAGAGAGATGAGCAGAACGTTTGGGGAAAATCTTCCAGCCAAATGTCGTCTCTTTCAGTGGAAACCTGTCTTATCCCGGAATCCTGCGTCATCTCATTTCTATCATGTCTGTCTCTTGTCACTGTGACCTGTCCACTGAAGCTTAAATGCCAAAAAAAGTCTCGTCTATAAAAAAAAAAGGCCCTTTCTCAGAAATGCTAGATAGTTCTGGAGGCATGGTGCTGCACACCTTTAATACACCTTACTGAAGAAAAAAAAGGGAAATACAATGACTGCATTTACGTCTTCAGTGACCTTTATTATCCAAAGTGATGAAAGACATTTTGACAGAGTTGGTCAAATAGTCTCCACATGATTTTAAATTCCCTCTGTATTCATTCAGAAAGGAAACTTCTGTGAACTCTTTTCTTTATTTTTCCCCTCATGCATCATCCAACTCGACCAGAGCACATCGCTCTCATGTCACAACACAACGTGAGCTGCGAGGAAGAAGACGAGAACTGTGAGAAAATAACCAGTGTTGACAAAAATATGAAGGAAAAATACAGAGTTATGTGTCAACATCATTCATGTTTTGAAAGGGAGATGTGATATTAAGAAAAAAAAAGGTCAGACAGCTTTGACACACTGTCCAAAAGCAAAACGGTGACAAACAACCACCCTGTCAGTCAACAGAGAGACGTGAGAGGGGTTTTAGTGTGTGTGATGTGTTAAACATGTTAGCAGCGACTGAACAAAGCACAATCATTTAAACAAATACATATATATTTTTACAAATACATTTTCAACAACAAATAGGTCGTCCAATCTTGTAGGACGCTGCCACCAAATGTCAGCTCAGAGAATAAACCTGCTGTTTCAAAATGACTGTTTACATGCAGGATTTATTTTAATGAGGTTCAAAGAGCTTTTTAAAAACCAGGGACGTTCTTTTCTGGGTCATTTGGAGAAATATGTGTGTGCACGATGAAAACACGACTGTCACCAGATGTTTTTCTGAGTCACTAGAGCTTCGAGACGGCGGTCAGCATGGAGCCGGTCAGCACGACGCAGGACGCCACGAAGAGGACGAGGCAGTTGGCTAACCCCTGAGGGGAGACACATTTCCTAATATCAGCAGGAAGTTAACCATTAAAAACACATTAATTCAAAGTTGGAAGTCACACTCTCCCAGGTAAACTGTTCCTCGGTGAGTATTGCTTGTAACAGAGTTGTATCTGGATTATTGATCTTTACCTTGACCTCTTTGAACAGCAGGGTGCCCAACAGTGCTGCGACCAGTGCGTATCCCTACAGAGAGGAGACATCAACAGCTCAATTCACTTACTTTTAATCTGTTTTCACTTTGAGGAATCTTTTAGGTCTTTTAAAAATCACACACATCCTAGAACAGCTGTCACCATGATGCACTTACTGCGCTGACGAGGGGGAAGGAGATGACCGGGCTCAGGTAGTTACTGGCCAGACACCAGCAGTACGTGGCCAGCGACCACATCGTCCCCGACAGCAGACCTGAAGAACAAGAGGCGAGCGTGAAGGCAGGAAAACAATTCATAAGCAAAACAAACAGGAGGAGATGCCAGGAAGTCATGTAGTCATCTATCAATGTGTGATAAACAGCTTCAGGAGTCGGTGACTCGGGGTCACGAGTTGAAGAGCACAGAGTTCCTCATTTTCATCGGACCGTGTGGTCAAAGCCCCCCCGCGGTGCCTTCCAATTATGTCGCCCACCCACAAAGCTGCAGACCAAACGGACAGATCACGAGCTCTCACTGCTGCACGCCGACGCCGGGCTCTGAGCCAGAGATGGACATGTTCGCTTTCAGCATCTCCTCCTGAATCGACACATCCAAACATCCTCTGAGTGAATGCACATGCACAAGCCTGGCAGAGGAAGCTGCTGCATTTCCTCTCATTCTTCCCGTCTTCTGGAACTATTATTAGAGACTCTGTCGGCTCCTTATGCATGACAGCGCGGGGGTTTAATAAATCAGCGGGTGGAAAACGGTGTCACGCTGTCAGACGGGACCCCTGGTTTCTGGTTTCTGACTCCCCGTCTGAGCTCAATCTGCTGAAAGAGACCTGATGCCAGTTCTGAGGCAGCAGCAGCGTGTTTGTGCAGATATTTAGCTCCCTGGATGGAAATCACTCTCCTGGACGGATTCCAACACACTGAATCATCTACACACCAAAACATGTTCATATACAGTCACGCCTGGGTTTTAAAATACTGGAATTACCCGTCTGCTTTCAGAAACTGCACAGTAAGATAACTCCAACGTTCCCATTCGTAAAGAGGAGTGTTACCTGGGAGGATGACTCTGGAGTAGACCCTGGGCCTGTTCTTCATGGCAGCACAGTAGATGGCAAAGTAAACTGTGCTCGCAGCAAAGATGCCCGAGCACTGTGCAAATAAATAGTCCAGGTCTGTGGAGAGGGTGAAACAAGCTTTACATCACCAGTGTTTACCCCCGTAGGTGTGCAATGAAAAAGGTAACGTTAATTGCATTCCTCTCCGGTTGATAAAGTCAATATTGAAGGTGGCGCTGAAGTGATATACAAGAGCAGCTAGACATTTTATTCTCAAACAAATCCTGAAGCTGTCTCACCGACGGCGACTTCAGAGAGTCTCGCTGATATTAAACCTGCTCCACAGTGACGGGATGCTTCCTTTAAAGATATCATCTACGTATCTTAAGACAACGTGAAGGCAGGCGTACCGTAGAGGCTGGCTCCGTGGTACATGCTCTCATCGTTGGACGAGTGGCTCTTGATGTAGAAGATGGGAACGAAGGAGATGCCGTACAGCAGGCCGGACACGACGGCGAGCAGGCAGCCGCTGAAAAGACGAGACGAGACTGAGGAAGTGAACGACGGATGAGTTTTACATCTCCACTGACAGACTGATGAATCTGAAAAACTAATTTAACTGTTGGATAAAAAAGGCTGATTAAAATGGATTCTCAGGATCGACTGCGTGGTTCTTTGTACACGTGCACCTGTTCAACAACAGTTCATTTATCATAGCAGACAATCCCAGGTGAATAATGCAGACTGGGCTTTATTCACTGACACTACAATCACTTCGAGTCTATCACAATGTTTACAGCATTATTTGTACTTCGTTGCATTTAAAGAATATTTCTGCAACTTCATTTCATTGAGTGCTTAACGGTTCTAGTGCTGATTAACTCGTGTATGATTCAAGGGAAGGCTTTGTGTGTGTCCTCCCTTCAACACAATGTCAGCACGTTCCTTCTGTGGTTTCTGTGCCACGGTTTGGCTTAAAATACCCGTTATAGTCGCCACGATCAAGGACAGAAAATAGCCGTTTTTTGACGACACAAAACTGAACCGTGGTCGGCCGTTCGGCAGCCTCGCTGGCTGTGATAACACCACCTACTTCCCCGTCTGCCTCCTGATGTGAGAGTCAGCCGAGGCATTTAATGTGAACATGATAGGCCGTGTTTGCTTCACAGGTCAACCTCGGATGTATCTGTGATTTGCAGAAATGTAGCTGCTAGCTTTCTCTCCTGAGGACGCGGCTGGTTGAATCAATGAACCGTTCTGGCCGGCAGCTGTAGATAAAGAAACTGAGGCCTCGGGCTTCATTTAAAACATTTAAGTTTGCCTTTGTTCAGACCTTGAGGAACTTCTCTATTGATAATTCTATCAAAATCAATTTTTCATAAACCCTCCCTTCTTTTAGCTCGAATGGACAAAATCTGTGCACACAGCTCAGTGACTGCTGATGAGTCGAGCTCACATGAAGCGCCTGGTCTTTGGTCCGGTGACTTCTATCCAGGACTCCGGGGAAGCTGCTCCGTAGCTGCCTGAATTCATTCTCTGCAGAGAGGAACAGCATCCTGATGTGAAGTCACGACATCATGAGAACAAACAGACAAAGTGCCCGACAGAGTCAGCACACCGGCAGGAAATCGATCTTCCTTCACACTGTCCCTGAGAGACTATTGGTAAATTTGAATCTGCTCCCGAGTGTGACGTCAGGATTGACTTCTAGAAAAAGAGGTGGGAAAAATAAAACCTTCCGATCAATGCACTCACCCGGTCGATAAGTAATGGTATCGATTCGGAGTCAGGATGCAGTTCAACATTCGTTCTCACAAAGAAAAAGATCAGGCCGCTGGAACAGAAGACAAAAGTCATGTCTGTCAGCTGAAACAGGCTGAACATGACGGCAGCACTCGTCTCTGATCGTGTCTGTTGTTCTTACAGCAGCTAATAAACTACTCGAGTGTCAAGAAGAGACTCAACTTCCAAATCTTACCTGAGCAGACACAAAGCAGCTCCACAATAATTTAATATCGGCCGGGAAACCTCCACAGCGGTGATCCCGAACCAGCCGAACCTGGAAAACAGCCACCATCACTTTCTACAGAACACATTACCAAGTGAACCAACGACTGAAGGTTACAGTTACCTTCATCTGTACAACTCAACCCAAAAGAAAAGGACATTAGGGCCCATTTTCTGTTCTGACCCGGCTCACCTTGAACTGGCCCAGCCCATCAGCATACTGGAGGATGCCCAGATTAAACTCCCGAGGCCGAGGCCGATCGCTTTGACAATGGTGGTGACTGCTATGTTTCCTGTGATGAAATGAGAGGAAAAGTTCATGTTACAGTGTGAAGCTCATGTGTTTCTGACTTCCTGGGGAAGCTGAGGACAAACGACACAATATTACAGGTTTTGTGGAGGCAACAGACTCTTGATTTTGTCCAGTAACATACTTACGATCTGGAAGAATCAGTTTTCCATCTAATTTAATTGGAGTTTTCCCTGAAGTCGACTCCAAATCCACAGATTTATGCTAATATCCTGAGAAAATTTGACAACAGCAATGTCCCAGTTTCATACCGTGCTGATTAAAACCATGTTTCAAGCAGGAGAGACGTGACAAAGTGAGGTCCTTAAAGCTCCCCTCTGCTCAAAGACGGGTTTTCTTCTTGTTCCTGCAGTCGACCGTTTGAGTTTCACTGTGTAGAATGATGCATGTGCAGAGTTTGAACACTATGAGACGAGCAGACGAGGATGATTTGTGACAGTTTGGATCCAATCCTGCTCCGATGTTCAGTAAACACAAGTGTGATGTGGAAACTAAGCTTATCGTTGAGAACAGACTTTACAGAGACACATTTGTGTTCTCATAGATTCAGGATTTTAAAACGAGGGAGAGAAAGTAGATGTTACTTTAAAAAAGGACTATAAACAGCTAACAGAACTTGTTTGTGAGGAGAAACTAAACTTTGCCTCTCCCTTTGCTCCACACCTGGACCCATGTGGGACCGGAGCTGCACACCGGCCCAAAATACCAGAACAAAAGGAGCACCTGAGCGTGGCAGCGATGGCTCGGATCAGAATCGATTTTTGATATATTTTTTTTAATTTTAAAATCGTCACCGCCGTTCCAAAGTCAGCCAGAGAGACATTCGTTGGCACATCGGGCTCAAACAGAACCGTGTATTGATTTTAGGCCCAACAGTGCACTGTGGACGGTACCAACGTCATCATGGTTAGCATGAAGAGTGAGGAGACGGTACCTGTGGCCCAGACGACACCTCCGAGCATCACAAAAGGGTAGAACTTGGGCGTCTGCAGCATCACATTCCCGATCACAGACACGACCCAGATGGCTGCACAGGACACCCAGTGGAAGAACATCCCTGTGAACAGACAGGCTCAGTCTCACTCAGGCCATCAAACCTCTGACCTTAAATATCTAATAAAGGCTGTTTGCTCACCATCTCCTGTCTCTACTCTTTTAATGGGAACAAAGTTGCTTCCATACAGCAGCACAGCAGCAGCGTTGGCAGCAATTCCATACACGAAGTGCGTCATGTTGGTCGAGTTCAAGTCCAAACTCAGTGTTTCCAGTCTGCCAGTTGGAAACTTTTCACCACTTTGGGCACCTGGAAGATGTTATTTAGATTTTCTTAATAAAAACAGAGATCCAATATGTTTGATTTCACTCAACAGAGCAGCCTCAGGCTTTCATACATTCGTCATCAGAGTGAATCAATTATCATTTCCTACCTTGTTCGGCCGCGTGTTTACCGCTCTGACAGCTCGCCATCAATAATGCGGCCACAAATAAAAGCAGAGGAGGAGATTTCGCCCGGAGCATGTTAAAAGTAAATATGTGTTGGTGCTGCAGCCGGTGCACGGAGGTAAAAACAGCTAGTGCCCGGAGGCCGTGCGCGTCACAGGTGCTGCCAATTATCCGATCAATCAATGTGACGTATGACGGCTGCAGCTGGTCAGCGCGCACGAGCGCAGCGCTGCCTGCTCTGAGGACCGGAAGAGGAGCGCGTTTCTCCCTCTGCACGGACACGAGAGTGATTGGTTCGATATATATAAATAAATAAATAAATAAATAAATAAATAAAGATGGATGTTGACAGAAATATGTTTTATTGTATTTAAGTCAAGATAATATGAGAAATAATATTCTGTATATTTGGACAATTCCATATTCATAAGAAACAAACTTCCCTGCACGTTATTACTGAACTAAAACAATATACAGCCCCTCAGTATGTAATGTTAAAAACAACAACAAGGCTAATAAGACATTTAAGATATTAAAATGATCATGTAATAACCTGCTGGTTTGTGTCTGTGTTGTTAGATATTGTCAGTGTGTCTGTTTGTACTTTTGTAATTGAAAAAAAGAAACAAAACACTTTATTACGTCACACTGTTGCTGTGATATTATGGGATGTTTTAGAGCTTTAGATAAAACACATTTGAAGGCTTCAGGTAAAATGTTAAATGAGCTGAATAACTGTAAGATTAAAACAATAAATAAATGAATGATCAGATCATCTCCGTCTTCCAGCACAACAGTTCTATATTTAAACCTGCTTCTACTCAGATCAGGAAATCCTGTAAACGAGCTGCAGCGCGTTTTCCTGCTCTTCACTGTTTCCATCCACACATTCTGGTTCTGGGACCAGAACAGGCGACACGCAGCCGGTCCGGGTCTGATCGAGCCGAGGAGCCAGCAGATGTCGCCTAAAACGCTTGAAAGTGGACTGAAGCAAATATTGTTTGAGCTTCAGTTTAAAACGTGTAACTCTTCACCTTCACCTCTAACCTTTGTGTTTAAATCAGATATCATCCTGATGGAGTCCACGAGCTCCTCACAGAGATTAATGTGCACTAAAACAATTCTGATGATATTTAATTTTAGCAGTAAATATCGTTAATATTTCGATTCCTATGGGCTGAAAGATCTGCATGGACTTGTAAACGGAAACGGTGTTCGTTCCATCTCAGCAGAAGTGAAACCACATCCATAAAGTGTGTTGTTCTTGTATTATCATTATGTATTTCACCATGTAGGATCGCAGCTCTGAGAGAAGACAGGAACATGAATAATATCTGAACGTGCCTGAGGGTGGTTTCCCCGCGCGTCCATCCCCTCCACGCCTTTGCCTCCGTGCACTTTGTGACCACGAATCCTCCCTTTCCAAAATGAGTTTCGGAAGTTGAGCGCTCCTCCTGGTTTGACTTTGGCACACACACACACAGAAAAAAGACACTCAACCATGTTAATGCCATAAGTTCTAATGGGGAAGTCTCGCTCTCACTGGCTCTGCTTCCCTTTGCTCAAACTAACCGGCAGCTTTCGGAGGTTCCCTCTCTCCAAAAGGAGTTTGATCATCGCGAGCGTGTGTGTTGTCTATTTGTTTTTTGTGGTTTCACAAGTTGGATACACGCAGCAGCACCGGGACAGGAGCGCCGATAAAGACAAGTACCGACACGCCCGTGGATTGTATAATTTGGATTTTGGTGATGCGCCGCCAGATTCTGCGGATTTACAGACCGGTGCGAACTCTGTGGTGCCGACTCGGTCCAACGTGGTGTACATAACGCTCAAGTCCAAGCGCCAGAAACCTGCAAATATCAGAGGGACCATCCGACCAAAGCTGAGGAGGAAAGTAAGAAGGAGTAAATCAGCTAACTCAGCTTTTACGCAGAACAAACTTGGCGCTTTGGAGCGGGACGCGGGCCACGTTAAGCGCAACTTTGCACGCAAGACTTCCAGAGGAGACACCGGGGACGTTGATTATAAATCTCTGGATATAATCCCTCAGTCTCACACGGATGCACAAACAGACTCTCACATTAGCTCTATCCGCATTTACAGCCAGAGGGCACCGCCATGGCTCAGCCCGCAGGACGTGAAGGCCATGCGCTTTCTTGCGGATGCCAAAGTTTTGCGCATCAAAGAAGTTTCTCACGGGGACTCTCCGTCGCTTCTGATCTTTGAGGGCGAGACAGGCGGTTCAGTGACCAACCAGGAGCGCACACAGCTAAGCAATGCGTGCGGAGGGCAGTGTGGGGTCATCAGCAGCCCCGTGGACACCACGGAGGTCTTCGCTTTTCATCTGGACCGGGTGCTGGGGCTCAACAGGACGCTGCCGGCTGTCAGCAGAAAGTTCAGCTTCCTACACGGTAACACACACGAGGAGGGAGTTTATTGTTCTGAGTGGACTGCTTTTAGTTTGGTTAACTCATAACTCTGCTGATGAAGATGAAGAGAGAGAGAGAGAGAGAGAGAGAGAGAGAGAGAGAGAGAGAGAGGGAGGTGGTGAAGGTCGTCTGAGGAAAATAAATGACATTTTTTAACTTGTTGATCACTCGCTTGGTTTCCTCACTCACAGGAACTTCTGTGTGCGCAATCAGCTCTCTGGAGACATGATTCAGAGTGTATATATGCAGCTTTGTCACAGATGTTGCTGGTTGTGGAGGATGTGTTGTGTCAACCCAGTCAGAATCCATTAAAGGGTAACTTCACCAATGTTCCTCATTAAAGTGGAGACGGTGTTTCCTTTAGAGCTTCTCCACAGGACCTGTAAACACACTTGAGTGTGTAGAAGTGGTGGAGTTGCCCTTTAAGTCCCGTCCTCTGCAGTGGTGTTCTTGTGGTTTGAAGAGATGGGCTCTGATGATCTACCTCCACACTGTTGTCCAGGGTCAGGAGTAGTTCCTCTGAGACCAGAACCAGTTCTGAAAACATTCAAAATCACCAAAATGAGCAAAAAAACTGTGTCCACGTATAGTTCTTACAATTCTACCTGGCAAAATACTATAAGACAAACAATATGACCCAGTCGAAGAGGCAGAAGCCCGGTTTAATAAACCTGACCGGTCCGGTGTCGCTCGGGGAGAAGAACCTCGTACCCTCAAGTTAAATTACACAAGCTGTGATGTGTCAACATGTCAGCTTTATCCAAACACTGACAGGATGTCAGCACATCATAATGACCTCATCCAAGGGGGTGTATCTACGGATTGAAGGGCACCTCCACTCATTTGACATTAAAGTGTGTTTGCAGTTGCATCATGGGTAATGTAGGACTGTATGTAGTTCCTGAAATGTAATAGAACAGATAGAATGAAATAGAAATTCTGGTCATTTGTTTTTAAACTGTCCATAATGAGTCCAACAGTGTTAAAGTGATGCACCAGTTGACTGCTTTTCAAAAACCGGTGCCTACATTACCCAGAATGCAACATCGCCACTCGGTAACATCACTGGAGGCGATCTTTCGACCACATGCAGCTTCCTCTGGAGTCTGAAGGCTTCATGCTGCTTCAGTTCACCCCGAGACCTGTGAGCACACTCTGATGTGTGAAATTGGTGGCGTTGCCCTTTAAGGAGCAGATACACAGCAGGTGATCGACAGGTGAGAGCTGCTGTCCACTCTCCTCTCTCTCCACGACACTATTATGTCATTTCTGAATAACATTTGCAAAAGGACAGGAGCTCTTTGTGTTTTCTTCTGCTTTGTCTCAGATAATGCAACACCACATTTCTGAAAATAAGATTTAATGCCGTGAAGATGAAATATTAATCACATTATATCATCAAATATTCATAAATGTTCTGAGAACCATAAGTGGCACATTAGTCCAGTTTTGGGGCCTCTGGGTTGTGAAAGGCCTGATTTCCAAACGCAGACTGGATGAATGCAGATGAAGCTCGGTGAGCTTTTCCTGGACACAAATAGGTTAAAACTTAACGAGACTCAACAGTTGCTGAAACCTGACCATATAATCCGTTTGTCCTCCCTCTTCAGATGGCCAGCCCTGCCCCGTGGTGTCATGGGATGCATCTCTCTACCCAGAAGGCCTTGCTGCGGGCTTGTCCGCCGTGAGGTTAACATGGGGGGAGTACCAGAGCTCCCTGAAGCAGAGGTGTTGGCACAAAAACAGCAGCCCGAAGCCCGACTCCGGCTGCTCCACGGTTCATCACTACGAGTGGACTAAACTGGCTCTGTTCGACTTCCTGCTGCAGGTAATGAGCAGTGTGAGAGGTGGAGGATGTGGAGATAATCACACACAGAGCTGATGAGTCTGATAAAAACATGTCTGCAACCTTTCCGTGCTGCAGTCGTCTCCTGTGCGGTGACAAACTCCCAGGCTTTACTGAATTCCACAAATGCTTCACAGATGACTTCTGCTACCATTTCTTTTTCAGCCAAACGTTCCAACAGCTGCAGAAATAAATAGATAACATATCCTCAAAGGTATTGTCCTCTGGCTGAATCCATGTCTTGTTTCCTGTGTGGGAAGACTGGATCCCCGATCAGACTCTGGCTTCGAGGACACGTCTCCTGACGACTCCTAAATTCATTTCCTAATTGTGAGACTATATATTTAAAAAGAAAAAAAGTTTTTATATCTTTTGAACAACTGAATCATCTGTTGAAGTCGACATTCTTACACTGAACAAGTCATGATGGATTCATTCTGTGCTGTTAAAAGCCTGATGTGAATAAATGACTATTGTCTGATTTATACTGAGTAACAAACTATTCATGTGATAGAAGATCATTTCTTGTGGCACCCAAATGACAACAACAATGGCTGAATAGTGAAGCCAGAGTAGATCTCATGCACTTCCTCTAAACAGCCTCCTAATTAAGACGTGTCTGGTTAGAGGGGAACCTACAAGTGTTGGGTCACTATAGGCGGCAGTATTCGTCGCTCTCGGAGTGAGAATGGGCTCTTTTGATGGATGAAAACTGTGTTGGGCGCGTTATCGTTCTGGGCTTCTGAAGGAGGGCACGCCGGCATAAAAGAAAAACAACAACAAAGGAAAAATGAGTCGGTTAAATTATTAATTTCTTTTCCTGAAAGGATGTTTTCTCCTCATCTTCCAAACCCCGTTACTCACTTTTCTGTAAGTTCAATAACCTCTGTGTCTGTGTAAAGTGTTGCTACGTCGTTAAAAGTCCTGTTAGTTACCGAAGCAGCTGATCTTCATCATCTGAGCCCAGCAGATATCTGAAGTCCATTACGATGGCCGCCGGGCTCGGTAGGATTAAAAGATGGAGATTTTAGTTGCTGGAGGAGTGAGGAGGAGGGGATGTTGAGGGTCGTGTTGGCTTGACTGACAGGCATCCTGGAGGTATTTCAGCTCATTACACTTCACGCCTCGGTGGATGCTCATCGACCCCAGCAGACCATCCCCGAGGTTTCTGAATAAAGTTCCTGTCAGTGACACCGAATGCTTCAGAAGTCCAATATGAAACCTGTGATTGACAGATACTATATCACAGGGTTTATTGAGCCTGTGGATGCACCGTCTAAACCCTCTGCCAATCAAACGGCTTAGCATATAGTGATGGATGCTTGGAAGCTATAGTTTGATTTATGGCCAATCCCTGCAGAGGAAGCCGGAGTTATACGAGATCGAGCCTGATAGTGCCGGTCGGATCACACAGCAGTCTGGTAAACGATGTTGATAGCTCATCTAATAAATGCTGGATGTGTTCAGTTTGTTCTTTGCCAAATCCTCTCAGCTGTTTTATCCCGTAGTAAAAGCTTTATGTAGTCTGTGAAAGGAGTCAGTCAGTGTTGTGAAAGGAGCTTGTTCAGGAGAAGAAAGACGAAGGAGCTTGCCAGGGTCTTCACACACTTTACAAACTGAGTCAGTCCTCCACAGTTACTGATCTGAAGCTCATAAATACCAGTTCAACTTCAAGCATCCTTTTCTTTTCAGATCAACAACCGGCTGGATCGGAGCTGCTGTGGGTTCAGGCCCAGGCAGGAGGACGTGTGCGTGGAGCTCGGCCACCACGCCGACTGTACGGACCAGAACCACATACAGCTGACCAACATCATCCACAGGGGTCACGACCCCAGGCACCTGGTCTTCACCAACAACAAGGGCTTCTTCGACCGCAACGAGGACAACCTGGACTTCAGGCTCCTGGAAGGAATCAAGGAGTAAGTTTGGATCACAACCTTTGACGAGGCCCCAAAATACATCTGTGATAAATACTGATGATGTCAGTGGTTTTGTTATTCATGACCGGTCGTACTGACAAGAACTAAGAACTTTTGTCAGGTTAACAACAAGTCTGGACCACCACAGGACCACTGATTAACCACCCGATCGTCAGAAATAAATGCATGTTTAGGTTCAATTTTCCACTTGGCTCTGTGCTGATGCTCTGGTTAGGTTTAGGAAAACATCATGTTTGGCTCGACCTCCTTCGGTCACCACAAACATGGCTGGAAAGGTCCCAGATCTCCTGAAAGACATCCAGTGGTTTCACTCTTACAAATGTCGAGCTTCGGCTTCCTGTTTGTCCTCGGTCTGTTGCTCCCTCCGCCTCCTGATGTGAAAGTCATTTAAACAAGCACTGTGAATGTTTTGTACAAACGTCCGTACGTAGCCACGTCAAACTTAAACACATCTGTGGTTTGCAGAAGTGATAAGGTGACTCGACTGTGTTTGTTGAAGTATAAAAAGTATTGGCTGTATTTGTTGGAACACAGATGATTGGTGGACAGTCTTTCTTGTTGTTTTCAGTCGCTGTTTTCCAGAGTTTCAGATTTTTTATCTGCCTGAACCACACGGTTGACAAATTGCAGCATTTGAATCTCTGTGTTGAAACTGTGCCGACCCGCTCAGAAGTTCAGAAGCAAAAGGTTTGCACACATCGTCTGCAGAGCACAAAGCACTTATCTCGAACACGAAAATGTTCGATCTTCAAACCCAGAATCCTCGTTTTGATCTTTTCAAATGATAGTTTGAATGTTTCGAAACCTGCGCAGCTCTGGTAAATATTTAGATCTGGCCAAACAAAGACGATGTGTGTTGTGAACATGAATCCGGGGGCGTGATTATGTGCTCTCTCTGTTTATCCCCCACCGATCCGTGTGGATCTGTAATTCCAAACCACACTGCGGAGACATTGCTTTCATTTCATGTATCTTTTGATCAATAAATCAGCGAGTCGTACCACACGGGAGACGGAACAGAAACCGTGGTTTGGCAAGGCCTCTCGTGTCTCCTCCCACACACGGATCCTTGTGATCCTCATCAAATCCGTAGCTTCTTTTCTGGCATGCAAATCAGATACAAAGGCAACATAAAGCCAAAGCTGATGACCTCTGACTGCAAGACCACAACATGTTCTGAATACCTGATCTTCACTCGCTTCTCTGTAGATCTGAGAGTTTTCTTTGACTTCCATCAAAGCCCCAAAAATAGATATTTGACATCTTATTCCAGGCACATCTCAGACTCGGACATGTGCAACATACAGTGTGTTGGAGAGCTCGAGCGGCCAGAAAACCCAAACACAGTCAACAACCACTTAGTAGTCTTTTCACGGCTCTTGACCAGTCGTCTTCAAAGCTCCCGTCCCCGTCTTTCTCTCTCGTGGTTCGTCGCTCGCTCCTTAAATCAACCCAACAGTCAGCGAGGCGAGTACGTCTGAGTCGAGCAGCACTTTGAGTTTTATTCACGAACATCTAGCATGCACGCTGTGTAAGTGTCACTCACCCCCATTCACAGTTAAGTGGGAAAAAGAGACCAACTCCGAACCTGACGGCTGTTTCCAGCTGCTCTCCTTTTTATTGCTGTTGATATTTCATTTGTACGAGCGGAGCTTTTTGAGCCCCCCCGTCGTGGCGGAGAAAAATGTCTAAAAAAGTCGAAGCTTTCAAGGTTCAATCATAAACGATCGTCAGGGGCAACGCGGCCTAAAACACAGACAAGAAACAGGAGTGCTGAAGACTTCCTGTTCGCCCCACGAGGCCGTATTTCAGAGGAACGTCGTCTGGTAGTGAACGGAGGGAGACAAATCTTTTTTTGATCCGGTTTGAATTGTGCCATGAATCACACTTCTGACGTTCGCCAGCTGGAAAGAACATTTTTCAGCCTGAGAAAGTCACAGTTTGTTATTAAACTAATGAAATATGGGACTGTGAACATACGTCATTATAAAGAACACACAGCCAGCAGTCGCGTTGGTGACGTCGCCTCGTCAACGGAACCCGTCACTCATACATTATAAACATTATTACATTATTTGTCTCTCTCGGTTCAGTACCAGACAAAGTTTTCTGACATTAGGTCCCATTGGGTCGACTGGAACGGGCCTGACTTCAGCTCTTCATTGTCCTCATGATCTTCATGAATCAAAGCTACGCTGTACCAGTCGCTCTGCAGGGTTTAGAGGAGAATGGCAGTTTTGATTAAGTGACAGGATGCACAAAAGTCGCCTCCACAGAGATCAGCAGTGGGATAAAATGCTTATTTTAAACTAATCAACTGGCTTTTTATCTTGTTGTTCCTTCACAGCTGTTGGTGTTTCTGGTTTCTGTACTTTTTATCTCTGTGTCACAGTCGCCTTCTTAAAACTGCACAGCACGAAACAAACAACCAAATTAAATATGCAGAACGGACTAATTTGATTCCAGCTGTTTCTTCATTTGTCAAGTTTGACTTTGTTACTGACGAAAACACGAATCATTTGTTTTTTCATCTGTTTTTGCTCCCAGCTAAGAGCTCTGGCTCCGAGGCATGATGTTCCTAAACCCAAACCTCTTCCTCCCTTTCCGTGTCTCCAGGCTTCCGGAGCAGGCTGTGTCGGTGCTGAAGAGCCGGAGGCTGAGGGAGAAGCTCCTCCAGTCTCTGTTCCTGGACGAGACGTACTGGGAGAGCCAGGGCGGCCGACAGGGCATCGACAAGCTGATCGACGTCATCGAGAGGCGGGCCAACGTCCTCCTCACCTACATCAACGCTCACGGGATCAAAGTCATCACGATGAATGTGTGATGAGAGTCACAGCAGCAGTCAGAAGGTCACACTTGTCTCAGAATGTCCTTATACAAGACACTGGAGCTTTAACCGCTGGTGGGTCTGGAACAAAACATCAGCTAAAGTCTGAAAATATTGTAATTTATGCCAATTCTTGATGCCAATCTGTATCACCAGAGCAGGAAGCATGTGTGCTTTCAAGTAAAACTGTCCCGAGACCTCAGGACCATCACGTTTCTCACTGAAGTATTGGAAATAATGGAACTTTAATGAGTTAATATTGTTTCTTTCTTTGTAAAGAAAAAGAACAAGTATCATAATGCCAATGAAGGACTTATTGTAAATTGGACGTTATCCTTATAAAACAGCAGATTGTGTTGTTGGTAAATGTGTAATAGCTGTTTTTTAAGTAATTTGAGGTTAAGAAAACTTACTAAATCATCATTTGCATAAGATACCGAGAGAAGCTTTAATTGAACTAATTCTGTCATTTAAAAATGAGCCGAGCTTTAGCTTAAAGGAACGTCTTTCATTTCCTTCTTTCATGTCTTCATTTGTTTCGTCCCCGGAGGCGAACGCACCGCCGTCATTATGTACACATGTATATCATTTGCTCCTCCTGACGCCCTCCAGCAGGCCTAATTTGCAAGCGAGTGCAGGAGTTGAGCTTTTGTTAAAGCCTCTTAGCGTCGCTAACAAGCCACAGCCCAGATCCACTCGTCCTGATTGAGGTCACACATTATACACTGAAAAAAAAAAAAAAGCGTCCAGTTTTAATGAGTTATTTAATCTTGTGTACGGTTTTATTTTTTTATTTTCTGCAGAACTCACAAGAGTCTTCACATTCTTATGTTGTTAAGATCCAGGACAACGAGACGTATCGTGAACATGTTTGGACAGATTGGACGTTACGAGCTGAAGGAAGTCGCTGTTATTCTTATTTTTTGCACTCTTACTTCCAGTTTAACTACAAAAACACTTTTCAATGTAACCGTTTTCTCTCCTCTTATTTATTTTTGTACTTTCATTTGTAATTGCTGAAGATGCTTGAGCATCAGATGATCAATAAAAGCATTTATTTGTCCAATGTTTGAGCCTGGATACATTCAAATCACGTTTAGGGGTCATTAATGGTTATTTCAGCCCGATAAACTATATTGGATTTTGGCTCGTTTTCAGGTAATTTGTAAGCCACCCTGCAATTTCAGTCACATAAATTGAGGGTTTGGTGTTCAAATTGTCAAAACGACCTTCGAACAATCTATAGAAACGCATTAGCAAACACATATTTTCCTCAAGTCCACACAGCGTCGGCCGAAGCGTGGTCAGAAATAGTCTGCGGCTGTGAAATCTGAGCCGCGGTGTCTGCTTTTCATGCTGTCGTAAACAGTGTGCTCCGGCCTCTGACAGTTGGAGTCGACGGGGCTTTGTAGGTATTTTTCTGGTGTCCGTGCCGGGCATTCACGCGCCTGTTGTTTTAACCCCTCTGCACCCGCATTAGTGCGTCAGTGGGGTCCGTGCCTCGCTGTGTTTGTGTTAGAAAGACCCCTCCAGTTCCCAGAGTGCTCTGCAGCGGAACTCACTTTCTTTACACGCGTGTGTGTATGCATGTTCTCACACAATAACACACACACGGACAAAAGATGACTTTTCACGTATGTGCGCGACTCTATATGTAAAGACACACACAGACACAGACAGTGTGATGTGGCGTCTCCCTGACAGATTCGCCCACGTCCCCACATTCAGTGCTGCTCAGTGAAATTAGACCACGGCAGAAACGTGTACGTTCTGCAGGTCAAGTGCTGCACTCCAGTCTGACAAACAGGCCTTTACAAGCAGCTGCTCAGCCACTAACACACTCAACCGAGCAATGCTGAGCAGTGTAATTGAATTAGCAGAAATATGCACTGCAGCTATAAAATGATTCACTCCACCCGAGCTCATCATGAAAAGCAGAAATTCAAATCCATGAAATCTTTTTTACAGTTTGTTGTGGAGAGGCATGACGTCCAGAATACTGCAAAGATGGCGGAGCAGCAAAAGCTGCACTTGTGACCTTGTGTCACGTGTCGTCGTGTATCGCTGCCTGAGTAGCTGAATGAAAACGTCCTGAGAAGTGGTGAGATTACAGTAAAGTAATTTGAGCTTTACAATATCAAAATATTGTAATTCTAGGTCTCCTCCTGAGCAGAGGCTCCGGTTTGAATGGTTGAACGGCAGATGTGTGCAGATAGCAAACATATGACATCGACAGCTGCAGCTCTTTGCTCGCTATCCTCGGCTGTAGCGAGCTTCTGTTAGCTAACTACAGAAACTTGATTCTGGAGGTTTAGTTTAGTGAGAGTATTTCATTTTGTGAGTTTATATTGTACATTTATTACACTGGAACTAGCACAGGGGCATCATATGATCACCTCTTGCTGACACAAAGTAGTATTAGGAGAAGGACGGGCTAGCTGGTTAGCATGCTAACCTCAGCAGACATCTCTGAACCACAGTACAGAACTTCAACACTGTTGTTCGCCATATTGTTTTAAAATAATCAAAAAGTTGTACTGAAGAATAGCTTGACATTTTGGGAAAGATGAGAGGATTGATGTCTGTATCGTCACCAGGTAGGCTAGTTGGAACCAGCAGCCTGTTAGCTTAGCTTAGCATTAAGACTGAAAACAGAGGGAAACAGGTCACCTGGCTCTGTCCACAATCTGCAGAGTAGCTACCTCCAGGGCTCATTTACTTAAATATGCTATCTTTTTGGTTTTATCTGTACAAAAAGCAAACAGTAGAAAAGAAAATCCACCATTTATTTCATTTAATTTAATTTCATTGGGGGGTTGTTCTTCACACTCTCTCAGCTGAGGCTCGTTATCAGGCGGAGAGTCCAGGAAGCTCCTGTCCTTGGAGAATAGGTGTAATGATATACCAGTGCAGTGATGCACGCTCATTATCACAGCGAACATCGACACTGCTGATTCAGCTCATCAAGTCTTTGTTAAAGACCAGTTTATCTAAACACAGAACATGTATTTGATCCTCCTGAACAAACAGAGGAGAAGGATAATGCAGTGTTTGCAAATCAAATCTCCTCCGGCACGTTGTTCAGTTTTAAACACATTAAAGGGTCAGAGTGCTTTTCAGATTTTATTAATCAGGTTTTGGCTCGAGCTCTGAACAAGTTGGTGCTTTTGTTAAGCTTGTTCGTTTTTGCATCAGCCGTTAAGAAACATTAAAGGATTAGCTTCAGTAATGGTTTGTGAAAGATAATGACTCTGTGAATGTTTCTTTTTCACACGACGGGCTCGACGTGTTCACTCTTGTTCACACACATATCGACCTTTAGCTCAATAAGTCTGACAGCGTGTCTGCGTTTCCTCTTCTCCCTCCACCTCCTCTCCTTTTCATAAATTCAGTTTAACATGTTTGTTCTCCTTGTTTACAAGAGAGGACAGAAACTGCAGCAGATGAGAATAATTTGGGCCGGTGCATCTCAGCTGTGCCCAGCTGGTTGCTGCCTGGTCCAACTCCGAACAGCATCCAAACAGAGGAGCTCTTTATTCCCGTAACCTCCGCTCGGCAGCGATAATCGCTCTGGTTTACCATGATGTCACTTCTCCCTTCATTCCCTGCTCTCCACAGTCTGACCCTCAGTGAACTCTGACTGCCGTCCAGCAGCATCGTCAGGGTAACATTACATTTTCTTTTTTTCCTCATTTCACTGCTACTCTATTTGTAGCACCAGAAAGAACTTGAACATGAGCAGCATCTTCTGAAGTTTTGCTAAATTTGATCATTGGTCTCCAGAGAACATATACGAGGACACACAGAGACAACCTAAGTGGTCCATGGTGGTTCTGGACACTTTGTTCCTCTACAGCCAAAGAAATAATTCAACATTTTGAGATAAATACTTATTTGTTTTCTTGCCAAAAGTCAGATGAAGCTGACTGACTTCTGAAGCTGTGTTTCATCACGCCCTTGTCGACTGTCACTCCAAACCCAAGTGAACTTTGTGGTCACTCAGAGCTGCATTTCACATCATATTAATGCAACAGGCCAGATATAGTGACTATTAATCTCAGAGAGATAAAGATGGAGGCATCGGTACACGCACATAACCAGCTGACAATCCAGTGTGACTTCTGACTACGAGCATTTCTGTGTGACGTATGCTGCTACGTAACACTGCTTGTTCGTTTTTGCACCAGCGTTTAAGAATCGTTAAAGGATTAGCTTCAGTCATGGTTTGTGAAAGATAAGTGACTCTGTGAATGTTTCTTTTTCACACGACGGGCTCGACGTGTTCACTCTTGTTCACACACATATCGACCTTTAGCTCAATAAGTCTGACAGCGTGTCTGGCTGACTTTGACCAGGTAACAATCCACCTACCAGCACTTCTTCAGCTCCCTCATTAACATGGAATATATCGTTTGATTGGTCCGTGCAAAAGTGTAAAACGATGATTTGTGGTTTAACGTGGTGCTTCAGCTCCAGAGTTGTATCAATCATCTAATCTGACTCTCTGACCCGGTTCCTGTAAGTTCCTGCAGAACCACAGATAATTTGAAACTTTACATTTCTTTCAGTTCAGTCTTCATGTTGTCTCTTTGTCACTGTGCTGTGTTTATACTCCGGTGAGGTTAAGGCACAAAACCACTTGGTTAGAGTTTGGAAAACAACTTGTTCCGGCTTAAAATACGTTTGTCGGCCGCTACAAACATGGCTGCAGACTTCCAGTCAACACTATCTGGAAATTGTCTCGGGGTCACACTTTGAAAACACCAGAACGCAGCTTGATCATTGGTCTCCGTCTCCGTCTACTCAACCTCCTGACACGGAAGTCAAGTCATATACAAATAACATTCATCTCAAACTGTTTTTCTTTAATAAAAAAATCTGTTGGTTAGCGATTTCTTTGGCGCTAATGAGCCTCACTGTTTTCTGAAAGGCCTTTGTAATTAACAGACCGTGTGGAGAGCGTCTTGAACATCGTGCTGCCTTTCTCTGCCAGCAGCGTTTCAACACCTGTGCACCTGGGTGGTCACCGTCGCAGCGCTGCAGAGGGAGATGGAGGAGGGAAAAAAAATCACCTCGGCGATTCTCTTTTGTCTCCTTCAACACAAACGGCAGCAGACACAACAACCCGTCCTGCAGTGTTGCCTCTCACACGGATCGTCAGCCGCTTCAGTTACGCTGATAAGGACCTTCGGAGGAGAAACTGAAGGAATGTCAACACGTGTCACATGAAGTCGTGTCAAAACTCGCTTGTTTCGCTGAAGAGCCGCGTGATTCATCGCTTGAAGATTTATGGAATCAGCACACACAATGAATTATAGTCTCTTTTGGCGACTTCTGCTACAAGTAGAGACATTTTTGCGGGCCTGGCTCGCTGCCCGGAACTTCTAATCTCCCCTTTTTTTCTTGATGAAGAAGAAGAAGAAGAGGAGCGAGTCGGAGGGGATTTAACTCAGCTGTCCCGACTGAAATAGCTCATCTTACCTTTCACTCCTCAATTATTTCAATCTCCCTCTTGTCAGTTGATGTGGCGCTCACATCCTCCACGCAACATGAGCGGAAAATCTTCTCCCATTGTTTTTTATTGATTGTTCCACAGCCAAATAGCTTCGACTGCCTCGTTATCTACAGTTTTTGTGTTATTTTGAGAATCATTGAGAAATTTAAGCTTGTCCTCCGGGGGGGCAGCTTCTGGGTTTCCTGTCCTCTGATTCTTTAGGAACACATTTCACGAGTAAATACGCTGCACGAATAACAGAATAATCGCACCAGAAGTTCACTGAAAAATGATATCTGCAGCTCAGACCGAAGCACGATCAATGAGAGGGATCTGCGTCAGGATGCAGCCGAGTGAAAGAGTTTTGCCGGCGGCGATGTAAGGACCCTCCATGTCAATAAGCTCTCGAAGCTGATTTAATGAAAGCAGCGGGTCGAGAATCAACTTGACCCGAGCGCTGGAATAGTAACGGACTCAGATTCCATGAGGAGAGTTTTAAACAGCTTGAAAATCCATACGAGGAGGTGAAGGTGAACAGCTCCGGGCTCGACGCTGACGGACCGAGGAGAAGTCAAGAGAGCAACTTGTTTAAGTGACCTGAGCGAACGTGATGTGAGCGCAGCGCAGATGCTCCTGCAGCTGCATGGATCCAGAACAAACCTCCGGGTCAGGAGAGGGGTCAGCGGCAGAGCGGTTCCCCCGGAACCGGTTCAGATTCAGAGTGCTGCTCAAGGACACTCGAGCGGTCAGCTGAGGTCACAGGGCATCGATCCAGATGTCAGCTACGAGGCAGCTCGTCTACCCGGCTGTTCTAATGGAGCTGCGATGGGAACGTTTAGAGTAATTTCCCTGTCATGTCTCATGCTGAAAACAGCTCACCATGAGAGGAAGGAGGGTTTTTTTCTGCACTGAAACCTCCAAACAGTCAATTTACTCCATTCACTGTAGCTGACGGAGGAAGTTTTAGAGAATAATAAACTCAGTCTTACAAAAGTCTCGACCTTCACGTCTACAAAGATCCAGTGTTTGCTCAGAGACACATTCTGAATGCTTAATATAGACTGTGATTTGTACTCCTGTACATTATTAAATGCTATGATAATTTGATGTGTTCTTGATTAATCTCTTCGCAGGTCGTTATGTTCCTGTCTGCTGGTGTGTCAGGCGATTACCACTCCATGTTCTTGTGCTGACAGAGAGGAGGGAGGGATTACTGACCACAGAACGGACAGGAAGTCAGCTAAAACAACCACCGCAGCCTCAAAGGTCCAATATTAGAGAAAGTTGGCTTTTGAGTCTCACTCAACACGTCAAATACTGACACCCTGCTGTATTTGACAAGTTAGGAATTCTTACAAAGTGGATCATCAGGTTTCAGTATTTCTAATTATAACATCATTCATTCCAAAAAAATCAAATTCAGTCGACCCAGGAACGTAAAAATCATGAGAAAACTCAAAGGCAGTCTCTTTAATCTGTCACAGCGTCGTCATATCACACCTTATAAAACAAACCTGGACATGGAGCTGTGGCCTGTAGGACCAGAGTTTGTTCTTAAAGTCTAACATGATCATGCTGTGACTATAAAGGCATTTTAACTGTTTTAAAAGAGACCAGAACCAGAAACACTTCAACTGAATCGAAGCTCAAACTGATCGTTCACAACTCTTCGTGGTCATGTAACGGACCGCAACATCCTGAAACTTTTGGAGGGCAGAAAGAAAAACTTGAACAATAATTTCCGCAGGTTGTGGTCAGAAGCTCCGTCGTCTCCCTGAGGTCCAAACCCGAGCAGAGACATCAGAAGCCGAGGAGCGACATTAAAGGGATGAGAGCACATGCTTAAAAAAACGGGGTGAGGAGCCTCCACGGACCGGCATCTCAAACATCTGCTCCCAGAGATATATGGGGCAATCAGGCAGTTGTGGGCTGAATATGTCACATTCTATATTTAGAGATGTGGTGATGAGAGAGGTGTCGGCATGTGGAGCATGCAACAGGCTCCGAACGAGACCGAGAGGCTGATCGCTCAGATGATTTCAGACATTAGCTGCCAGTGTATCACATGAAGGGAAGACTTTTTATCTTTTCAGTTTGACCTCAGGAACTTTATGTTTATCTCGTGTGCATGAACAGTTTCTGGTTGTTGCAGCACTTACCCCTGCAGCAAATTAACTCAGGACTGGAAAAAAAAAGGGCTCTGCTCTACTTGGCAGCGTTTCATGAGCATGTGATGTCCGCTTTTTCTAAAATATCCTCAACTGGCAGACGAAAGTCTTCATCTCAAACCAAAATGACAGGTTGCAAGAGTCAAGTGAATGTCCTCAGCCTCCACTTTTCTCTTCCTCTGAGTCAGAAAAGTTTAGAGCTGAATCTGGGTTTTGTTTTCATCCGAAGTTAAACAGCTGAAGTGACTCTGGAAGAGGTTTCGGTTGGAATAAAAACCTACATTTATTATAATAGAACCAAACCCGACATGTGCTGTAGAGATTTTGAACATGTGCCTGAGGGTCCACAGTTTGGCGCCTGGAGACTCAGCTGTTTGGACGACTCCTGGAAAACCCTCACTCACCCCTCAGAGGAGAGGAAAAACCCTTTCCAGTGTAAAGAGGACTAACAGGAGGCACTTTGTTAGACTGACAGTGTATTAAACTGACTCAGCCGGGTGCAGGAGCTGAAGGTGTGAACCGCCTGCAGAGAGAGGCTCCACACATTCCTCACCTGTCCCACTGCTGCCTCGTCTGTCTGGGGTCAAAACTCTGCCAGCAGCACCACTTTGAACTCGACTGGGCCTCACTCGGGAGCTATAGAAAGATCGTAAGTCACAGAGGAGGTATTTACTGTATACCCTATACCAGGGATGGGAAATCAAGGCATGCCTCGGAGGCACGAGTGCATCTAGGCTTTCAGTCGGTCCAGACAGTGCAGCGGGGAACAGCAGAGATTCTCTCTCTCTGGCTGAGGGTTTTTAGTTTTCAGAAAACCTGCTGACTCTGTCCAACACTTACACACAGCAGCATTGGTCAATAAATGCTACCAATGAGTCTGACAGGGGCTAAATGAGATGGGAACTTCTTCAACCTCACATCTTTATGCAGGCGATGACCGTCCTCTCCTTAAAATGGCAAAATTTGTTGTCTACTCAATTGTTTTATTGCTGTAAAAAGTTCCAACGTGCCAAAATCTAGATGACACGAATGCATAAAAACTCAGTGAGAAGACGAACGTAGACACAAACAGAAGAAATGCTGAGTAAGTAAGTAAGTAAGTTTGAGTAAAGTGTGTTTGACGAGCGGTTAATGAGGCAGGAAAGCTGAATCGTGACTTCACGACGTGTACGGCTGTTTGGTTGTTTTCCTTTCCTGACATGTTGTGAGTTTTGTGTTCATTAAGTACACTACAAGCTCAGAGAGACCTTGAATTGTAGCTAACTCAACACCTTTCAGATGAAACAGAGGCTCTGGTCCGATCGCTCTGAGGTTCAAAGTGGTTTACGTGACAGGACGGGCTAACTGGTTAGCATGCTAACCTCAGACATCTCTTCAACGTCTTTGACACAACCTCTACACTCTTCTTCCTAAAGTACTTCTCGATCTGGCCATATTTTAAATTTGCTCCCTTCCAGCCTGACTGCTGCGTCGTATGTTTCTCCTGCTATCCTCCCGTATTGTTATTATAATTTTTTGAATAAACCTAATTACACTGTTAGTTCTGCATTCATAAAACACATTACTTCCTGGTCAGAGCACATTTGATTTTTTCTTCTGGACAATCTGAGTTCCTTTTGTTCCGCCATGGTTCAGAGAGAGAAAGTACTGACAAATAACTTTTGAAGCTTATTACTTTATTATACTCGGCGCTGAGTGCTCCGACTGCAGTTAATTTGTTTTCACGCTAATCTCCGAGACAACAGCTACAGCAATAAAGTTAATCCTGCCGTGCGAGCCCTTTTGATGAAGATGCTATTCTGGAAAAGTGCTGCGTGGAGGAGAGGTCATGAGCGCTGGGAGACCTACAACTAAAAGCATCATAAATCTAAACTTGCCAAACACTATTAGCATCTTTTCTACCGGCCTGTGACAACGCCTCTGCTATTTTAGGAAATGTCACAGATAGAAGAATATGATGAGTTAATAACAGTGTGCTGGAGGTACAAAGCAGCTTCCTGGGGAAGAAAAGGCACAGAGAACAGAATTTATCTTTTCAGAGACATGAATAAAGTCTGAGAGGAAGAAATAACAACATTATCACTTCCACACTCGAGGTCACCGTGACCTCAAATAAAGCTGTTATTCTGCAAACTCATTGTGAACTGTCCTGGATATAAATCCAGACGGTGGAATATGTGATTCAAAAACAAAACTGCAGAGGATTTTCTCCCATGTCTGTGAAAATACCCTCCAGATAATCACTAAATAACATCATTTCTTAACTTCGGTTTAAGCTTTCAGGTGCATCTCGTGTCCTCCTCTCAGTCCTCCGTATCTACAGCAGACGAGAAGTAAAACAAGAGATCGTTTAGTTGCACAAACCTGCTGGCAACAGTTTGTTATGTAACATAAATTATTTCTTTTTAAGATGTGAGAAATTAATTTGCAGTTCCCCAGTGACAGCACAAAGTGACTCTGCGGGGCATCGCCTGGCGGAGGAGAGGAGCGCTTTTAGAAAATATGATGGAATAAATTTCCACCAGCAGCATATTTGATTTCCGATCTGAAAGACCTTCCTCGGCTTCACACGAGTCTTCAGACGGGCTTTCAGCTCTTCAGCCCGTGTGAAGGAGGAAGAGGAAAGAATGTATCACCGCTCCGGCTGGCCGCGGCAGCGCTCCAAACAAAATCTGCCATGGCGAATGAAACCCATTCCTGCAGGAATCCAAACAGGAACCGCCTGGCCCGGGCTGGGCAGCACACACAGCGGGCCAGAGAGGAAATGAGTGAGAGCAGCCTCGGGGTGCGGTGGGTTCAGTGAAGTGGTCGTGCCCAGAAGTCTCCAGCCGCACTGGCATCAAAAGCCACGGAAATGTTGAACAGGAAGATGTGTCGTTCGTGTCTCAGAAGCTGTTGACTCAGAAACACTGGCTCGCTGAAACCGACTGTACGCTCAAACAGAAACCTGTATTTCTTTTGTTTCGTGTCTTTTGAAGGGAGCTTTGTGTAACTGTTTACTGTCAGTTGAGTCAGTTCTCAGTTGGAAGACAGTTAGTGCTGCATTGTTCCGTTCATTCACCTCTTTATTCAGGTAGTTTTGGGCATTTTGTGCTTTTATGACGCACAGAAAAGACGAAATAACGAGGAAAAAGAGAAAAACACAACCAGGAGCTCTGCAGTTCATGGTTATATCCTGATAACTACACCACAGGGTTTCCACATTTACTGAGTTTTGTATCACAAATTATTGATTTCATATTGGTCTTTTCTGTTCTCATATTGTCTGAATGACTTAAAGGTACAGAAGCTTTTGGACAGTAGATCACCTCAGCTGGCGGCCGAACAAACAAGCCGTAATGGCTGGACGGTAATCCTCGGGGGCAACTTCAACCATCAACGTACTTCCACCAAAAGTGCTTTTCTCGCCACTGAAAGGCTCAGATTGTTGCTCTGAGTGTCTGGCATCATCGTGGAACGTGGACAGGAACCCTACAGAGATAAACCTTTCTATTACAGAGTAAGCCTTTCTTTGTTTACTCCGAAGCAGCTGTTATATTTTTGCTCTAAAAGCCACCAGACGCCATCGGCAAAAAACACAACGGCCTGATTTTACCAATTACTGTTTTTGTGGCACCGCAGGCTGAGAGAACTGTTCATCGACTTAAACAGTCATCGGTAGAATAGAATAGAATTAGACTATTGTAATGAGTAAACGTGCTGTTTGTGATGATGAAAGAAATATCGTCCTCAACTTGGAAAAAAGTGTGAACAACACTTCAGTGGAGGCGGCTGATGAGTCATTTAGACACCAAAGTATGTAAGAAAAGGTCCCACGTTATAAGAAATACTAGAATAAACCTTTAATCTGTGATGAGGTCTACTGTGTGAAGTGACGTAAGTCATTTTTATAGTTGTAATAAAAGTGTTTAATCAATCTAAACCATTATAGATTTAGAGACAAGCAGCTGTAAACCTGTGGACATCAAACATCAGCAGAGTTACAGAAACTAAAGTCCTGGTGCAGCTGCAGGTTTGGGATGATGTCATCACCTGAGCTGATACAGGATCAGCTGATTTATCGATGACCAACTGATGTTAAATAAAGACAGCAGAGGATTCTTAAAGGAGCCGTCTGACAAAGGTCAGCTCTCAAAGAAACTGGAATAAATAAAAATGTGAATTTGTTCAGTGGAGAGAAATCGTAAATATCATCACAGAACAGTTGCTCACAGTTATTCCAGAGTATTTTCCAGTGTGAGCACAAATATCCTCTCTCAGGGTGGTGCAGAGAAACAGCGCCACCTGCAGAGCTCCAGACAGAAAACACATCCCTGTTCACACAACACTCAGCAGAGGCTTCACTCTTCAAACCAGTTAGCTCTTTTTCTTTCTGTGCATCTTTTCAATATATTCACAGATGCTGCTGTGAATAACCTCCTCAGCGCTGACAGTCATGGAGGCTGAGACACCATCCAGCACATGTGCCTCCGAATACATTAGACCGCTGAGACATCAGCTAAATGAGCCTGTGATTATGTGGCAGAGGCACTTACAGAAGCGTCCCTGTGGAAGCTGAGGAAACTCACAGAAGCTGCAGATTTATTAATGAAGTTATTTTGGTGGCAGCTCTGGAGGTCTGAGAGGGACGAGGGATGAGTTTAAAAGAACTGCTCTGCTGCTCTCTAGTGGCTGAAGGAGTGAACTGTGAACCACCATGAAGGAAAGGAGCTGCTGACCAAAGACAGTGAGGTGAAGTTAACTCAGACCTTCTATATTCCAGGTCATACGAGTGCAGATGAACGTGATGGATACAAAGAAACTCAGCATATGTGATGTGATGTGATGTGATGTGCAAATACTGAGCTTTTATTCATTTCCTCACGTCCTCAGGGACACGTTTACGTCGTGTGGCAGCTGGATTCATGTGATCACGCGATCATGTGTGACAAACCATCTGGTGAGTCTGTTCAGACCCATCAGAGTGTGAACATGTCACTGAGCTTATAGACGTATAAACCTGCAGCGTCGGTACGTCTGCATCATCCTCCGTTCATCTGTCCTCAGCAGGTCACCACGGTGTCGACCGTTTGTTCAAAGGCTTAAACTGATAGACTGATTACATTTTTTCTACAATGCTGCTACAATTTTGAGGTACTTTTCATTTTAGGTCACTTTATAGGTGTACTACCCTACAAATATACATTTTTAATCCACTACATTAATTTGATAACATTACTTAGACTACCAGTCCACTTACAGAATCACATCATTAATATAAAAAAAAGTCTAGAACTGTCTGGACTCGGCAGCCTTCCTGCCTGTAACTCCACCAACATCCCCTCCACTTCCGGATACGAAAGACAACTGCTGATGTTTTACACCAACTGGGCTGATAATTACAATCCAATGACATCATAGTTTTGGTTCTGAAAGGGGCCATTCTGCATGATGAGAACTTTTTGGTGCTAATACTTAAGTAAAAATTTGAAAGCAGGACTTTTACTTGTATCAGAGAAATTCTACACTGTTCGAATGCTACTTTTGCTGAAGTAAACACTTGAGTGTTTTCCTCCACTGCTGTGATCTCTCTAAATCAAAAGGTAGAAACACTTACTGAGGACGTCGTGGTTGCAGGTTGTGTGTACGAGCTGTGTGACTCTGACAACAGAGACTGTGGTTCGTATCAACTTTAGTTTCTCTTAACAAGCTTAACAAATGAGTTTCTGTGCCCTGAAACTAAACTTAGAATTGTTGCTCACTGATATCCACTGAAACCATCCTGAACAATATTTAAAATGACACTTATTGTCTTTATTCATATGCCAACATGTTGTATGTGTGTTAATGTAAATGTTGTATTCTAGACAAGATGGAAAAGCTTTGGTCCATATTATCATGAGGTGTGTGTGTTTAAGGCAGCAGTGAGCATGTGGTGGCAAAGAAAACTTGTTTAAACCTTTAGCAGAAGAATAAACTCACAAAGAAACAAATAAACTATTTAATTACGTCAAGAAAAGAAAAGTGTGATGCATGTGAGCTTCAAACAGGCCGACCGTTCTCCAGACGTGTTTATAAGTGGGAGTGTTTTGAACCCAGACATTATGACTCATTACTGGTGTGTCCATTAAAAGCAGCGACACACACGCCTGATATTAACAATTCCTGCGTGCTGTGCATTCTTCTCTGAGCGGATGAATTATTCAGTCGTCCTGCTCGTTCTCCAGCTCAGCTCGCTCCCTACGTTTCCAAACGATTCGGCCAAAGCACCCAGTATGCAGAAACAGCTACATTAAAAGCATATTATACTGTATATGCATAAAAGTGGGATAAAAAGCGTCATAAATAAGAAATCAGGCTGGAACTGGGAGTGCTCGGCTTTGTGCGTACTCTGGAGGAAGTGACAGCAGCAGGAAGTGAAGACGAGGACGGGTAGGGGACTGAGAATAGATTAGAAACTGTGCTGGATGTTTCTGGTGAACACACAGCGTTTATAATCATCCTACAGAAAAATAACAGCTTAACAATAGATAGAATATTGTATAAAATGTGGAATATTTCTCAGTAATGGGGTCTTTGTGTGAATAATAAAGCCAAAATGCAGCTGAATGCCACATGTAACCAGCTGTGTTATTGTCTCCTGCGTCGGCTCGGTCCGAGCTGATGAGCTGTTGCTTCCTGGGAGTCTCGGTCCGGAGGAACAACCGGTGTGTTTTCTCTGTCTGCAGCCAGACCACTTCAGCGCCGGAGTGTCTCCTTGCACTTGTGGGATTGTTGCCATAGCAACCGCCGAGATGTGGGAAGTCGTGTCTCACACGTGTGAGCGGACACGTGTCGCCCTGCGTGCACATGCGCACTCGTGCACCTCCCTCACACCTCATACAAGATGTCTGTGTGGTTTCCTGGATAAATATGGAACCTCAAGTTCAAGGAAAAAAAAAAGGATTCTTACTGAACGATGCTTCATCTCACAATACATCAAAATCATCAACAGTTAAAAATAGAAGAATCCAGCTCAGTGTTCTGCTGAATACACAGTCCGGCTCGTCTTCAGCTCCTGAACGATCTCATGACGTTAGCACAGCACAAAAATAGAACGTTTAATACAATCTCTATTGGTTTATTTTTATAGCCTGATATTTCTATCAGTACGAGACAAAGATACGTCCCAGTTACACAGAAAGGACGAGCTCGCCCTGCACACACAGTAAAACACGAGACAGGACACACAGGCAGGTGGTTCAACAAAGAATGACCTTTAATGAGAATAATAAAAACGCAGGCGACAAAGACGAGCAACAAGAAGGACAAGAAGGAGTGAAAACAGACGAACCAACACACAGTGAGGGAACAACAACAGGCTGAACCAACGAGGGGACGAGCTGCAGGTGGAGAGACACTGGGAGCAGGGTGGTGCTGATGAGGCTGATGTGGGACAGGTGTGTCGGGAATCAGACTGAACACAGGTGAGCTGGAGAGCAGGAAGCAGAAAGTGACAACAAGACACAAGAGGACATATCTACAGAATCAAACATGAAATCAACAAAACAAAGTGGTTAAAGTTAAGATACAGAAGTTGAGCCCTGAAGGTTTGAAGTGGATCCATATTGTTCCCTCGTCTTCATCTCTTCATCTTCAGAGTCTACATAGATTTATTTATTCTTTCCCCAACTGAATAGATTTAATGCTTAAAATCAGTTCCTACAGTGAAACATTAACTGGTGGTGGAGAATATCCTTATCATTCACATTATTGTAGAAACTGTTGCAGTTCCGGCGCCGAGCCGGGCCACCGTGAACACTGTGTGATGAAAAATGCATCGTTTACACCCACAGCGCGTCTCCTCTCTTGTCTCTCTGTTCATGCGGTTTTCTGACATGATGCCTTCTCCTGTGGGAGCTGAGAAACTAGAAATACCCTGACCTCCTTGTGTCAAACCCCTCCCGCCTCGCGGGGTGAAGCTCTCTGGTGGCCCGGCTGACAGTGACAAACTGACAATGGCTGAATGCTCCACTTCACATCTCTAACCTTTTTCTCAAAATGCATCTTTTTTTTTTCCAATTGTCTGTTGAGCCGGAGAGAGAGAGGACAAAGGTTGACTGAGAAAAATAACTTTAAGGCCCTCCAAGGACATTTTACATGAAGACACATGGGTTAATATGGAGACTTTTCACTATAGGTTTGCAGAGGCTTCTCAAGGACACCTGGATGCTGCAGGGCTCACTGAGAAAACAGAACAGAAGACAGTAGTGACTGAAGTGATCTGGTGCCTTGGTGTTTCTGGATTAAGATGCTACTTAACCTACCTAACCTTTACATTTAATTCATTTTAGTCTGATGCTCCGTAGATCAAACACTTTTGTCCAGACCGAAATATCTCCATGACTTTAACCTTCAGGTTTTTTCCTCTGGTGCCACTCTCACATCAAAATGCTGAATGTATTTAATACTTTGGAAGGACATCACACCTGCATTCTTTCCATTGGCCAGCAGGGGGCAACTCCCCTGGTTTCAAAAAGAAGCACTACTGTATGGAAGCTTATGAGAAAATGACCCTACTTCTTCTCACTTGATTTATTCCCTCAGGAAACAGTCTCCTGATGAGTTCATGGTCTCAGTGTGACTGCAGTCTTCAGCACAGCATGATGTTCATTCAGTAAATTATGATCCCATTTAGAGTGAAATAGACAATAAAGCAGGGTTTGCTTTAGGGCGGGGCCACCTTGTGATTGACAGGTCGCTACCACAGCTCATCCTCGGGTTCTCATTAAGGTCCAATCAGGACATCCTTCTCAGCTCCGCCCTCTTGTTGACGTATGGTCACCTGTAGCTCAAAATATAGCAAGATGGCGCCGGCCGTAATGCCAAACTCCAACCAGGCAATCAAAAAATGACAAAGGTTGATTGTGGAAAAAGCTTATGACAACTCAGATCTGTGTTTCTTGTTGGGTGGTGACCTCTAGTGGCTGTAGTCATTATTACAGCTGCAAAGGAGGAAGTGAGGAGAATTATTATAAAGAGGGACAAGTGGATATTGGGAAGATGTTGGGAACGAATGTTCAGGTTAAACAAACATCGGGTTTTATTTCAGGAGACTGTTCATATACGTACTGTACATATACATGACATTGTTTTACACTATTTATGACCAAATACCCCCAAAACTAACGGCTCAGCTGGATTCTGTTTAGTGCTAAGATGGTGAACATTATATATCAGCATGTTAGCATCATCATTGTGAACACGCTAGCATGTCAGAGCTAACCTGACTCTCGCCAGATGAATTTGGTTCCGCCTCGCTCCACTCATCCATCTGGGATCGCTCCATTGGAGATGTGTTTCAGAAGGCTGGGCCTTATCAAAAATCCTTGCATATGATTGGATAAACCACTTGTCTGTCATCTTTATTGACGTGCTACTTCAACCACTCACATCGAAACCAACCTGTGACGTCGATGAGAGCGACGTTCTTTTAACGGAAAGAATATTGGGTAGATTGGACAACACGGATGAAACAGCAGCATCAATGTTGACGCTTGCTTCCTCGATGCGAGCCGCCATTGTTGTCTGAATCAAAACAGTCGCTTCTCCGCTGCGTCACATCTATGAAACTCCCGCCTGGTGGTCCTGATTGGCTCGACCTGAAAATCTGGTGCTGAAATCCCTCCCAACGGGAGCGATCCCAGATGGATGTGAGTGGAGCTAGGCGGAGCGAAATGCATCTGGCGAGAGTCAGGTTATGTCAGAGCAGCTTTATGTACAGAACTGCATGACTCCTCATCTTGTTAGTTATCCTTAATATAGTCAAATTATTTAAATTACACTCAATAAACATATTGCCAGTCTGTGTGCAGTAGTATGCACGCGCTTCTTTATCATTTTGCTGTGTTTGTGTGCAACTGGTAAGATTTTCCACACAGGATCTTGGCTGTCTCCCTCCTCATGAAGTCCCTTCATCTGACTTTGAGGACGTCGGGTACTTTTCTTTAGCAGCATGAGTTCAAGTTAGGTGTGAGATAATGAGACAGGACACCAGTTGGCAGGCTGCTGTCACCTCCTCACACAGCCAGGTTGACATAAATGCCTCATTCCAGGAACGGCTGGAAAATGCTAAATATGCACCCATGAATAGCAGTTTTGATCTGGTGAAATTAATTGCTCCGTATCAGGCTTGAGATGTGTCGAAATGAGTTGCTCGCTGATTTAAACAGCACACAGGCAAGAAATGTGTATTTCCCAAAGGAGAATTTCATGCACACACACACACACAATCACTCACACTGGAACACAGGATGATGAAATATATTTACCTCCAAACAGGTTGAATGTCCAAAACACTGTTTCATCACAGCTTTTCTGATACATGTGAAATAAAAAGATGCTTTTTAATTCTCTGAATCACATTTAATTCTGGATAATGTGGGTGAATCTGAGCCGTCAAGACAATACAATCATCACGTGTCATTCACATCAGTATTTTAGGTTCTGTGGCAGAACAAATGTGCTGTGCTGAGGCATTGTTCCAGGATGGAAGACGTAATGAACCAAAACTCTTGCAGAAACAAGAATAAGAGAGTATCTCAAGGAAATTGAATCGAACACAACTGGATTTGGTTTTTGTCTTGAAGACGTTTCACCTCTCATCCAAGAGGCTTCATCAGTTCCTGCTTGCTTGACTAGTCCCAGCCTACTTCAAGACAAAAACCAAATCCAGTTGTGTTCGATTCAATTTCCTTGAGATAATTATGACCTGGATGAATGAGAATATTCACAGACTTATTAATAAGAGAGGGTCCTCATACCTGAACGACTGAACAGGTCACATTTATCACCGTTCCGTTGCAGCCTAACATAAAAAAAACATTTACTGAAGGTTTGGTTTTGTCAAGAAAAGTACTTAGTTAAAGTTTTGCATGATAACTGCTTGTTTAGTTTTAGAAAAAAACATCATAGTTTGGGTTCCAATCACTGCATTACTTCTGTAACCATTGTACGACGGAGTATAAGGGCCATACTAAGAGGAAAAAAAATAAATAAATAAAAAATTGGGGGAAATTACGAGAATAAAGTCGTAATGTTACGAGAATAAAGTCGTAATAATACGAGAATAATGTAATAATAATACAAGGGGAAAAAAGTTGTTTTAATGAGAAAAAAGCTTCGATAGAGTTAAGATCTGACGTGACCAGCTCAACCAAACAGTCGCCTCAGCCTGAGCCCAGCAGCCGCAACTCTTCAAGTGATGCTCAACATTCCTCTTTCTAACGCAGCGGGAAGAGTTCTCATTAAAATTATTACTTTATTATTATTATTACTTTATTCTCTATATTCTACTATTCAGCGGGAAGAAGCTCTTTCTGTAAGAGTTCTCATTAAAATTACTACTTTATTCTCGTAATATTTTGACTTTTTTCTCGTAATATTTTGACTTTAATCTCGTAATATTTTGACTTTATTCTCGTAATATTTTGACTTTATTCTCGTAATATTTTGACTTTATTCTCGTAATATTTTGACTTTTTTCTCGTAATATTATGACTTTATTCTCGTAATATTTTGACTTTAATCTCGTAATATTTTGACTTTATTCTCGTAATATTTTGACTTTAATCTCGTAATATTATGACTTTATTCTCGTAATGTTACGACTTTATTCTCGTAATTTGCCCTCCAAAATATTTTTTTTTCTCTTAGTCTGGCCCTAATACTCCGTCGTACCATTGTTACTGACTTACCTATGTTATTTTGTCATCTTGTCACAAATATCTTGATTTGTTCCCACTAACATGGCCGGATATTTCCCAGGGTGTTAAGAAAAATATCCATTGGTCTCACACCTACAAATATTGAAACACCAGTGACCAGTAGTCTTCTGCTTGGCGGCCATCTTGCCGAGCTGTCACACCATCACCACCCCTCTCATCTCCTGACATGTAATCTGAACATGATGCGACACGTGTTGTAGAAATGTTGATTTGTGTGAAACGTACACATTTTACTCGTCTGTGCACGCAGCCTCATTTCTATCTCTACTCACAGGGTGGCACAATCTGTTGAGCGCTGCTGTAAAATGTGATTTCTTTTGTCCTTCTGATATATTTCAACTGACATCTCGAGAAAACTTAATTAACGCTGGAAGTGTGGCACTACTGATTTCACGCTATCCAAGAGAAAGATGTCCGGGGGGAATTTGGGATTGCCGGTAATTTAGCTTGTCTATCAAAGCGCTTTCATCGCCTCCCTCACAGCGGCGTCCTGCCTCTCCTCTGAGGGAAGAAGCTGGCACTGATGAATGAGATGAAATAACATGTGGACAGTACAAAGCAGGCGGCGGGGCCTTCCCTCTCCTCCGTCCTCCTCTGGGGACCGGGGAGGATGACAACAGGACTGGAGATAGTGAGAAAGCGAGAGAGAAGAGGAGGGAGAGGAAGAATTGCAATAGTATGTTAATTTTTCAGAGGGGACAAAGAGAAAATCGAAAGTCAGGCTGACCGAGGGGACAGGTGGAAAGAGCAGAGAGAAAAATGTCTCATTCTTTTTAATTTATAGCCTCTGTTAAAACATTTAAAAGGGGCAGTTTGACATTTTGAGACACACACTTATTTATATACTTACTTTCCTGACAAAAGCTGGCTGAGAAGAACGACTCCACTCTTACATTTGTCTGTTCAGTATCAGGTTACAGCTTATTTTAGCATAAAAACTGGAGGCGGTGGGGAAACGAGTCGCCCGGCCAGAATAAAAATCAGACGACCGGCACACTGAAGCTTCTTACTCCACCAGTTCTACACACTGATGTGTGTTTGACTGTACTCCTTCCAACACTGTTAGACTCATGGACATATTTTTATTTCCATGCATTCTGTGGCTCAGGGGTAGAGCCAGCATCTTGTTATCGGAAGGTTGCTGGTTCGATTCCCCTGGTCTGCATGTCAAAGTGTCCTTGGGCAAGATACTGATGTGCTGGTCGGCATGGCAACCACCATCAGTGCATGAATTACTGTAAGTTGCTTTGGACAACAGCGTCTGATAAATGTAAATTCATTCTTCTTCCTTTTCAAAATCTGGTGCCTACATTACCCACAATGCAACTGAGCCACTGAGTGAGGAGGCAGTTTATCAGATTACATGCAGCTTCCTCTGGAACCAACCACAAAAGCCCTGACACTACTGTTTTTTTTTCAATTTTGCGATAGCACTCCTGGAGACCTGTGAACACTCTTACATTTCCAAAGATACCAAACACGTCAGGCTGAAAGGTAAAACACAAGATGAACCTGAAAGCTGTAAGACGATAGAAGACATTAAAAACACCTGAGATACTGTCAGACTGTGGCGTGAGATGATTGAACATTACTGGGTTAAAACTGCAAGAGCTCATCACCTGCACACACCCACACACACACACACACACACACACACACACTGGATATGATAACAGAAAAAAGAGCATGGATAGAGCTGACTGTAGAAGGAGTCAAAGGAAAAGACACAAGACACATACGGGCGATATTTGTGTATATTAAAGTCCATAAAGACACAGCTACAGTCAGAAGGATGTGAGACGGCGCAGACGGAAACAGAGACGTCACAGCTGTGAGGATTGAACATGACACGGGGCAGAGCTGAGTCCTTGGATCTGTGGAGGGAACATCCATCATGCAGCAGTCACAATGAGATCGCTTCCTCCCACCTGCGGCAGGAAAACACGATATCATGTTTCATTTACATGCCACACGTCTGCCGGCATCCACCGGCCCCGGGGACCCGCACTCAGGTCCGATGGATCAGGTTTCCATTTCTATAACATCTGATGCAAAATACATTCTAGACATGTTATTGTCACAAAATTACAAAAATGGAAAGTCAAAAAACTGTCAAGTGATGCTGTGTAGCCAAAGACTGCAACAGCAAGCAAAGTCAGCTAAAAGCAGTGAATGAATAGTTGAAATAGCAAACTACATCGAAAATGCTCCAGCACTTAAAACTATCCAGTGGTTTCACACTTAACGTGTCATATGATATCATGGTTATTACCTAACCCTCATACTGGGAGGTGGAGGGGTGGCAAGGACAGTAAGGACGACACCAGTGGACACATCCAAGAAGACCTTGGGAAGACTTTCAGCCGTGTTAATGACAACAAACTGAGATTTTTGATGGAAAGTTGGGCTCCAGCTGTGTTCGAACCCAAAACCACTTGTTTTCTGTGCCTAAACCTAACCAGAGCTTAAGCAAAGAGTTGTGCAGCACATTGTGTTAGCAGTTAACATTTCTGCAAACCACATTTATGTCCAAAGTTGACATTTGTACCAAACGTGGCGTATCATGTTCACAACGGTTTCAGGTTACCGTTCTATCGTCTTGTGTTTTACCTTTCAGCCTGACGTGTTTGGTATCTTTGGAAACCAGGTGCATAAAGTCATGTCCTTTGGACAGAAGTCCACAGTCCAGCACCGTTAAACAGCTGAAACAAACCGTCCACAGGATTGTTTAGGCAACTGAGAAGGATGGGACGGTCTCATTGTTCATGTCACGTTACAATCCTCTCACATGTGGCCAATAATAAAGTTATTAACACGTGTTAATTGTTATATAGAGTCCGTTTAACTTAAAGAATGAAATAAGGAGGGAGCAATCCAAATCTATGAACTATCATCAGTTTCATCTACACAACATGAAGAACAGACAGCACCAGCGTTCTCATTGTGATAATTTTAACGGGTTTTTCAGCTTCGACAAATCGTCTGTATGTATTTTGCCCCTGTGATCGTGTCAGAAGCATCAAAGCACAACCCTTTCACACTTTATTGTTCCTCCAGGTGCAATTTTATTGATGCTCCATTAAAGCGGGCGTCACATCCTCAGTTAGCTGGTGGAGGGAGAAAAAAAAAGGATTCAGATATAATGAGTCATCTTCCAAATCTGCACTGCTGAGGAACAGTTTGTGCTGCATGAAGCACACCGTGTCAACCACCAGCTGTTAATGCATTAAATATCACCCACTCAACAAGCCTATATAAAGTGTGTGAAAGGAGCCGAGAGAAAAAGACCGGAGAGAGAACCAGAGGGAAGGAGGGGAGACAGATGAGCTGAGGTGAAAAATAGGTCTGCTGGAACAAGGAGGTGGACAGGGAGACGCAGAAAATACCACACAGGAGAGGATGTAAAGATAGAATTCCAAAGATGAAGCAAACGAGAAAAAATAATGCGACAGATATTAATAAATAAGACGGAGGAAGACCCACCAGAGGTTCATCTTCTCTCGTCTCCAAAACTGGAAACCTTTAGTCCACCAGGTTGTGCTGTTGCACTTCAGTCCCTGTCAGCGAGGAGACAGTCCTGACCTTAAGTGAGGGGGAGGAGGAGGAGGAGGAGGAGGAGGTGGTGGTGGTGGTGGTGAAGGCGTAGTTCACACAATAATTTTCAAAAAAGATTTAACATCGGCAGTGAATCAGAAAAAAACACGTTAGGGGAGGTTACAGGACACGGCTGCAATTAAAAGCAGACAGCAGCCGGCGAGAGACGGCAGCAGATCTGAATCAACAGGTCAAAGAGACGATATATCAGAGCAGGCAAACGCTGACGAAGCAGCGGATGCATGAAGAAGAATATAACGTAGAGCGAGTGCATCTGGTGGATTTAGGACGGCGCGTTAATTAAACACAGCGAGATAAAGTGAGCCAGATGCAACATGTTTAAGACATATTACTCTCAGGAGGGTGTTTCTGCCGCGTGTCTCAGCATCATGTTCTGCTGCTCGTCGGTGGTTTTCATCAAAGTTTAATTCTTCTAACAGGGAAACAAGCCTGATTTGACAAGCTTACCCAGATTACTAATTTATCACACAGCACAAAACTCCTGCCACTCCCAGAACAGGAACTCTGCACGGTCAGAGCTGAAAATCCATTTGCCCGCTGCAGCACAGCGGCTGTAATATGCTCTATTGAATATCAGTGACTTAAAGAGGTGACTGACAGTGATAGAGGAGGCGTTTAAAACACCCCCCTCGTTCTCCGGAGCTCAGGACAAACCCCAGCTTGTTAATTACATCTTGCGACGTCGCATCAAACCACCTCTGTCTCCTCTCCTGTCTGCTCCCTCAGACACCTTGCATACATTTGTGAACATAATGTGCTTGGCATAAGTCGTGCGTCCCTCTTTACAGAATGCTAATGAAGGAACACATGCTTTAAAATGCAACACCTACACAGAACAATGATCTGCAGACTTGAGGCTTTTGGAAAAACACCTTGTTGTGATGCGATCGTGACTTCATATCGATGCCCTCTGACCAAATACAGACAACAGAAAGCAGAAGATCTTCTGAATGCAGCTCCAGACACCTACAGTAAATGTGATGGTGTTACTGTCAGCATGTAATTTGACAAAGCTGCAGTCATACAGGAAATAATCTATCCGAGAACAATATTTCTCCACCATCACTTTGCTGTGGAGCTGCAGCTCTTGTTCCTGCTCTCTCCGCCTACACAAGACTTCCACAGGAGCTGAATACAAGTCGAGCGTGTTCTCTGGGGGCGGCTGGAGAAGAGTATTGTGGGAGATGTAGGAAATCATAGACGCGACGGACTGATGCAACCTCAAGATCTGGATTTATCTGGAAAAAGCAAACACGTTATCATGCTTTTGTGCAGAAACACAGGATGACACAGTTAATTTCACCGTTCCAGATGCTTCCCTTTGTTAGCCTCAGTAATAACAGGCTATTTCTGCTTGAATGAATAGTTTCTAGTTGCTTTCTTGTCCAGAATAAAGCAGTCAATTTACATTTTGTTGATTCTGGCGGCCCCTGTGGACAAAAGCAGTCTGAGCACCAGCACCTCCTGACGTCGCTCGCTCTTGAATTCGATGTGGCGATAGAAATTGCTCTCATGTTTTTACGTCACTAGCTAAAACTTTCTGTCACACTTTCAATCTGTACAAAAGGTGAAGAGTCAGGCGAGATATTTCCAATCTTCTGCCAGAGGTTTTGATCCTCAGAGACACACCTTTCCTGCAAGGTAAAGACAGCGTTCTGTGGAAGGGAAAGGTGCACGCTGGTTCTCAAAAAAAAAAAAACTGAACTTGATTATGTAATTTGACCCTGTGAATTGGCCGGCTTATCAACATGTTCGACAGCAGCAGCAGCAGCAGACGTCCCTCTGACACACAGCTCATTAAAATGAGGTACTTCAAATCCCTTCACCTCCGACTGCTGCAATTTGTGTCAAAAACTGTTCCCCCGTCTGAGAAACATGACTCAAATCTGAGCACACAGCCATGATACACATATATAACCAATGTCTGCTGCAAATAAATGTCCATAAACCTGCTTATGAATCATCAACAAAGGTTTCCTTCAGTATCAACGTAATCCAGTGACAGTGGTCTGCATGTCTGTAGGTTCAATGCAAACAGAAACCACTGATAATAACTGATCATTCTCCTAAACGACTGAAGTGGACGAGGACTTGTTTTAAGATACAAAAAAAATCAGTTGAAAGAAAACATAAAGTGGCTTCATACAACTCCGTCCAGTGTGATCCAAGTCTCTGCAAGCTGCAAGATCCCAAACTGATTTGAAAAGACGTTATTTAAACCTTTTCTACAGCCGAAATCTAAACTGTAGCTGCTGAGATAATAGTTAGCGTGCAGCCCATCTGAAGATGCTGGACCTGCTCGACCATGTGTGGAGGGAAGACTGTGAAACTTCACCCCGACTCTCCATCAGCATGGATTACAAAATCCAGTGACATTAACTCTGTTTTCTGTTCAGTCTAAATCATTCTGCTGTTGTTGTAATTTAATATGATTTCTGAGCGTCTGTATCTGCACCGAGTGTCACAGTCTGAGTCTAATAATGTACCTCTGCTGGTGGAAAATAACTAAATTGAGTTATTGCATGAAATAAGTCATTTTAAAAAAGGGAATTATCTGAAATGACCAGATAAATTATTGGCTGCTAGCAAACATTTGCATACTGTGCATCACTAATTCGTACCATTTCATGCTGTGCTACCACTTAATGCTGATTATAATGCTGAACGCTGTGCAAACTACTTAATTCAGTCCGTCCAAAAGCCAATTTAAAGGTAAAACAAAAGCTCTACGTCACAGCTGAACCTGGATAGTGACGAGCTGCAGACTCGCACAGAGCGGACGAGAGGCTTCTTCACCACACGGCCACATGCTGAGCCTGCACACACTCAAACACACTCAAACACACCTCCCTCCTGGACTCTGATGACTTCACTCATATTATTCCCCCGGCTGGATGCTTTGAGTCCCCCGACCACCTGCCAGCAGCAGCCCGGGCTGGAGACACGGGGAGCTGAGTCGAGGTGCAGAGACAGTACAGAGTCGTCGTCTCCTGGGACGGCGAGCTGATACGATCAACTCCTCCTGTCAATCACCTGGCACACACACATACACACATGCACTACCTGGAGGTCAGCGAGTGGACCGGCTGAGGAACGGTTGCCTCACCCAAGCATGATGCTGATTGAATTAACTCCTGCGGTCGCACGCTCCCTCCCACAAGACGTGTCACTGCCACCGGAGAGAGAGAGAGAAGTGGAAGTGACAGTAGAGAGGCCGTGATGGAGTCAGAGAGGAGCTTAATCATTTTAAAGATAAACTGTACGAGATCCTCAGACACGTTCTCGTCCAGTCACAGACGGCCAATCAGCACAGAGTAATGTGACGTTTCTGAGGAGGCTGGAGGACAAACACCAAACACCAAGCGATGGAAGAGGTAAAACATCCGACGAGGTTGAGTTGAGCTTTTTCTGGGTGGAACGCTCTGATCACCGCAGTTTAGAAGACTCGCTCTCTGGGTTTAATTTGTCCTTCCTTGTAGGGAAATCACAGTCTGTAACTGATGAACTGAAGATTTAATGAGAAGGGATGGGACGCAGTTCTCCAGGACGCCTCTTAAAGACGTTTTAACGTCCAGATATCGTTGCTGTAAACTGCTGAATAACTCAACATTTTCAGATTACATAAAAACACATCCGGAGCCAAAATTCATCGTCTAAACCAAAGAAGTACAGTAATCGCCTCTAAACTCTTCTCAGTGCTGTTTCTCTGTAGTTTTCACTCACAGACGAGAGAAGAAACAGTCTTGTTCTCTGATTTATTCATTTTAAAGTGTGTGTGATTTGTGACACATTACGAGCTGCAACAGATTCACAAACTGTTCTGAGTTTGTGAATATGTGCGTCATCACGACACAAACGGGGTCCTGGAGACACCTGGAAGCTGCCATTCAAGCAGCTCGGAGTATTTTCCCAGGTGTTTAAATGTCTGTGGACAGATTTTGTCGACACGATGGAGCCACAGGAAGCTGTCAGGGAACTTCTACAGGTGTGCAGCTGACATCGAAATGAAGGCTGAATTAAAAAGTGGCTGTGGTCCAAGCCAGGGTGCTGGAAGCAGGGATTCAGGAAGTGTTTCCTGTTTACTTTATGCCCCTGGACTTTTTTAACACATGTGTTATGTTACTTCACAGGTGTAGTTGAGATAAAAATGAAGTCCAAGTTTGAAGATGAGTGTGGTTTGAAAGTCGTGGTGTCAGCGTGGTCGGGTTCAGGCATTTAAAACTACTTTAGTGTGAGGAAAAGACTGATCACATTACTTGTGTAACTTGACTTGGTCTCCTGAGTGAAGGCCTGTGGTTACTGGACCCGACCCATCCAACCAAACATCCTCCTCATGAGCACTTTGTCGACTCTTACCAAGACACCTAACTTCACCCTTTGCTGCCGTCATAATGACTACGACCACCAGAGTAATTAACGTAAATGTACAGAGCAATAATCTGCTTTCACAGCTGACCTGTGACAACCAACAGCTGAAAGTCAAATCTGCAAACTGGTATCGTACAACGTCACTGCCACACTCGACATCCATTTACACACTTCTAAAAAATAAAAGGCACTGCAGCTTCTTGGTTAAAGAAAAGAGTGGTCTTAATTAAAATACCTCCCTCGTTTAAAATAGTCACAGTAAACTGTTGGCTTCGCTGCTTCTCTGGATTCAAATCCTATGACTCTCCAACAGTCCTATATATATGTTCTGTTGTTAAGGTCTGAGCAGGTGTGGATAGTGATGCACCTACAGGTGATTATCAGTCGTTTGCTCCTCGTGTCCTTCAGCTCATTGTTCTGGTTTGATTCAGTCTCGTCTGCATGGCAGCACGTCGCTGTTTTCAGCTCTCATTAACTCTGTGATTATGATGAATCTGAGAATTCACTGATATGAAACAGTGTCTGTGACGTGGCTTTCATCCTGAACAGAAAGACACTGATCCAAATAATCTAACAACAAAGAATCTACGACACAAAGTTTGCATCGCGGCTATACAAGCACAGCGTTCTCCCGCTAACACGGGCCGGCTCTTCCTCTGGTGGCATTTTGCTTTAAGAAAAGCTAAATACATGATTCATTTTCCACTGAGAGCATTATTCAAATGTTCTGCGGAGTGGGTGCCAGCAAAATCAGTTAAAGTCCTAATTATATGCTGGGATGTCTGTCTCCCGGCCCACTCGCTTCTTACAGCAGCAGCAGCAGCGAGGAGAAACTCGACTGCAGAGAGCAAATGAAAGGAAGAAAGATGTGCAACAGCATCTCAGCAGCACATTATCTGCAGTTTCCTTTAAGATGTACAGACATATACAAAGGTGCACGATGTGGCACAGAGCGATCAGTTTGTCCGAATCTCTACAGTATCTGTTCTGGCGTCATCTTGCTTTGTCCGTTTGCACTGAAGCCCAGTCATTAGTTCATCAATTTTACTGGAATGCACTTTGAACACTCCAATGAAGAACTACAGAAAATTCCCGCTTCTGATGTATTTTCTGCTTTCATAACCGGCAGAAAATCAAAAGAAGTCGACAACAAAAGCTTTCGGCGGCGGCTTTGTTGCGACCCTTCTCTCGTCTCTGCGGCAGCTCCGGCTCGTGCTCTGCCAAGGCTTTCTGAGCGAGTCCTCTATAATTAAAAGTGAGGCAGTTCATTTAGTCCCTTTTTACAGGAGGTCTTTAATGCAACGCCATTAGGCTCCGCCGCCCACTCTGCACGTGGTAAATACTGGATGCTCCGGCTCCATCGCTGTGATTCATGTAGTCATCATCCTTTAAAACGTCTCCTCTCTTCTCTCCGACAACAGACGGCTGCCGTCACCGTCTCCTCTCCTTGAACCTTCTGCAGCCCTCATGAGCCACATTTCCCTCCTTTGTCTCGTGTTTTACCTCAAACACACAGAGCGTATCGGCACTCGGATGCTTCCACAGAACATCACAGGCACTTTGATTTTTCACACCTGTGTCTGAGAAGCTGTCGACACAAGATAATGTTGTTGTGTATATTTCATCCTCATGCCTCGCTTTGTTTTGTTCTCAAGTTTCTGTTGCCCTCAGGATGTTTGAGAACCAGACGGTATCTGTTGCCAACGATTTATCCTATTGGAGATCTGAGTCTGAGTTTAATACAGATGCCTCTATGTGACCAACACAAGCAAAAGGGACCATCAGTGAGAATATTGGCTATTTCTACAGTCATTGTTGATGCCTGTAACCGGGTCAGAATCTGAAAATTACTACGACTGCAGCAGATGCTTCTGTGAAAGCAGAGGGCAGCAGAACAACGGGACGATAATGGAGCATTTTGGATCCTATAAGTGAATAAACAAGCTGTTCTCAGAGGAAAACAAGCTCCCAGAACACTGTTTGAAGCTGGAGGGTGGCAGGGTCCGCCACATATAAACAAAGTAAAACAGTGTAAATTGTGTTGTCCTTTAAGGTCAGTTTGTTTTCAAACAAAGAGTTTGTGTGTTTATTCGGTTTGTTTGAAGATTTTTCTCTTCTCATTACGACTTCTTCAGAACCACACGGTGAACTTCATATTTCAGTTTTAGAGAAGCTCACATGCTAATGTCCCACGGCTGACTTTATGACAGCTGGCGTGCCAGCAGTTCCTCCAACATCCCACCTGCCATGGAGTGACGCCAAGTCAAAGATCAGGTTTCCACTGAGCCCCAGCGCTTCCAGGAGAGGACCGGATTCAATTAAAGCCTAATATCGTCCCTCTGAGGAGCCCGTAGCAGGTGTACACAGCAGACGAGTGCTTGGGCCAGTTAATGTCACATGTCACATGTCACACACACACACACACACACACACACACACACACACACACACACACACACCCAGGAGACACAGCTGAAGTTAGAAGTCATGGGTTTCAAAATTAAAGTTTGTTTGTGAAAAGTTAAGGGCTCCTGAAATAAATGAGTTATTAAAAGTTACTTGACGAGCTGATCTGAGATGAATAAATCAATCAATCAATAAAATAAATGCATGTTGTGTTGGCTAAAACTCTGTCACGCCTCTTTGGGTAACACTTGCCGACAGTTAACTGTGTTTCTGGGAGTTGTTCAGGTCTTCGTCTCGTCTTTAAATGCAGGAAAAGGAGGCAGTGACAGATTAGGAGTGAAGTGAACGCATGGCTGCATGTTCTGCCCGGATGGGACAACTTGAAATGTCAGTTTGGATCAGCACCTTGGTGCCCTTTTTACTGAATGGCACACAGACGCACACTGCGGGGCATCGTGTTGTGTACACAGATAGAGATGTTACGTATCTGTGCTCTGACCGAGACAGATTTAACACATAATACAGCTGCAAAAAAGCATAAAATTAATGTTTTAACAGAAGCATTGACTTTTTTCTGATCGGTGTAGCAGTCAATCTGTTCATCTATCTAATCTGTTGTACATATAACAGAACACAGGCCTGTGAAGCTGTGTGGTTCTGTTGGTTCTGATGTGTAAACGGGTCAGCCTCACTGCAGTGATGTACGATGTTGTTCTCTGTTGTTGCTCTGCACCTGTCAGTCAGTGGTCCTGAGAACAGGTGTGCATCATTGTGCTGTGAAAGACTTTCTGTTAAAGTCGTGTGTTCGTGTTGCTCTGAGAGGTAAACTGTGATTTCAGCTGTAACTGAGAGGTTAATGATTAATGCTCTTTAGTCGTTGCCTTGTGCCAACCGGAGCAGGTGGAAGGTCCCAGACTGTAAAACACCAGTCTGACTTGTAAGATTAAAAAATGGGGCATCTTATATCAAAGTAAAGCTGCTCATGCTGTCATGCTGATGACACATGATGACAGAGTTTGACTTGACTGTAAAGATGTGATTTATTCTCTCACTGCTCCTTCTGACTTCACACAGCTTCTCTCTGAGCTTTGTGTTTTATTACAGGAGACACATATCGTACTGGATGAGGAACGAGTCTCCTACAATATCTACTTCTATACATCACTTCTCTTCTGAGATCTGAAAACCACTGCTCACCAGACTGTAGTTACCCCTCTGGTAAATACTGAACGTGTCATCTCACTGACAGATTTAAAATCTTTGTAAGTTTGCACTTTTACATCGCCTGGCTTTGTTTGTTCATTTTCTTCTCAGCCTAACCCTGACTCTAACTTTAACCTAACACCTTAATGCTGACCTTCACCACTGACCCACCAACTGGGGACATTGTCTCTGTCCCTTAATTTCACAAGTCATCTCCAGTTTATTGCTCTTGTTGGTGTTGAAACACAGAGCCTGAAGGAAGAAGAGCAGCCTCGTCACAAAGAAATCATGTCGCCTGTCATTTCTTTTGAAAAATAACCCAGATCAGTGTTTTATGTTTCGCTGCAAAATGACAGTTTGCGGAGCTGCACGAGGTAAAAACACCACCTGGTTAAGGTGAGGGGGAAAGATTTTGTCAGTTAAAAAGAAAACAGCGTTGACTGTCAGAGAGAAGTGAGGCGCACAGAGCAGCCTCCTGCGAGCTGAGAAGCTCTTAATCGACTGGAAAATAATATTTCAGATTGAGACACAGCAGAATGGCAAAACGTAGAAAATACAAACTATTTGTTCACTCACATGTCAGTTAGGAGCAGTCGACATGAGCTTCGTTAGCCAGCAGTCAGCAAAAGATCAACAAAAAACATTAAATTAATTTAGAATTATCTAATTTTTCCAACAAAGCGCATGTTCAGCCACCGTGTTCAGAGAAGTCAGAGCTCGCCGGCTGAAGCTGCTGCTCCGGAGACGTTGTTGCTCCGAGGCATCCGAGGCATCCGAGGCTGACCTTCCTGTCAGGCTCAACCACAGCGCTAACCTTAACTATCTATAACTGTAAAACATTTGATTTGTTGAGCTTGTCAGGGCCAAACACTGCCTGAAGAAAGTACAGCCTGGGAAGATCAGTTCAGGGAAAAGCAACTACAACAACCAGTTAGATAGTAGTAGTAAAAATGACTGACATGACTGTTGATGCAGCTTCTTAAAACAGAAAATGTTGATAAAGAAACTAATTGGACCAATTAACAACCACAGATCCAACACTTTATTCATTTTTATGGCAGTAGGTGTCACTGTCGTCACAGAGCCGTTCCAGCGGGCAGGGATGACACCTCATACCTGGTGAGATTACATAATGAATCATTTACCACACAGGTATTAAAGCCTGCTTCAGGCTCCTGTCCCCACACACCCACACACACCTGTACGTCTGGCACACTCACATCATGGTTTTTTTATGTTTTCTCCTCAACACAAAACAAAGCGGACAGTCATTGCTACAACAGCTTTTTCCTGCAGGTATACCGGCTGGAAAAATCCTCCCCCTTCCAGAATCTCATCTCTTTTCTCTGCCTCGGAGCTGCTGCAGCACAATGAACCTGAGCTGAAACCACACAGGAAGATCAGCAAGAGCTAATTCTGCCTCTGTATTGGACAACTCCATTAACCATAATCCCCTTTGCCTCACCAGAGGTGAATCCAACACACAGCTGCTATTGAGGAGGAATTAGACTTCACGTCGAGGGTTGGCAGCCGGATGTCACGAGGGGACAGGAGGCTGCTGGCGCTCTTTGAAAGAGGTGGAGAGGAAGGTGGAAGATATTAGGTGGATGCTGGCAGCGGTTCATGAATGAGGACCTTGCGAGAAGCATTCTTAAAAACTTTTCCAGCCGTAGACGTTCAGGCACAGTCATCCTGATTCTTAGAGAGCGTCGAGATGAACATGGAAAATTATGCATGAAAGCATCGTGTCAGCTTAATATTCCAAAAGGTGCTTTGAAGAGTGTTTGAAGCTGAAGATGTCGCGGAAGGTTTGAACATTAAGAGAAAACTTAACGGCTATTTTTTTCGCTCAGATTGGAGCGATGTCAAAGGCTTTCTCATCCTTAATTCTCTAAGTTTTGTTCATCTGAATTCATGTATGTAAATCTGCTCTCGGGTAAACACAATAGGGGTTACGATCGTCTCTCAATCATGTAATAACTCTGGTTTTGCAGCTTCCTTCAGCCACCACAGGTTGCTGCTGCTGAGTGTTGTGCGTTAGCTCGGAGCAGACATCTGTTCCTCACCCAACTGAGCCAATTCAGACAATTCATCTGCTGGTGATTCATCATTATGTCTCCATAACAACCGTAGTATTTATGTAATACTGTAATTGTCAAATGTTCAATATAAACAGGCTTTTTATAATTTGCTCTTGATGCCTGAGCATATTTCTCAGTAAGTGGGACATCTTGCCTATATTTAACTTATCATTTTTTTTTTCTACAAATGGGTTCATCTGCTGAATCCTCGCCAGACGGTTCTCTCTACAATCGCTTCTCATCCTGCCTGGTCCAAACATTAACTCAGAGAACAGTCCGTATGGGGTCTGACGATGTGAAAGTTGCCGTATCAAAGCCGATAGTTAAATACGATGCACCGATAATTAACTCGCTTCGCTGCTTCATTACAAAATGTGTTTCAAATGAAATCTTGGTGAGATTCTCTTCATGTTTCCCTCGTTTACTGTCCCGTCGATGGCTACGGCACAAAACCACGACAACAGATTTCTTTGCAGGACGTATTTCAACCCAACTGCCAGAATAAATTGTCTCGGTGAATAGCTGGATGGGTCAAAAACAGCTGGAAATGTTCACAGGTCTCCTGAAAAAACTCCCAGTTTTGTCTCCATGTCTGTTGGTGGGATTTGAACTCCAGCCGGCAGTTTTGCAGATTTTCAGCTCGTACTAACACGTGTTGTGATGTTTTAGCCACCCAAAGAAGCTAATGCTAATGCTAACTTTGCTCTTGCTTGCAGCACAGAGACAATTCTTCGTTTAAATGTGATAATAATAATGAGTGATACCTAAATCTGACACACTGGAACTTTAATCTTACAATCTTCTAAATAATCTAAAATTCTAGACAGTGTTTTTCTTACATTCATTTACTGACTCGCTCAGCTTCCCCCAGAGAGCGAGTCTGACTTTAGTCGTCGTCTTCTGGTTTTAGAGATGACGACGGCGACAGTATCAACAGCGGGGTGAGAGCTTTTCTTTCGCAGACATTATGCTGCATTGTTCTCCGGTTCTGAGGCGACTGTCAGCGGGGAAATTGATATCTCCGCCTCTCCGTGATGGATTTTTTGCTGTATTGTTGTGGAAAGCTGGAACAAAGTGTTTAGACAAGAATAGGCTCTTCTTTGTCTTTAGGAATGTGACATCTGCTGAAGATGCTCCGAACATGAGTGATGAGACATTTCATTAATCACTTTTTCGTCAAAAACCTTTAAACTTTTTTGTCGGGTGTTGCTTTGTTCCACTCTAAATGGCCATTGAGGTAATAAATACATCAATCTACTTGTCAGAAATACTGTTATTACACTTTAACGGAGGCATATCAATGTAACAGTCGTGGCTCACATTGTGCTCGGCGCCGGAGCACAAAATGTCTGCGAGGAGACTCCGATTGTGCAGCTGCTGACAAAGCTCCACAATGAGTTAGACGAGGGGAAGCCCGCCGCCGCCTGATAACATGAGCCTGCAGAAAAGTCTCATTGTCGGCTTCGACAAAAAGGCCGCATTGATTTGTGGTAGCAACCACACGGAGCCCGGCCGGCCCCTTCCTCCCCCGCGCTCCACAAACGACTTTATCTCCCGGTGAGTGCGAAAGCTGATTAAACATTTTCACCTGCGGCTCGCCCTCTTCCCCTCCAAAAACGGAAGAAAAAGTCTCATCTCAGCAGACAGGAGGGTAATTGAAGTTTCACCTTAGTTTCTTTCCACCGTGGAGTTTTACGGAGGAATATACCGGAGATAGCGGCTCATTGTCCCGGGGAGCTTATAGGTACGCCGTTGACTCCTGATGATAAAAATAATGATGTGATGGAGTCAATTCAGTTTTATTTATACAGCCCAATATCACAAGTCACCTTGAGGGCTTTACAATCTATACAGCAAACACCCTCCTGTGCTTAGACCCTCAATCTGAATGAGGAAAAACTCCTCCTTAAAAAAAGAAAGCAGGGAAGAAAATGGAAGAAACCTGATATGTTTCTATGTTCAGCTACACAGACGACCATTTATACTTTTAACAGGGTGAAAATGAGGTTAAGGATTTGATGCTTCAGAATCATCTCCTCACTGACTCAATCACACTGCCTCCTACAAAATATGCCATTACCAGACTGTCCTCCCTGGACAAAACGGTATTATATGTTGTCTGTGCAAGTAGCTTATTATGACCCATATTTATGTTCGTCATTAGATGGTGACCTCTAGTGTCTGAAGTAATTATCACAGGAGTAAAGGAGGAAGTCAGATGAAAGTATAAGAGCAACAAAGTTCACCAAACCAACCAGGTATTGTTCAAATTCTGGCAAAAAAAATGTCTTGTTCTTTTTCTTTTGTTATATTTCCGTTGGATTTGATGCCTCACAGCGAGCCATGTCAACAAAGTTATTTAACATTATTATTATTATTATAAAAAGGGATATTTCTGTTTCTTGTTCGGTGGTTGGATCAGTTGAAGCAGACGGTGTGTTCACAAACATTAACTGTATTTACATGGATCCTAATCTTCCACGACAGCCAAAGACATGAAGTCGACCTCATATCAGCAAAGACTATAGTCTATACTGTTATAATAACTCTGTACAACATGATCACATGACCTCCCTTCCTTGATATTCTCCTGAAAATAGTTTGGAAAAGAAGTCACACTTCTCCCTCATCACGCCGCGATGACGCACCAGATCTTTGACTCTGCAGTCGAATGCGTTCATGACATTCAGGTTTTACATCGGCGCTCAGAATAAACCTGTCAAAGAGCGCAGACAGCCGAGTTTTCACTGAATTTACTGGCCAAACATGATTAAAATTAATGATTTCGTCCCTGTTCCACACGCTGAAGCGGAGGATGGCGGTCACGCTCCCGTAACGCTCGCTGGATGTGCTGTGAATGCTGATCGGGCTGGAAATCCTGCTGCTGGTCTGTGTGTTGCTGCACACGGTGGCACAGAAACACTCACACAACTAATCCTGAACCTCATCGTTTATCTGCCGGTGTCGGCCCAGATGACTCAGTACCTTCCACAGCCGGGTGACCTCTTCTGTTTGAGGGGTCACGACATGTATGAGCATCACATCTGCTCCACTTAGAAGATCCTGAAGAAATACTGTCGGGATTTTAACGGACAATAAAGTTTTAGTTTGAACTTTGATTGTTTCTTTTATAGTAAACACATACTAACCGTTCTGATCCATTGTTGATACTCTTTATGGTCAGCAATTTTCAGTGTATTTATGTGCTGTAATTACCTCTATATATCTAGTAGTATTCATTGTTAGTGGCAGGGTCCGCCATTCCAGCCCTGGATTCAAGTTGCCTTCGAGCGCATGAGGAGCTCACAGGAAACGATGCGTGCTGCTGCGCTTAATCTCATCCCGCTGATGTCAGACTCCGTTTGCTCTCAGCTGCGAATGTAAACTGTACGTTCTGCTGCTGCTCTCTGTGAAAAAGCCTTCAGCCAGTTGAAGTGGTCGTCAAAAAAAGCATCTGCGAAATAAGACGATGGTCATTCTTCTCTTTTCTGTTTGCTTGCATTGTAAATAGTTGTTCCTTTCTCGTGCATGGAAACGCCTCGTCAGTAGTCCCGCCTTTCATTTTGTGACTTTGTGACATCATCAAGCCACATCACTGTGTCACTTGTTTGGCACGTAAGAATTGATTGTGCACAGCTGCTCTGTTGTTGCTCACAGACGTGTGTTGAGCTGACCAATCAGAGGAGGTCGGGGAGTCGTAGGTGGCATGTAAACGCATTCTGATAACCCAAAACAAAATTATTAACCTGAAAATGTGCATAATATGTCTCCTTTAATGTTGTGAAATCCCTTGAACACATCAAATCCAGCTCCTCGTTTATTCCTCTGCTCAATTTCCAGTGTTTTAAAATCATCTGAGGTGCACTTTGTAGCAAAAAGAGCATAAAAACTCATTCTCACCCTCGGAAACAAGAGCTCGAGGTCCATTATCGTGCTTTAAAGGTGTTTCAGAGCGGATAGATGTACTTAGTTGTGTGGATAAAAGCTCAGAAGAAAATAGTAAGTGGCTCATTTTGTCTAACGAGTGTAAGGACCTACTTTTTTACTTAGTTAGTATCACAGAAATAGTTCCAAAATAGCAATATTCTAAAATAAAAAAAAGAGGTGCTCTGATATTTTCCGGGTTGTGAGAGAGAAAAAAAATATTCCAATCTAAAACTGACGCTTTTTGTTAATGAGTTCAGTGAGATGCTGATAAACTCCTGCGGCTCTCTCACCTCTGCTCCCGTCTCAGTCAATGTCAGCCTCCTCCTCCAGCACATCTGCTCCAGCACCGCTCATCTCACCCTGTGATATCCACCGCCGACGTGCACGGCCGGAGCAGATGGTGCGTTCACGTGCACAGACACACACATGGATAAACACACACAGGCCCTTTGTGTTTGTTTTCTCTTCTAAAGTGGTGGAAGTGGAGTGAGGTGGAGCTGGACGACGGTGAACCGGACAAACAGAGTTGCAGGGTGAGATTAATCAGCACACAGCGTCGGGCTGCAGGTTACACACGGCGGGATGAGGCCATTCTGAATGCCTGATTAGGTTTGATGTGTGAACTGATGGCTACGCTCGGACGCTCTGTTCCGTCAGAAGTGAAGTTTACGAGGCGACAACAACAGTTCAAGGGCAACGCTAAATACAGCGACTGCAATGTGTGAAGCTGGGTAGATGGATGAATCGTCTCTGTGCAGGTGATGATCACACAGTCTTTTCTATCAGCGTACAGTTCTTGTTCCTGGATGTGCAGGTAGATATTACATGTTAGATCTGCTTTCTAGGAAAAAAAAACCCCTGAAATGACCGTTCTGTATTTGATGATCTTGACTGAAGTGACTTCATGGGGATGCTGGAGGTACGAGCTCCAACAACATGTTGGTGTTTTATGTTTCTCAAATTTGTACGCGTCATTTGTGTCACATCCACATTTCATGCTGACATTACATGTATATGATCTGACGGTCAAGTTGGGAGGTGAAAGGACGTCTGAGGGATTACAGGAAGGCAGGAAGGCTCATGAAACACAGGAAATACATTTGTTGATTTGTTGGTGAGCATTTTGCTGAGATTATCGACCAACAGGGACTTCACATCTGATCAAGAGCCGTTTTGATCACAATCAGGCTGAACTGAACAGATGGAACTCAGAGGACAACATGTTTGTTGATATCTAAACATCGTCTGAAAACAACATGTTCAAATCCAAAAATAAATCCAACTACAGTTTAATAACACATACTTGTCACATGCTTGACTCCTGTCGCATCAAAAAGTAAAACACAAACACAGAAATCCTTCAAAATAACACGGAGGTGTCGGAGCGCTACAGCTGGTCCAAAACAACACACTCAACGCAACGAGACTCCTTCATCATGGCCAAACAGGTGAGTGACTGAATGAGGGGACTGGTGGAGGTGTATGCAGATGGAGAGTGGGTGGAGGGTGATTTATTGTGATGGAGCAGAGTGGGCGGGGCCAAGAGGACGGGGCTGCAGGTGTGCAGCCTCTCTGAAGCAATGCATTAATGTTGAATGGAGAAACAGATGATGAAATATACATCGCACCGTGATGACTCTCCGTTCAGTGTGGGTGTGTGTTGAGTGTGTGTGGGCGGAGATTACTTTATGTATCCATAACGACACCAGATAATCTTTGGTTTATTCAATAAATCTGTCAGCTGTCTGTCGTTCTGACGTCTACAGATGCACGAATCTAGACTTTACATATTCAGCAGTAATCTGATCATTCGGGAACATTTTGCAACTCAAATATGAGTCAGTGTCTCTGAGAAGGTGCACGGTTGTAAACCGTTTGTTAAAGCTCGCCTCCCACTTCCTGACAAGGAGGCTGCAGCGCTTTCTGCATCAACGCTGAACATCGTTGGACATAAATGATGAGGAATCGACGGATTTTGATGTAATTCTCAAGAACACCGAGCTTCTAAATCTGGGCCATTATCTGTTTTATTCTTCAAACGCATAATTTACATCTTAAGGTAGATGTTCCTGTCTTTGCCTATAAATACGACATTTAGATCACATAAGATGCTCAGAGAACGTGAGGTAAAGGAGGTAAAGGACTCGAGAGTGCCTCGCTGGCTCACAGTGTGCTGCAGCTCACGATGCAACTGGCATGCTAAAGATAAAAACCCCTTCACGGTTGCTCCTCTCCAATTAGCCGAGTAGCTTTATGCACGGTGACATGCAGAGTACAGTAGGCGAAGGAATCCCAGACAGCTGGAAGCATCTCTGAACATACTGTCAGTATCTGAAGCAAAGCTGAGCTAACAGCAGAGACATCTGGCTTCCTCTGTCTCCGTCTCTGTTGCTTCCTGTGTCTTTATCTGCGTCTCCATCACCTCACATCTCACTTGTTGATCATCAATACGTTGATGTATGTTCTCCACCTCTCTACTTACATATTTTAATGAGTAATTCAAAAAGTTCTCCACCTTTTATCATACAAGTCACCTGCAGCTGAAGCATTGTTGAACCTTTGTGGTGACTTGCAGCTATAACGTTGCGTTTGAGGAGCATCAGGCAGCGTTTCGTCCAGAGGCTCGCCACGCTGATGTCATCTGTGACCTCCGGGTGAAGAAGTCCAGCGCCACCCTCGAATACGCCGTCTTTCACCGCCTTGTTCTCTCTTTTTTTGTTGTTATCACCTCCTCTCTCTCCTTGTCACTGTTTTCCCCTCGCCCTGTTTTCCCAGTGCCCCCCCCCCACTTTTTATTTTTTATTTTCCTGGACGCCTGGATGAACCCAAAACCCCGGGCAGGCAGGCAGAGCAGCTCGACCGTGGAGCTGCTCGGCGGAGGAAGGAAACTGCAAAGCTGCACTAATAACGTCCCCCTGAATATTTTAGACACAATTTATTTTTAATCCGCCGGCTGGAAATCAGAGTGATTCAGTTCCATATTGTGGCCCCTCTGGGTGTTTCGTTGCTCATACTTTTTTAATGACCACACTTCTGTCCATCCAGAGGGAGGGAGGGAGGAGCTGGGACTCGTATACTGGTCTATAACTCTGAAGGTAAAGGACGGGAGAAGTCGGCCTGGAGTTTAATCTCAAGATTAGATTAGGACATTTTGAAAAAAAAGTCCCACCTGTCCCTTTAAAAGTATTGATTGAAGTAATTGTAAAGAAATAAAGTAATAATTACTGTAGGTAACATATAAGGATATAATTAGAAAAACTAAATATCTCATATTCAATAAAGGGAGACAGTTGCTTTTTTATTAGCGCACACAACGTCATTTAGTGGTTATAGCTGCACATTTACTACAAAGGCTTCTGCAGATTACGTCACATTACATCAGAATCACAGCTCAGGAGTATCTCGGTGGCCTCGAGGTCAAAGACGGATCCCGTGTGATGACATCATCCTGGGTTTGAGGTTTGAGTCCGGCAGGGACACGATGTTTCCTATATGTTTTCTCCCGTATTAGACGAGGGCGAACAACAGCGATGTGCATATATAAAAAGGTATACGGGGCCGTGCTGAGAGCGCACGCCGCTGTTCTCGCTCTCGCTTCAGACTGCATCATTCATCGCCGAGCCTCACAAAGCACTCTCGTTGTATTCGTTAAAATTTAATTGAGAAAACACGAGTGCTTCTCTGCGTCTACGCGTGGCTGTTTTTGGCCTCATACGTGACTCACGCCTCATTTAAGACTCGTTCTGATTGGCACCCGGAGTCAGAGCTCCCTCACACCTTTTATTATATTTCCTGTGTTAAGGAGCGAGCTCAGCGTTTCATAAGGGCCATTATCAAAGATTGTATTACTAAATTAGGACCGCCGGGACTCGCTTCCCCCCCACCACAGCAGCTCTGATGCTGTCCCACGGGAAATGAAGAAATAGGCAAGAGACAGACTGACAAAAGAGACCATTGAAGCAGGGCTGCAGGATGGAATTAAACATTCCGGTCTGCCACCGAGATCATCTTAATATGTATTCATATTATTGCAATGTGCACACAGGAGCTTAGAGCCTGCACACTGCACACACACACACACACACACACACACACACACACACACACACTGTACCAAGAGACACCTATTATCGCTGAACTCTCAATTATCTATAATTGACCCTCCCTGGCTGAAGCGCGACTCACCAGGGTCACTAATGATATAAATTTTCTTCTTGTAACCTAAATCTGTGACATAAGTCAGGAGGCGTTCGGTCGAGAGGACGTGAACAGACATATCAAGGACAGTCGGGTCGCTGCCCCTCAGGACAAACGTGTCACATGATGCAGTTTGAATGCAATTATTTGAATTGACCCTGCGAGGAGACGCTGCTCCGCGCTGACGCTGATGTCACACTTAGTACGAGGAAATAAAATTGGTATAATAAAAAATAAAGAGAATCCTGGTTTATGGTTTGTCGTGTTGTTTTGCAGGATTGTATTCTACAAAGCCTCACATGACCGGATACGTTGGGTTACAACTTTATATCTGTTTCTTCATGCATATCAAAACATTTGTATAAATGTAGAGTCGGCAGTAATCAGAGTCTTAAAGTCCTTATTGACTGAGGATAAAAGAAGAGGAGGCAAACGTTGGTGATCTGATCAAAGATAACAAAAAAGAGTTGAATATCTTTTCTCTAAAGTCTAATTTTTACTACTGCGTAAAGTGCTGTACGTAGGTCGCGGCGAGCCCTCTACGTAGTCGGAGAGCCTCTCCGTCGTCTCCGGCGGCACGAAATATTTTTTTAAGTGTCCGTCACTCCGTCAAGCGACAACGGAGACGGCAAGGGCTATGATTGGTCAGCACTCCTGCAGCTCGTAGCGTTTCGGCGATGACAGCAAGGGCTACGATTGGAAATTGCATTGCGTATCCGGCACCACGACGGAGAACTATGAGGGCTCGAGGGGTCTCCGTGGTTACGCAGATGGATAGCGCATTACGCAGTTGCAGAAGTGTAACGCTGCCTTAAGGTGTCTTTTTTTCCCAAAACCAGGTAAAACCATGGTAAGGGTGCCACAAAGGGATTCCTTGTAGAAGATTGGCCAGAAAACTTGAATTTTGCAGCTTATTTATGGGCGACATGTTCAATAAAAATGTAGTGGTTAGGCCTGCTGCTCACATGATCGCACAGGGAATCATGGGTAGACCATCAGTGTTGTGTAAAGTTAATGTTTTCTTATTAATCAGTTCATGTCAACATGAATTTTCATACATATTTAAATTTTTCTCTCAGAAAAAGCTTTATATTATTACATTTTTAACCCTTTTTGTGGCCCCTCCTGCAGTACTGAGGACCCCTGAGACCCAGAGTCTAAAGGATTGGCGGTGTAATCTTCCAAATATGGTCACTTCTGGCTCCAAAGTCCAAGATGGCGACGGCTGTAATGTCAAACTCAAGGCTTCATCGCCAGTGGATGATGTCACGGTTTACAATCCGTAAGGTCAATTCAACGACATCCCTGACGTGCATGCATCAAAGTAATTAATATAATAAAACCATCAAATTGATCTCATCAACAGCGAGGCCTTCACTTTGTCCTCACAGCACCTCGCTCACGATGTGTGACCTACAAAATGATCTGTAACTATGCAGCGATCAGGATTTCCAGATCCCATCTCCAACAGCCTGAGGGCTGCAGGCAGACTGTTCACGGACCCTCCCCCCCTTTCTTTATCCAGGTCTCATTCTGAAGCTTTCCACTGAGGACGGAGAATATTTTACTGTTGTTTACATTCTATAGTAATTGGTGTAAGAGCAGCTGTTTGGAGGAAAGTGTTCTTATATCTCAGACATTACGAGCAATCAGACGCTGCGAGGACTTTCTGCACACGTGTGAAACGGCTCTTCATAACGGAGGTTTGATGGAGACACAAGGTTCGAACGGATAACAGATAAAAAGCAGGAAGTGTTTTTTTATCATGCGTGGAGTTAATAGAAGAGGTCTCATGTTTTAGTGTGAAGTTTGTATGTGAGTGGGTCTTGATTGAAACCCTTTTACATTTGTTCAGTTTCATTAATCCTGAGTGTGGAGGACGGATTATAATCAGGAACCTCTGATCAAATTAGTTTCATATCGGAGAAGGTCACAAACTGGAGATCTTTTCTGTGCTACAGCTCGAAGTCTGAATCTTCTTTCCACATAATTCCCCACATTCATATGTTAACATTCAGTTAGTATTTCCATTATACAGTAAATCCAATAACGACACTCAGATGTGTGTCCAGACGGGCCAGACTGTGAATAAATGCACCTGCATTCGAAATGGAAGCTGCTGTCAAAGTTCACTGCCAATTTTGAAAATGAAGCCGTTTATCCTTTAATGCACCTGAATGTCTCTTTAATTAGGCGGCAGCCTCGTTCCTCTTCAAAGGAACCTGCAGACGGATCCATTTACTGACTGACTGTCAATAGAGACGCTTCATTTGAAAACAGGAGACTCATCATTCATTCCTAAAAGTAGGATGGGATATTGGCTAACAGTAACTCTGATCCATTTGTTTTGACGTGTTCTGAGTTATTGGATCCTCTCGACCCGTTTCCATCGACGCCTGATATCACATCTCATTATCAGAATTAGTTCCGTGTTCTTGGAATGAAAACAGCCGGCCTCGGAAAATGGACCGAGAGGATTACGTCACGGACATTCACTGATTCTGGACGGGTCAGAAATGTGGTCGTTTGGTGTTGAGGGTTTCAATTATTGTTAAATTATGATTAGAAGCTTAATCGTTCAGGACGATCAACCGAGTTTCTAAATGTATTACTTTCGTGATCATTTTCCTGATTTTCTAAATGAGATATATTTTAAATTCGATGATGTTTAAATTCAAACATAAGGTTGAATGTGCAGAAGAAAAGCAGGACAGGCTTGTACAGCCTTTACGGGCCCTGAGGCAGGTAAATCAATCAGATCTGAGCGTGTTCTGTCTTTAATTAGCTGACAAATATTTTTAAATCAACTTTCTATCTAATGTTTATGCACTATATAAATGATAAACATCATCCTGTCAGCGGTTTGAGTTCAGGGAAAACATTTATTCAGCAGGAGACTGATTCTATTCTCTTGGGCTGAATTATTAACACACACAACTACAACGGGTATTTTTAGTTCGGACCACGGTTTACAATATTAATAGCGTTAACCAGACCTGCCCATCACCTTCGCAAAACACTGGACCTTAATTGAAAACATGAGAATTGCAGCATTAAGCAAATTTGCCAACATGGCGCCGGTGACTCCCGTGTGCAGCGAGCGAGGCCGACAGAGGCTGGAGGTTTAAATCTTACAGCGCCACGCTCGCATATAAAACCAAGAGGAGGCCGCAGAAGTGTTTTTCTTTTATGTCCCGACGTTAACAGCAGTTTAAAACGGTCCCTGCATGTGTTGTAATGTTGAAACGTTCTTCTGTGCCACTGATAGAGATCTATAACTATAGGGACGTGGATTTATGATCGATATGTGATCAATGATGTGATTATAATCAGTTTAATAGCATCACTTATTCGTTTCATGATTCTTTTGAGGCTCAACAATTTACCATTTAATTTACTAAATTGATGGATGTGACTGAAAACTATGAAATGAAGGAGTTTTCTCGGTCCCTCGTGAGATTCTGTCTTCTACTCAGCCAAAGAAAGGAAGGAAGAATGAAAAACATGTCTTGCACTTTTTCAATTTCAGCAATTAAATAATGCAGCAGAGTGATTCCCATCTGAAATATGAGGAGGGCATGTCCTGGACTGCGAGTCACTGATGTGTATCTCTGTCTCTGCCCCTGAACCACACTGAGGGTTTCCATGAGAGGGCCTCTCTTCCCTCTGAACGCTGCCGGCAATCTCTGCTCACCCAACCACATAATGACAGAAGTGTTTGCAAAGACTACCAGGGATCCGTGGCAGACGGAACAAAAACCAAAAGAATTATATGATGCAAAAGATGGTAATGTGTGTGCTTCCCCCACAGGGCTGCCGGTGCTGGATTTCACATTAAGCAGAATAATGACAGGTACTCATTAGAGGGGAAGTGTTGCCTGGTAGAAGGTCTGAGACGGAGGATCTCTTTCTGAGAAGTCGTTCTTCAGTAGATGGTGTGTTGGATGCTGACAGCTGTTTACTCACAGCAGTATGTGTTAAGGCTTCGTTACACTTCTGCAACTGCGTAATGCGCTATCCAACTGCGTAACCACGGAGACCCCTCATAGTTCTCCGTCGTGGTGCTGGATACGCAATGCAATTTCCAATCATAGCCCTTGCCGTCATCGTCGAAACGCTACGAGCTGCAGGACTGCTGACCAATCGTAGCCCTTGCCGTCTCCGTTGTCGCTTGACGGAGTGACGGACACTTAAAAAAATATTTCGTGCCGCCGGAGAGGCTCTCCGACAGGCTCTCCAACTGTAGAGGGCTCTCCGCGACCTACGTACAGCACTTTACGCAGTAGTAAAAATTAGGCTTTAGCTGGTGACATCACAGTGTAGTTGAATATATATGGCAGGTATTTGTTGGGGATCGGTTGCTGGTTGTGGGTTAGCTGCAAGCTGGCAGGTATCTACCATGGATGCACATTATTGTCTCTCTCCCTTTGCTGCCTGTTTAGTCCCACAGGCTTCACATGGAGAGTAATTCTACTGTCTGTACTGTTCAGTGTCAGGACCAAGAACTCAGACTCAGGTGATCAGTTGCAGGGTTTAAGTTCAGGTGACGAGAGGCAGGCAGGTAATGTACGGCATGTGGACCTGGAGCACAGGAGATAATCGGTTCAGTGAAGGTCAAAAACCGGAGGAAACAAAAGAAAAGGCACAAGCGGGCATTAACATCTGTCTCACATCTATTTGGTGTTTTGATGATGGTGGTAGATAAAGCCGTTGAACACATCAGTCCAAAACCTCCCATAGATGTTCAGCTGACTGTGACTGTGAAGACCTTAGTTCTGTATATGATTCACATCATTTTCATTCTCACCAAATCATTCAGTGAGGCCTCGCGCCCTCTGGATGGGACGCTGTCGTCCTGGAGAAGACATCTCCCCTCAGGATAAAACTGTTTGGCTGTAGGATAGAGGTGATCACTCAACGACCTTTCATTGATTTGCAGTGACCCTTCCCTCTGGAGAGATACGTGGACCCCGTGCAGCATAACACCGTTATTTATTCATGCTTTTAATATGTTTTGTCCCCTGACTGCACATCCATGATGGCTATGGCATACACTATGTGCTATCATGCTAGCCCCATAGCAATTTCTAAGACTTCAGTTTAATGATTGAAAAGCTAAAAACTGACTAAAATCATTATCAGATTGTGAAGAAACAACAGGTTTGGTGTCATGTCAAAGACATCTGCTAAAGTTAGCATGCTAGCTATTCCTGGCCCATCCTGTCGAGTGATACCACTTCAAACTCCACTTTACTGAGCAGCTAACTGTGCTAACTAGCAAACGGCAGCTACAGTGAGCAGCAGTTAGAGGTTACGCTGCACCAGAGTTGTTTGGCGTATGAATTTGACAGGTTGCCGATTCTTACATGTGGCACCTTTTATGGACACGGTAGCTACGAGTAGACCACAAGAACTGTGTTCAGCTTTGGGTGGTAGTTTTATTTCCACTGTACATCTTCATCATCACAGATAGTTGCACAAAGCAACCCTTCTGTTGTTCTGCATCACAAAGTTAATGAAAGAATATACAGATTTTTTGCAGTACAACACGGCCTGATAACGTCTATCGTTGCTATCAGCTTTAATCACTTCCTGTTTTAATATAAGATAAGATAATCCTTTATTGATTCCCCCAAAAAGGGACATTCAGGTGTTACAGCAGCACAAGGACAGACACAGTGCAGATAAATGGAGAAATTAAAGAAACAAAAGACGATGAGGTTCATAAAATGAAAGAAGAATAAGAACAATTTCAGTCAAACAGTAGAAGTAGAAAATAATAATCCCCCTTTTGAGCCTTTTTACAGTTGTATTTGTGTTATCGTTTGAGTGTTGATGTGTTGTTATAGTGACAGATTTATCATTCATGCATTACTCCACCAGAATCTGAAGAAACATCATTATACGTCTGCGTGTTTGTTCGTATACAGGGAGACGTGGACAGAGACTGAGAGGAGAGAGAAAAATCTAGTGCTGAGATAATAGAAGTGCTGGGCGAGCTCAGGAATAAAGCGGTGGGTGGGGGGTTGGCGTGGGTTTCCATTTAGAGACAGAAAACTGCTGAGGAGCACCTGTCGTCACAATCTGTCCACCTCCACAGTGCAGCTCAGCTTCCAATCACTGGCTGAAATGCTAGATGTGGATCTGTGTCCCTGCTTCTCTGTGTCACAAAACAACTGGATCTCATCTTCGTCTGTCTTTAAAGCATCTATTCACTACATGCTCTGTTTTCTTGTGTAACACAGCGTGGCATTGTTTCACTCTTTCGGCGCTCCGACGAGCGACAGCCACTCTTATGTGTCGTTTCCAAGGACACATTGCACCAGGTCATCCATTTTTTACACCTGTGTTTCCTGCCCAGGGTGTCTCTGTACGAGTGTCTCCAGCATCGTCTTCGATAAAGGAGATGGATGAAGTTTATCTGGAGCTATAAGCGTAAACATAATATTGATGGGAGTCGCCCCCGGGTCTCCTGGTTAATAGGTTCCGACACCTTGGCACGGGTTTGATAGATCAGGGGCCAAATAGACGACTGCTGCAGGCGTGGAAAGCCTTATTACAGGCTGACAGAGGAGCATGGCGGCTGAGATCCATCACCCTCTGGGGAATCGAGTGCATGTGTGTGTTTGTAGATTTGGAGAGGGCGGCGTGGAGGGGGGACATCCCTGGCAGACGGAAATCTACTGAGTGCCAGGTTTCACACGAGGTGGGGCTGTGTCGCCTTCTGCTCTACCTTGAATATGCAAATCGGCGTTTGTGCCTCTGTCACAAGGAAGCTTCAAAGTTTAACCCTCAGGGAACGCAGCTCACAGGCATTTCAGTGTGTTCTCTGTTTGGACTGGAGATGGATCTGGGTAGGTAGGTGTGGCAACCCAGCGACTGAAAAATGTGAAATAAATTGACAGAATTTACGATTTGACCTTTCTTAACATAATAAATCTCAAAAGAAAAATTAGAAACCAATGAGGAATTTCTTCCGTCACTATAAGTTTGATTTATTTTGCTCAGACAAAGAAAAAAAACATGTTGTTGCCTTTCAGTTCTGGTTCGGTTCTGTGACTAATCACAAACAAACCAAGAGGTGTCAACATGAAGTTATGTGGACCGTCAGGTAAAACATTGATTGGACAGCTTCAGTGGAGAAATCAAATACTGATGACTCATAACTGTGCTGCTCTTTCCTTCATTTTTCTTCACTTGAGTTTCATGAAGAAATAACTCATTATTAAGGAATTATGAGCGTAATCTACTGAGACTGCAGCTGGACCTCATATGTCATGAAGAGTGAATAAGTGTGCGAGGAGCTGGAAGCTGGCAAAACACACAGACACACAAGCATGAAACACTTTTGTTTTAACCTCATTTTACTGTCTGATCCAATCAAATCTCTGCACTTACTTGCTGATGTGCACCGTGGTTTCTAAATGATCTTGCATAATTAATAATATAATGGCTAGCAGGTTAATAATAGATATATGCCTATAGAGGTCACTTCAGTTCGCAGAAGAATTTAAACGTAGTTTAGATTTTGAATTCATCTTCAAAAGACATCTCCTTTCATAAAATCCTGCAGTTAATCTGCTTTATACGCCACAAATGAACCAACAGCAGACTTCACTTGACAGACTAAACTCCATGACATGATTTGATTAAACTTTATTGTCATTGCACACTGATTATTGAGACAATGAAATGTATTTTCACATCTAACAAGAAGAAGTGTGGAATATAACGAGTCAGACAGTCTGTCCTCATCATTAAAATAACCATATAGGTCGATTGTGCGAGCAGCTTATTACGTCCCATATTTATGTTTATTGTCAGGTGATGGCGTCTAAGAAGAGACAAAGTTCAGATACGGAGGAGGTCGGAGTCATTTGGGTCGAACAAACAGGATGTTCACACAGGAAACAGCTGTTAGTGTCCCGTGTTTAACCAAAAGTCAGCTGTGAGGTTTATTTCGTACTTAGTAATGTAGTTAACTTATGTCACATGTTCTCCTAAACCCAACAGAGTAACGATGTTGTCTGAATCTAACCAAATTGCAGCTGTACATTATATATATGTAATTTTTAAAATCATTGACAGTCGACCCTTCTCTGTCGTCGGGGAGAGGATGTGCTGTAAATGAACCGGACCAAACAGGAACACTCACCACAGTTCATTTGAACAGAACCAAACGAGTCAGCTGTGAAAGCTCTGTTCATTGTTCCTGAAAAGAGTAAATGCATGATGTAAATGTACTTGTTCTGTACATTACTACTCATGGTGACCAAACATTCATCCAAAAAGAATCGCTATGCCTTTAAAATGAACTCATCGTTGTGCAGAGCAAACCTTCTCTTGCGTTCTGGAGGCATGGATGCACAGCAAGCTGCCCCCAACACCAGAACTTTAACATGCAGAACAAGAATGCTCTTATCAATAAATAAAGGAAGCTCTGCTGAGCATACAGCGTGTTGGGCGATGGTCTAGTTAGGAGTGGAGATGTGTTAACGTAGAGCATTCCTGGGACATAGATGGAAGTTATGTTGGGTAACAGGCGTTCCAGCAGGGTGTGAGACCGTCCTGTGGTCCAAATGTTACATACCTAGTCTCTGCAAGAGCTGAGTTTTAGAAACAAAAACGTTTTTAGCAGAGGAACCAGGCTTACTGGTAACTGAGAGCTTCATCAACAGCTCAGCTGTCAATTTAAAGACAGTGAAAGCAACAGAATCGCTCATAATCAAAGCTCCTATGCCCACCCTGTGGCCTGCAACAGCCAGCGGGTGATTCATAGTGATTTTCAGGATACCCACTGCTTGTTCTGGATGATTGAATCACCATGTAGCCAATAATAAATCTGTGAATATATCATTTAAATGGATTAGCTTGGAATTTATGCAAGTTTGGAATCAGCTGCGGTGATGCACTCACTTACATTTGTCTTTTGTACATGTTAATGCATTTTATCTTAGGAAGAAAGGTGAACAAACTACACAGTCAGTGACCATAAATCTTTGAACTGAATTGAATCAGCGGAGAGATTTGTGATTTGCACCTCTTCTTCTTCTCCTCTCTTCATGAAGGGCACAGCAACGCTCACATGCCGCTAAACTTTCGTTCAGACTTCACAGACAATGAAACGATGTAATCTGCCTGCACACTGATCAAGGCCTGTCCCGGCTCGGATGACACAGCTGAGTTCTGCCTCACATTACCAGGCACTGATCACGCTGAACAGGATCACAGACCGGCCATTAATTATGTATCCGGCTGCTCTTCCACATTTTGCCCAACTGAGCCAGGATTCTGCTGCCGCTCATCAGAAGTCAAACCCACCTGCACTGATGCTTGCACCTCCCCCCGTGGACAAAAACAAGGGAACGATATAAGACCTTAGCAGGATATTCCCTCTGGCTCCCCACTCAGTGACGGTGCCAGAAACCGGGCTGACAGACCTCCCAGCACCCTCAGCTGTTCAGTTGCACCTTTTCCAATCCACTTTTCAGGACTGCTGCCTCTGTCGTGGGAAATGTATGAGCGAGGTGGGTTTTCAACATGTTTGGTTAGAAATCCTCATCCTGCAGTGCACAGAAGTTTCTTCCTGGTGTTCCAATGACAATTCAGAGCATTTATTTCCTTGTGAATCAGTATTTTCAGATTTATTCAAAAAGGTGTTATTTTTGAGTCCCAACTTGACAAAAACTGACGCTTTGGGATTGTCGACCGTCGTCCCGAAGCGTCAGTGTTGTTGTGACGAGTTGGGAATGAAACTCAAAAATAGCACCTTTCAGGCGACAAAGAACAAAAGGTGAGATTACATCTGATGCTGCTGCTCCTGTGTGGTAGTGGAAAAGAAATGCCATTCTGGGCTCTTTTTAATGGAGGAGAATGGGTCGATCATCGGCGTTTACAGTCACTACTACCTTCCAAACTGGGAAATGTCTGAATGCAGACCCAGCCAAGAATCATGGTGCTATGCCTCGTCCCTCATCCTGCTGAACGGTGCCAGGCCACATCCTGTCCCCATCTGCCCCCACCCACGGGTATTTTCCACCCACCCAGAAAGCATGTCCCTCTCACTTCCTGTGGTGTCGGGGGGCAGAGAGCACGAGCATCCACCTGCATTACACCTCCTCTCACTGAAGTCCATGCTGACAGGTGAGAGGAAGCGGCTCCTCGGGCCAACAATTGGAGCTGGCAGAGTAATTCATGATAATAAGCACATCTAAATAAGGGGAAACAAGGGGAAATCTAAAAACTGAAAAGAACCAGCCTGCCTGTCCGAGTTGGATTGTGTCGGGCCATAAGGCTGCTCACAGCAGAAATAATATTCCAATATCAACATGATGTCAGTAAAGAGATCAGACCAGACATGTGTGAATTCAACGTCTCTTTCAGACGTTCCAACACTCAAAGTCAGAATTAAAGTTTTTATGAGTTTTTATTTAGATATTTTGGTACCATCCAATCTAGACCTTCAAAATACAATATGTGTACAGGCTCAGACTGTTTTTAATTGAAATACACCCAGTATTTGCACAGGAAACATTTTCTACTTTCATTTATCCTTAACTTGTTTCAAACATAAGACTTAAATTTGTTGTTTTGAGGGCAGACGTGAGCATAAGTGCAAAACCTGAAGCAGCCGAGTGACTGAACCCAGACAAAAGAAGCCGAACACCGATGAGAAATGAACCATCATCCAAGCTTCCACTTTCTTTCACATTAGCATCTCACATCTAAATAAGGGGAAGAAAGGGGAAATTTAAAACTGAGAAGAAAACTTACAACTACAGAACCAGCCTGGTCCATTGTGTCGGACCATAAGGGTTCTCACAGCAGAAATAATATTCCAATATCAACATGACGTTAGTAAAGAGATCAGACCAGACATTGGTCGACTGAAGAAACTTCCAAATATATGTGAATTCAACGTCTCTTTCAGACGTTATAACACTCAAAGGCAGAATAAAGTTTTTATGTTTTTAGAGATTCTGGTACCATCCAATCTAGACTTTCAAAATACATTTATTAGGAGGCCTTTAAAGTCTTAACATAGACAAGGATGTCCAAAAGACATTTTCATAAGGTTCTGAAATAATGTTGGAAAATCTGTCATGACCCACATTTATCCATAAAGAGTCCCACCTAGATGTCCAAGGTCCTGATAATGACTGCAAATGTTGCAACTGAACTGTCTCAGAAATGTAAAGAACAGTGTCTTTTAATGGGCGCGATGCATCAGATCTCTCTGATGGTGCTCTCCATGATTGCTGGGTAAGTTGCTGCAGGGAATATGATGCAATAAGTGTACAGGCTCAGATTGTTATTAATTGAAATACACCCAGTATTTGCATATGAATCAACATTTTCTACTTTCATTAATTCCAACAGACTTAAATTTGTTGTTTTGTGGGCAGATGTGAGCAGAAGTGCAAAACCTGAAGCAGCCGAGTGACTGAACCCAGACAAAAGAAGCAGAACACCGATGAGAAATGAACCATCATCCAAGCTTCCACTTTCTTTCACATTAGCATCTCATTATGCCCAAATCTGAAAGGCACCACGTGACAAAGATGTCCAGCCGGGTGCCGCTGAGTACAGGAGAACATGTTAATCCAGTTGGGAAACACCAGCTGGATGGTACCCGTGCATTGCTGGAGGGGATGTCCCAGAGGGGCTGTTTTTCATCCGATGACAAGCAATTTATGAGTTTTTAGTCTACAGGGCTTTGGGAACTCATCCCCAGTCGTTTAATTTATGTTGTTCGTCCCGTCTTCTTTCTTATACCCAGCTGGAGCCACACAGGAGGACGGTGTGAGACGGAGCTGAGGGGGATTCGTGGATTGATGCCAAACAACTTAAAAATATAAATCCCGTATCTGAATCTTTGTCTTATCTAACGAATTGATTCCAGTGGTTCAACACAGCAACATTAGATACCAATCGTGTCAAGCCACTTCATCACCGAGCGTCCGACTGCTGGTATGTTCTCTATAAAATACTTGAGGGTTGCATGTAGGCTTCCTGCCTGAATGAATTAGATTCTGCTGAAGGAAAATCAATGCGCCTCCCTCTGAGGAGGTGTTTATTAGGGTGAAAACAGAGATGGAATCCCAGGGAGGAGACTCTATAACTGGCCGTCCATCCGTGGAAACAGTGTCAGTCCACCCTCGCCTCCCCTGCCGAGCGCCGGCCTTCTGTTCCTCCTCGGCTCTTATGGCCGAACCAGCCCATATGTCGATGGATCTCCTGGGAACCCCGGCACACACACTTCCACCTGGACTCCTGGGTTCAAACTAAGTGACAGAAATTAAAAAGGAAAAGACAACAGAAGTAAACAACATATGAACTGTATGATGAACAAACAAACAAATAAAGCAGCTGCTGTTGACATCACACCTTCCCCCAGAAGCTCAGGTCACATCAGCTGTTTAAATGGCAAACTTTTGTAGTGAAATTGGTGCGCTGACATGTGAATACATGCTGCAGATCAATAGCAAGCTGTCTGACATTGCTGACCTTTGGGGGAAGAGCTGAACCAGAGCATGCTGAACGGAGGAGGCTGTTGTAATCCATTAGATGTGTTGCACCGGTCATTTGTATTTCAGCCTCCTGCGTCTGCTCCACAAGAACTGCCCAAATATATTTTCTTACCTCTTTTCAGTAACACTTCACTCACTGAAATTATGTAAGCCTGCTATCTTGAGAACATATCAGAGGGGAGTAGATGGAACAGTACATAGAAAATATATATAGAGCTAGCATGTGTAGCTACCAACTGGCCCTGTGAGTCATCGCTACACCACAACGCTTCGAGAAAAGGTTGGACACTTTAAGTTGTTGGGCCACAGACGACAGAGAAGGATAACTTAAGTTAAGTTTATCTCAAACTGGAAGTTGGACCAAGATGTGCTGCAGGTTGGGAAACTAACAAAGCACTGCACAAATCACAGAAGGGTCAAACAAACTGGTCCCTCGGTGTCTAAAAGGTGTCGGTGGGAATAAAACACTGACCACAGAGAGCCGACTGATGGTGTCGACTCCCTGAAGACACACAACCATCTGAGCAGGTGAACTGCAGCTGCCTTATAAAGTCTCCCAGCTGACGGACGAACGTCACAGGTGCTCCCAATCGCTCCTGACGACCTGAGACCTGGATCCTGAGAGATCTCTGTTCACGTCAGAACCCTGGGGAATCTCTGATCTCTGTCCATAACACTACACAAATAATCCAGTTGCATTCTTAAAGCTCCACTGTGTCGTGTTTTAAGTAATTTATTCCCTCAAATCAGCGTCTTCATTCATAAATAAGTCCTCATTGGTGTAAAATGATCTCTGCCAACAATCTCACTTCTCCTCCTGAGGGAAGAATCACTTCTCTGTATTTCCATAGGACGGGCGAGCTCTACGGAGGCTTCCATGTCCTTCCGCTCTATAAAAAACGATGAGCTGGTGAGAGGGACAAAAAGCTCTACGTGGTACAGATAAGGCTAAAGGCGTTTTCACTCAGAGCCAGCGTGACTGTGGAACGGAGGAGGAGCTTAGCCAGACGCGCTCGTCAGCTGCAGTTTGAAGTCTGTTTGAAATAACGTACCTCATCACCCGAAACTAAACTTGATGAAGTGCTGTTTGAAGACACGTTGTTGTCACAGCTTCTTGAATCTTGACACATCCCGCCTGCCGTAGTTCCAACAGGCTGCAACGCACGTTTGAAAACGCGAGGCGCTAGAGAGCAGCATTCGTTTGGATGCAGAATAACATTTAACCGCGAGATGGGAGAAATAATTCCACAGTGCGTTCCAAGTGCCGATATGTAGGAATTTTAGTTAAAAAATTCAAAAATGTTTATGTCTGGGACTCAGCAGCAGTCCTCACAAAGGCAGAAGTATTAAATCGAACACACACAAACATGCACCCGTCCTTCACCCTTACCCTCACACACACACACACACACACAGTTTGAGTCTTTGCTCATGCAAAGCTGAAAGGCAGTTTACCGATGTGAATAGCATCGCAATCTACATACAGGCTACATAAATCAGGCCGAGCCGGTGCGATGAAAGATTTAATCTTAGTGGTCTTCTGTGGACACGGAAGATCCATCTTCCCGAACGAGAAGTCCATTTCCCCCGACACCGCTGACAATGCCAGTTCCATCGGCAAGCGAGACATTAGAAGGCAGATGGTGTCTGTCTGAGAGACGCTTCTTCTTTTGGAAACCAAATGAGGCTCATTGCTTCCCATAATGCCTCGGATGGATCTCTGGCTACCGTTTCGTTTATTTCTCACCGAGATTAAGATTTCTCTTTAAGAAGAAACCTTGACTTGAATGCAGCATCAGTGCCAGGCGTAAACATTTCAGTCCCAGCCCACACCAGAGTCTATAATTAAATGGAACCGCGGGTCATTATCAGCAGAAATCAATGTGTTTGAATAAAGGTGGACTGACTTTTCCAGCTCAGGACTCTGCAGCACAGATGGTAACTCACTGTGACACACCCCGAACAGCTGCCGCCTGATCTGTCCTCCGTCTGATGAGCTGCGATGTTGTTTACCGATTTCTTATCACAGTCATCATTATTTTGAAGCTTCCTTCATATATCATTTATAACGAAGCAGCTCACGGTGGCGTTTCGCTGCTCTGACTGCTCGAGTATCTGATGTATGTGGAGCCTGTTTTCTGTGACGACTGTTGAAACAGTTCTATTAAAAACGGCAGCCGTACACATCACTGACTGAAACACAGGACTGTTCAGATTTACAAACATGCTCCTATACCAGAGGAATGTAACACAAATACTGTAGATACATAATATGACACGACAAGAATGAGGTTTTACCTCCAACGAGTATGAGAGAATATGGATCAGTTAAATACTGCACAATGAAATTCATCAAAAATATCTGTCTGTTGTCTCGAGATGTCAGTATCTAGTGGAGCCACACATACAGATGCTGAAATGCTGTCTTAAACTGCAGGCACTGGTTTGGCAGCCTTCTTCTTCTTGTATCTCCGCCACCACCCCCTCCTCCACCTCCTCATACGAAAGTCAGGTCATAAATATGTCATGTGAGACGACACGCTTTGTCGTAATGTCAACATGGCACTTATGAAATGTGCAGACACGAACGTATTGGTGGTTTGCAGAAACGTCAGCTGCCATTTAATCCTGTGGACTCGACTGTTCTGTTTTAACGATGAAGCCAGAGGAGCAAAACATGAAAAAGTACAGAAGATATCATAACAGATAAAGTATCCAAAGAACACTTTATATAATATATAAATATAGAGTATGCATATTTACATGTTTGTCTTGAAAAATGTCTTGAAAACATCTTTTTTAAACAAAAATAAAGGACATAATGCACATATGTATGTTAAAGATCTAATGTCTCTCACATCTCAAAGCCAGAGGTCTTAATTTGCTTAAATTGAGAAGTCATATTTTTCCTTTTGACAGGAAAACAGATTGTGTCGTCAGTGTTTTCAGAGACGGCGCCTCCCATTTGCTTTTGTATCGCTCGTCAGTATTTTGATGATATGAAACGTCAGTTTTCCATCAAACGGCTCGAGACAGAACAGATTATGTGAAAAAAAAGAAAAAGTGGAACCGTTTCAACATTTCTATGTTTAATAATACAGTTTAACGGCATCATGCAGCGAAGGTCAGCGGCTTTAAAGACACAGGAAAGGTCTGATTGTAAAAATGATTTTATGTAGTTTTCTTCATGTCTGTCGTATTGATTGAAAATGTATAAACAGCATTCTTGATCCAGCTTGTATTGATTTGTAGCATTCTGAGAGCTCATGCCGGCTGCTCAGAGCTGTATTCATGACACTAATAAAAAAAACATCCATTAATTTATTGATTGGAGCCGGCTCGTCCCCTGGGTTGTGTAAAAGAAATAGTTCATCCAGGGTGCGTATCCGTACAGCACATCCTCTCAGCTGAACCGTATCTGTTGGTACGATCCATTTTCTTAAGAGCTCACGGTCTCCTCTCAGGAGGGCCTCCGTCTGTACGTCCACATACATCCCACAGCGTTAGGAGACAGACCATTAGTTTATTGCTCAACGCATTGGCAAGCAAGTGAGCGTGAGCGATGCAAAAGACTGAAGGGGAGCAGGAAACGTTCTCCCCCGATAAACTGAGAGGAAACACGTCTGAGTCTGCTTCTGTTTGCTTTGCTTTGCCAGCTCGAACGCCACCGAATCAGCTTCAGCCGAGATAAATGGAAATGAAGATGGATCTTTGTACACAAACAGAGAGGGAGTCGTGATTGATTACGGCACGTATAGTACTTAACCTGTCACACCACAGAGATAAACTCATAAATTAAAGCGCTGTGATCAAAGTGCAGATCTGCAGTTTGCTTTACTTTGAATGTCAGTGCTATTAAACACAGCTGCCGAGCCGCAACTGTGACATTTGCAGAAGAAATGCCACCTCGGAGCCTGCTCGCACACCTTTCGACGCGCTCGAAGCGATGGAGAACAACAGCACAACAGCTCGCCGTGGTCCGTTACCATGGAAATGTGTTCGACCTCGCCGGAGACAGAGAGAGAGATGCTCTCGGTTCGTTCTGAAGCTCTCACCGTCCACTCCATCCAGAACCACACGTGTCCCCGCGTATCCCCACAGATTAACACACAACAGCTGTTTGTTTTAGACTCATGGGTGACTGGAGACGGTGGTATGCACGCCCCTCCCCCGCCTCGCCTCGCCTCGCCAACGTGCAGCTACAGGGATGACACGCTGTACTGGAACATGCTAACACTGTTGCCATGACGACGCAGCCAGAGGATAACTGTTTTACAGCGCACAACACCACCCACCACCTCGGCTGCCTCGGAGATGTGCTGCTCCTCTCCGGCTCTGCGTGGTGAGACGCTTCGCTCGTCAGTCAGGGTTTCTAATCGCTCGCCGTCGGTGATCAGACTTCCTGTGAAAGAGTTGCCTTTTCTCTTCTCCCCCCCCCGCCAGAGCTGTCAACAAATGAAGGGAGTCGACACTAATGAACCGACCCTATTGTTGGCTGTGCATAATACGAGCAGAAATTAATTGAAAATGTCACATCTGCATTGGAAATGTCAGTGGTTTTAAGAGGCGGAGCCCGGCTCGCTATAGAATCTCTTCATCCCCCCACACTTAGCAACACTTTGAGACTAAATAAATAAACACTGCTGCAGATTATGATGTTAATATTTCAGCGGGGAGATTATCATCACGCTTCAGAAAGATCCGAAGGAATTTTTATCCCCATTAAAAAAAATTTAAAGTCATTATTTCCCTTTAAAATGTCTTGAAAATGCAACATTCAAGTCTTTTCCAGACGATATTCAATTATTATTGTACTTTGCACCCAGTCGCCTCATCATTCATCGTTCTACTGCCCGAGATTAAAAATATTCTACATAAGTGACTTTAATTTGGTTTCCAGGGGACAAAGAGACGACCTTCTGTCACATGATCAGCTTATTTTGTCTCCCAAGTTGGTTTATAAAGACATTTTTGCCTTTTTCATTTTTTTCAAGCCGTGGTATCAATATTACATGACACTACTCCTAAAATATTCAGCCTAGCTAATATGCTAGCAGGTAACGTTTCTGCAAGTTTAACGTGGCACAGATTCATAACATATTTACATCGTGTCCGTGTTCATCAGCTGACTGACGGATGGAGGAGTTACAGGTGAGGCTGAGCTGAATCTGTGCACGTGACACCACTGACTGTTTTACCTTTCCAGCCGTGTTTGTGGCGACCAAACCAGGTTATTAACTCAACCAGAGCAGAACACAGAGTGGAACCTAAACAAACATAAACAACATAAAGAAACGTTCAGTATTTGTTTTATTGTTTTATGTTTTTTTTCATCATTCGTTGTAAACTTTGTTTTGGAAAGTTTATTATTTTCATTATTACAAACAAACCTCTGTAAACTGATATTCATGCATCCATAACCAGTCAGTTAGATGATTGCATTATTCTTTGCTCCCTGGCATTAATAAGAAATCCCTCTCACGCCGCCAGAATCAAGAAAACTCGACCACGGCACACTGATCCTGCTTCCCGCAGCAACCTCAGAATTGATTTTATCGATTATTTACAGGACGCTGAAAAGCTTTGCCCCAAGTTATTAAACTGGTCTTTTTATGTTCCTGCTCACAACCTGAGGTCCTCAGATGCATCTTTTCCTGATGTTCCAGAGATCATGTTGAGGAGATCAGGGCTGCAAACTTTCTCCCAATAATCTTTGAATCGCTTCTGAAAGCCTGTTTGTTTGAAATCGTCTTTCTGTGATATCTTCTGCTTTATTATAACGTGTTTAATCTCTTATGTGTGTTGTTTTAATGGCTTTGAGCTTTGTGTTTAATTTGTGAAGCTGTCTAAATAAAGTGCATTATTATAATTTAAATAAGCGTGCTGTAGATTTTTTGCCGGCTTTCTCTCCAGATTAAATACATGGTGTTGGTATCATCCCTTTTCTTGTCACAACACTAATTAGCATGCATATTCCTCCTGACAACAAGATAATTGATTGGCTTGCAGGAGAAGGCATTTTGGGGTAATTAACTCCGAGGGCCGATCAATTATCATCTATTTTACGACTGCACTACTGTGTTACTAATCCATCTCTGTAACTCTGCTGCATGTTACATGCGTGTGAATCGTCTCTGAGGCGGACAAATACTAAACTGTAAATTGCTAATTCATCAGTGTAACGCAGCAGCAGAACGAGTCCTTCTGGGTTCAGAGAGCGCAGGTCATCATCTGGTGTCATGAGAACGGAACGTAAACAACTTAATTAGACAAGATCTTCGGAAATAAAATGAATAATAACAATGAATCTCTGGGCTTCTTCCTCCGAGATAAAATTAATTATATTGATCCCCAAGGTGAAAACAGCTTGTAATTAATTAATTAGCTGAGACAGTTATGTGTGAAACAATTATGAAAAAGAAATAATTCCATAAAAAGGACACTGAAACACTGAAACACTGCTGTAGTGCTGCTCTGCTGTGGTCGACATCACTCTGCTGTGAGACACAAACAAGTCCCTGTCCACCGCCGTCTGCATCACTGTGATGTAAACTCATCTGATCCTGTATTAGCATCGCTGTCTCACGAGCTCAGGTGCTATTTCGGACAGTGCCGTCCTCGACCCTTCATCGCTTGTGACAGTGAACCTCAGCTGCTGTTTTAGACGGCGGAGCTTTTAAACCAGGCTGTGAAGGCTCCTGTGCACCTTCAGCTTCTTGTAGACAGGTGCGTAGGAGGAAGCATCCATAGGAAAGAGCAGAGAGAGCCCACCCACACTGTGCTTTCACCTGCAGAAAGACTTGATTTGAGATAACGTTTCAGTCCGTGATAATACGATACGCAACAATACGTAATATACAAGGACATATTATGACTTTTGTAATGTTATTAAAGTTTGGTTTGGGCCTGTTTATTCAGAGTGAAGTGTTGTTATGGAGCTTTTTTATTCTGTGTGGGCTTTTAGACAGATTATAATCAGGATATTCGGCTCCATGTAAACACAGCTACTCTCTTCAGTCACAAACGTCCTCCGGCAAATCACCTAAAGAGGTGACACTCGAGGGTTAACTCCAGGCAGCGTCAGACTCGAATGCTTTGTTTCTGTGAGAAGCGTCTGATCGGAGACTGTGAGCCGTCAGGCAGCGAGTCTCAGCGAGGCCGTTTGCATTTAGCTGATTAGAAGGAAAATCCAATCATCAAAAATGGACATTAAAAAATGCACAATGAGCAGCAGCTATCAATCTACACACACACGTCGATACGAGAGGCCTGTCGTAATGTTTCACGTTCCATCGGTTTGACATGAAATGTCACCTTGATTGCGTTCTGTTGACATTTAACGAAGGCGCCGCCTTCATTAAGTACAGGTGGTGGATTGAACGCTGAGCTTCAAGACGTACCACAAATGTCACTGAAAATATCGTTCCATAGACGTAGAATGTATCTCAAAGAAAATAAGTGACACCCCATCTGTTCCTGACAATGAATTCTTTATCTTAGAAGATGACAGTTCTGTAAATTCCCTGAAGAAAAAGCAGGACTTCATGCTCTCTGATAATGACTTAATGAAGTTGGAACCACTTTGGTTGTGTCTTAAATCTGCACCATCACTGCTGTGTGAGCGTTTCTGCGCCATAGCTGCATCTTAATGAGGCCGAGCAGCCAGTCAGGCCTCAGCTAATAAACCTGCAGATGAAACATCGACGTCTCCTATGTGCGGTGGCAGATTCAGGCCGTTCCCCGTGCACCTTCTGTCATCGTTAGCTTCAGCCGCTGACATCCAGCCATGTGAGACGCTGTAGGCAGAGCGATCAGGCTGATTGCTCACATGGGTGAAGATTCATTTTGGTTAACCATCCCCTCCCTGCTGTGATTGGCTGAACTAATGGCCCATAAGCACAGTTGATTACACAAAGGTGGTGAGACTGATTGGTGGAATGATGGTGTCACTCCTCAGGGATGTAACTTCAATAAGTCGTTTCCATATAGAAGCAAAACAAAGTATTTTTAAAAGTTGGTTCATTGTTTGACGTCAACTTAGATATTCAGGTTATTTGAAGAACAGGTCTGAACATGTTGGTATCTCTGGGTGGAGCTCTGAGGCTGCAGCTGGTCTCACAGAGGAGCTAAATGTTTGCAGTCATGAGACTGACTTTGAGAATTCACTGGTCTTAATGTAAATGTTGGCTCCGAGGAAAATCATTAAAGTTATACAAATCTCAAGACAGTATTGTGCTTCAACAGGAAATTAACTTTTCTAACAGGCAGCGTTTAAATGATTCTGTCTCACAGCTGATATGAGTTTTGGGAACAAATGTACGTCTTTCCAACACTGGAAATCTCATTTTGCACCTCAATCCCTCCGAAGTTAAAGAAACGAGGACGTACAAAAGAAAAAGGCTTAAAACTTCAACACCTTTAAGCTGCAGAGCGACAGGAACGCTCACACACTATCATCTCCCACAATCCAAGACTTTACCTACTTTTCTCTTTTAATTTCATCTCATGAGATGGTTTCACACTCAAGCTAATCATTTTCTGCCTTTTTTTTCTTCTTCTTCATTTGGAAATAAGTTTCACAGTTGATTTATATTGTATCTGTTTTTACAGTCACATATTTTGAAATATGACGACCGCAGCTGATGTGCACTTGGGTTAATCTTATTATCATGAATCTTCTTGCACATCATAACTCTAACTGTCCATGAATCACACAACAAGATCTGATCTCAGTCCAGTCCAAAGCACACCTGTGAGATAATGAAGTACTGAACAAATAGTCACAATCCAGTAAAACACTTTCTAGATTTTCTAGACCAGTTTTAGTCCACTTAGACTATAAATGTGGTTAAAAATGATTTTAATGTGATGTGAGTAACTTCAAGGTGTGATGGACAGGAACATACAGCCTGACTGGGAGGAAAGAGGGATTATCTCAATGAAGCAGAGGGAAGTGAACCAAGTCACTCATCGCTCGACTGATTTAAACTCATAACTGTGCAGTTTATTTCCCTCCCTGGACTGTGACAAAATCCTATAAAAGGAAAAAACAAAGACCGAAAAAATGCATCCGTCCTTTTGTTTTTACACAAACACGATTTTTGTGGTTTCAAATGTCATGAAGGCTGAAAATTCATCCAGTTAATCATCAGGTTTTCCTTAAATAGAACATGGAAACCTCACATTGCTGATTAAAGACGTGCACATGCCTTGTTGTACTGTATAATGACTCACTGTGGGGAGAACACTGCTTTATATCTATCTAAAAGAGCATTTACTGAAGCCTGTAATAATCCTCTGTCAGCCTCTTTAATCAAACCAAGACCTTCAGCTGAATCACAGCACACAGGTGTGTTCAGTTGTCTGCTGACGACCTGCTCGGTGTGGAGGTGGGTGGAGCTCACCCTTCTGTGCACCACCTGTGTTTTAAACATGCAGTTAACAAGCTTTGGCCCGAGCAACGACACCACTACGTATAAAACAATCAAAATAAATGAAAAGGGAAGTCGTGTGTGGCCCCAGTTCAGTCCAAAATCTCTGATACCGTCAGAACTGAACCTGTTTTTGGTTGCCAAAGCTGAACATGAGATAATGGTGGACTGGTGTCAGCTTTTGTTTGGGACAATCCAAATCCAAAATGTTTAATAATCCACTAACATGGCTGTTTTAACTGATTCCCAGAACTGTGGGTACAAAACTGGCTTCATTAATGTGATTGATCTCTCTTCCTTTGGTTGTGTTGCAGCCTGACTTAGATCTGCACTGTTCTTACTCAGGCCCGGCCAGATCCAGACATAAAACCACCAAATTAATGAATTATTAGATTAATTGCAAGCAGAGGATTTCCTCAGCAAGGCAAATTTAATTTCTGCTGACAAAACAGCGAGTTGTCTCAACAGTGCTGACTCTGATGATACAGAGAATCCAACCAGGTCGTCACGTTGTTCTTTATTTCCCCTTTTCCCTGAACTTCTATGGGGAACATATTGATCCAGTAGCAATAGCCCAGCTGGGACAGTTAGTGAGTTAGCCGTTAGCTTCTCCTCTGAGCTTCTGGCCTGATGCATTTTGTGCTGCTAACACAGCTTCACCTGCCTCTACCTGAGCAGAGGTCGTATTTCAGTCACTAGAGACGACTGAATGAAGCACTGAAAATATTTATTACAGCAGACGACGTGATAACGAGTCTTGTCAGGAAGTATTTGGCGCTTCGACTGTACAGATATATTTCTGCTCTGAGCAGCAGCAGGAGGAAGAAGAATCCCCCCTGGAGTCCAGAGACTGGTGGAGGTGGAGGTGGTGCTGGTTGATTATTCTGCTGAGACAGACTGGGCGGTGACGGGAGGTGGAGCACACATGCAGAACAGCAGCATGAATGAACCAGAGGCAGGAGATAGTCTTATTTAAGAAGACAGCAGCAGTATGATGAGGCTAACAGCGAAAGTGTGTCAAAGATGTGCACCAGCTGATGTGAGCAGCTGATATCAATTAACAGCCCCAAATATGGACGAGGTGAGCATGAGTGAGAGCAGTGAACGAAGGGATGCTATGAGAATTAAACTAAGGACTGAACAAGTGAAATAGTCATCTTCCCGTCTGAACCTTCGTCAGCCTGAACGCTCATGTGGGAGTGCAGAGTCTTAATCAGGAGAGTTTGAGTGATGTCAATCAGTCGGTCCAGCCCACACAGTCCTGAGGAGAGATCCAATCAGGCTAAATACTGAACACCTGCGCTGGGTCATGAGCATGTGCAGGGCTGTAACTATCAACATCTGACAAATAATCTGTTTTAACAATTAATATTCTTATTCTGAACTCCACAGCCAGTTGGCAACATCATGTATGTCATCACATAATGACTTTAAATAATGTAGTATTGCATCAAAACATAATAATCTTTAGTTTTTGTATAAATAAAAATGGATTCAAAGTGTCACCTCATCTTTTTCTACTGATTGTAACCAACTGCTGTATTTAATGAGTTCACTAATCAGGTTTCATCTCAATTAAACCCGTCTGTCCTCTGAGATGTTGTCTAATCGGCAGGATTGAACACAAATATGACATCACAACACTTCTTAGGTCCTGAATAAATGACGCACGCTGAGAGGTAACAAGAGATCAGCCACTTTTATTTAGAAAGAGTCCCAAAAAATAAACAAGTTAGCACACATTCCATATACAAAATGTCAGTGAGAATAGCCTGAATATGCGATGAAATTGATAAGCAACTACGGTATATGTTTCTATCGTTGATTACAAAAACAACAGTGATAATAATAGTACAGTTCGCCTCCCTGTGTGTCGTAGCGGAGGGTGTTCATAGGTCAAATTCAGAAAAATAAAACAAATTGAGAAGAGTCTCGTAATTAGAAGTGCTCGTCTGTAGAAGCTTTAGAAGCAACTTGTGGTAAAACTTCAAAACTAACAAAAGAAACAAAAGAAAAAAAACATGTTTTTTCTGAATAAGTAACCAAATTTCATATTTAATGGAAGGACAGTAGCTTCGACGCTAGAATCAAAAGGGGCTATAATTTTTCATATTTCAACTTTTTATATAAAATATATGTATATATGTATATATTGTATATATGTCTAACATTGTATTTCCAATTTCAAACAGTTAACCTCACAACTTCAACATTAAAAATGAAAACGCATGTTTGGCAGTAATGAAATAAACTTATGTAGTATTTGCGGCAACAACATGCAACTGGTGCTACTTCATTGTCAGATCAATGCAAAATACATGGAGACTGGAAAACAAAGCGAAAAGGCTATTTGTATTAGCACTTTCATTGCCACCAACTGTACATCTAGTTACAAAAGTCACAGAATGTATCATTTACATTCACTGAGATGACAGTGATTGATTATATTAAGACTATATTCATATCTACTGGCACTAGAATTTGGCACTCGTACTTATTTGGCATTTGAAACCAGCACGTAAAAACCACGTGGATGCTGATGCCTCTTTTTGATGTCACTTCAAGATGTGATGCGAGAATAACCATACCGTACTATGTTTTTTGTTTTTTTGTGTTGCATTCATGGCGTGTAAACAGATTCATTTTTCCTCTCGAGAGCAGAACGACCCCCGGTCCTCGTCAGAAAAAATACAAACAACAGAAGCACTGAAGCAAACGAAGAGACGAAAGTGGAAAGCAAAAAATCGCTGCACCGACTCCAACAAGAG